>JAQMYG010000001.1:33780598-33793625 GCA_030014215.1 Clariallabes teugelsi
TGTGAAGCTGCTTTGAGACAATGACCATTGTTAAAAGCGCTATATAAATAAAATTGAATTGAATTGAATTGAATATATATATCATTTTTGAAAATTTTGAGCAGGCTGTATTTTAAGTATACTAATTAGGTCCAAGGTTCAATGATTTTTATCGAAATACCGTTTCTCTGCTCTCTCAAGTGTTTCCATTGTCAATGCAATATAAAACGTTTGTATAAGAATATCAGCAGTCAGTGCAATACAGAAACAGATTTTCGTATAAAGATTACAGCATTGTACCTGAAATAAATAGATATAAATGAACAAAGTAAATATCTCGTAAACATCTAAGTGAAATATAAGGTGCAAGACCGAGAGCAGCAGTGTGGCAGTAGTGCAAAAAGACTGTAAAGTGTAAAAGTGCAGATAGTGTCAGATTTAAAGAATTTGTACATGTAACATACTGTAGGTCTTCCATGTGTGCAGAGTTCTGCAGAGAGCATCACGTGTCTTATGTGCAATGAAAGAAGTGTGGACTCAATTAGGCCCAACCTCCCTTCCGTGGCACTGAGATCAACCATCTTGGTGGACACACAGAGCCGGCTCGCAAAAAAGACACAAGCTTTTTGGGTTCCTGACACCTTCTTTGTTTTGACACCTTGTCACATGACCATTGCAGTTGCATACTTATTAATACTCATTAGCGTTTTCCGCCAAAGATGGGCGTGTACCTACACAGAATCAGCCTTGTCTGTGTTCAATTATTTCAATGTTTATACAACACATTCTATTTGCTATAGTGACTTTCTTTTCTTTTCTTCTCTTTTCATTTTCATTTTTCTCTACATACATACTTACACATGTAACATACATTTTGAGAAGCATGTATGGTCTATGTCTTTCAATAATCAAATGAAATTCAAATTTAAATTCCGTATTAGTCCTGTACACAACCACGCACAGTGCAGTGAAATGACTGTCTGTGGCCTAAAATAGAAAGATTTCATTACAAAGATTTTTTGTTATTGAATTACAGAATATATAATGCAATTAAATATATATTAATGAATATTAATATTATATATGAAGCTGAAATGTACTAATTTACAAAATCAAAAGCACAAAGGTGTAGTGGTTAACACTGTGTCCTCACACCTCCAGGGTCTGGGTTTGATTACTGCCTCGGGGTCTGTGTGCATGGAGTTTGCATGTTCTCCTGCTTGGTGGGTTTCCTCCAGGAACAAATACATGCAAATTAAGCTATTTGGCACTCCAAATTTGCATGTAGTGTGTGTGTGTGTGTATGTGTGTGTGTGTGTGTGCACCCCACCTCATGTCATATGTCTCCTGAGATAAGGGACTGTGTACACAGCATAAACCGTACAGAAGATGAATCAATGAATGGCAGAATAAAAAAAAAATCACAGGATTTACAGAATGTACAAAATGCTACTGTAAACTGTGGTGTATTAAAATATAAAAATACAGAAGGGGAAAGATATGACTGAAACATGAGGTATAGAATGACATGATGTTATGTGTCAGCAGCAGTGTGATTGTCCATGTTCCAGACTAGCAACAGTAACAACAATAAAAACATGTGGCAAAAAATAAAAAAAGGTTGTAAATAAAATATGAACAAAGCAAAAGTATTGTCTGTGGTTGATTTCCTTTTAGCCCAACTCCAAAGTTTATCAGTAACAGGTCGTGACACGTCCCTAGATTTACTGTCTGTCAGTGCGAATTTATTAAAAAGTCCACTTCACAGACTGTATTCGTTAAATTATTTGAGAAAATGCATAAAGTAGATTACAATGAAATATTAAATTTCTCATCAAAATCTGATTTACATTCTTATACTAAATTTAATTGGAACACATTATACATTTATACAAAATTGCGCTGTCATACAAAATTGGATGTTAGCGCTCTCAGGAAGAAATGACAGAAGTATTACATCACGTGTAGAACGGCGGAGCGGCGGATGCTGCGCTCTCATAAGCCCAGGAGACCTGTGTTTTTTACGTGCAATAAAATAAAATATTTTAAAAATAAAATTAGGCTCAAATATATTCACAGTTACTGTTCATAAATAATCTAGGGACAAACAGTTTTGAAAACAAGTGCTTACTCCACAATCAGCCTGTATTTGCTCAATTTCTGAACCATTTGGCTTCCCATAGTCAGTCACCCAATGACGCTGTCCCATGTGGTGTTTCATCATGAGGTCTTTACTGGGAAGAAAAGCTAAAGCAAAGAAAACTGTTTGTTCATAGAAAAAAGAGTTGATTTTCGTATAAATACACATAAACGTTGTTAACTTAGAAAGAGTAATGCATTTAATTTATGTAAAATAAAATTAACACCTCAAATTTAAGTGAAGTGACTGAGAATGTCATAAAAAATAACAATAATAATAATAATAATAATAATAAAATTTAACTAAATGAAATTAAATTAATAGTACCCACTTTTGATTAGATTAGATTTAATTAAATTATTATTTTATTATTCTTTTTTTGTTTTTTTACATTTTTACAATTTTATTTGTAATGATATTTTACATTTATAACATTTTAAAACATCATTTCATCAATTGTCTAAAGGCATAATGTTTATAAGTATTAAATTACTATTTAAAATGTAGTTATTTAAAATGTCGATATTAATTCTATAATTATAAACTGATGTTCAACAGCATTTCTTTTCCCCTTTTTAATTTTTAGAAAATATACAAATGATGATTCATCATTGTAAATGTGCAAAAGTTACAAAAACTCCAAGGTAAGAAATAATAAAAAGCTAACTTTTATATTATTAAATATTCTCATTCATATTCTCACTTGATGAAATATTCTTCAAAATCATTCCATTCCATTATACATTTATTTTTTAAATATTTTTTAAAAACCTATTAAACATGACCAATAATGGCACATATTGTATGCTAATATTCATTTTGATGGAGCACTGATTACATAAAAGAAGACGTATGTATGTAAAAGATCTTGCACTGATCACATGACACCAAATCCATGTTTTTCTTCCCAGGCTGCTTGAGCCTCTTGAAGTTAACGCATGGCCTCTGTATGAGCCTGTGGGGAGAGATAGCAGGTATCTGAAGCTCAGGTAACCGCTCTGTCCTCTCAAATGGCGCCCTTGTGTCTACTGAATTAATGGGAGGGGAGCCATGGACTGAAGTGAGAGCACCGAGCGTGTGTCTGTTCGTGCGTTTGTATTTTTATATTGAACTCAAGCTGGATTTTATTCCTCTGAGTTTACTATTTAAAGACAGAAAATTACCAATGATTATAAAGTTGTATTTATTTGTACTTTATTAATTCATTCTTAAAGTTAATGTTGTGAAATGTCCATGAGACAAGTTTACATATTGCTATCACTCATGTTATAGCAGCTATACGGCATCTATATTTATTAATACGATAGGGGGAAATACCAAATGATTTTTTTTTTTTTTTACCAAAAAACATTGAAGCACTGCAGGTTTGAAGCACTGGTATTGGAGACTCCTTCCATTATGTTAAATGATCTTGTCATTGAAAATGTCATTGCATGCAGGGTTTAATTTATCAGACTTATATAAGTGTTATATAGACTTAACAGTCTAAATATCATTTATAAATAACAATCTGTGCATTATTTCACTTAAGGTGTGTTGCATGGCTAGCATACACACCCCAGAGTGTCTTTCTGATATGGATCAGATTTGAAGTCAGATATGAAGTCCTAGACGTGTAAGAACATTATCCACCACCTGAAATGAGCGATTTACCCTTACTGTAACCCTGCTGGAGCCTAAAAGTCACCAGTGCTAAATTTCCTTTAGGTGGGCTTCAGAAATGTTGCCACAGCTTGGGTTTGCGGTCCAGTCTCTGGTTGGCTTTGATTATTGAGCTTCTCTTTGAGCTTCTGCCAAACGGAGAGGGAGCCTCTCCAGGAAGTCTTGACCCTGGGTTTCATTTAGGAATTTTTCCTTATTTACTATTCTCAGAAGTCGATTGTGTGCGCGTGAAAAAATAGACCTTCTGGTGGGGGGCTTGCGTTCCGTGGTGCTGTTTGAAGGGGTGTTAGGTGCGAGACCATACGCTCCCCAGTGTACAGGGTCGAGCCTACAGTGAAATCCCCCAAGTTCCTAAATCTCTTTGATCCTTGGGAAAACCGTGACTCATTCAACCTCTTGCTTACTATTTAGATTTTTTTTAAAGAATAATTTTCTACAATAACAAATGCAAAAGTTTTGGATTTTGAACGGAAACACAAGGAAAATGCCTTTCTATTCTCCAAATTATCTATGACATTATTTACAAAAAATTAAAGTCCAATTTTAATAAATGAATATGAGTTTTATGTAATCCAACAATATGTAAATTGTACAAGAAAATAGTGATGTCAGTCCTTATTCTACGAAGGCCATATATGATATCTGTATACAGTAGATCAGACGAAAGCAAGATATGTTATTATTTTGAGAATATTTTATATAATGTATATAATGTTCAGTATGAAAAACAAACCAAATTGACTGATATTCGGATTTCTTCTGCTATTCATAGCTTTAAATGTGCTTCATTTTGTCCAAAGGGTGCACAAACTTTTGTACCACCTATAATGATGGTAGCAGTCGTCTAGAAAATATTAATCTTTTAATAAGTGAGTGTGTTAATGCATGTGTTTACGTGCACGAGTGTAAATTTATGCACTACTTGTTCTTCGCCAAAGGATTCCTGGGAATGGGGCTGATTGATACGATATGATCTCGAAAACATCACATTAGCCTCCTCTCCTCAGGTATCGTACCCTCGAAACCATGCCAAGGACATGCCACATGGCACTGAAGCTGAACAGGCTGTTGTTGGACAGGCCCAAGGGAATGCAGAGGCCCAGGCTGTTAAAAGGCGGTGGCTGCGATGTTGTTCCCTCTCAGGTTAGAAGGACGACGGAGAAGAAGACTCCTGAAGAAGCGAACCGACAGAGGTAAGCGAGGTCTCGTTTTCTTCTTTATTCCAAGTTTAATCACAATCAGCAAAAGAGCACACGAGACCCGTCTGGTAATTTAATTTTTTGGGATAAAAATGACAACTGTGTGAATAATGAATTGCTATTTTACGATACACTGTGCACCGGTTATAGAAATATATATCTACATAACTACAGATAACAACACCTGTCACCATTTAGCTGCTAGAAATGTGCTATTTTGAGACATTTGAACTAATTCTCAAGTGTTGTTCTCAGCAACAAGTCTGCCAAATCAGCCACATATCAATATAATAGAAGAAACTAAATGTTTAAGTGAAAAAAACGTTGCTAAAAAGCTATATATATAAAAAAAATTAAAAAAAAACATCGTATCAGGCAACTGTGAAATTGTGAAGCTGTAAAGTTGCAGAAATCATATTTTGATTTATCACAAAAAGAAAAAGTATCAAATATGTATTCAGCAGGTTATAAGAAGGTTGGACTGGAAGTATATATGAAGGTTTCCTGAAGGTTTTGTAGAATTGAATTGGGTATCCTCATTTCCACATACATTGTGTTTCTCTACTTTTATGCCCTATAGTTTATAAGCTGCTACTCATCATCGTCATCAATAAAATGGCCGGTTCACTCCGCCTGGCCATCCTGGTGATGGCTCCAATGGTGTTAGCAGCGGCCGAGGTGTCAACTTCCAGGAGTCCAGAGCGACTCTGGGCTAAGCATACTAAGAAGCCCCCTCAAAACGGGGAACCCACTTCCTCGTCACCTACCCGCCTGGGAGTCCGCTTCACCACCACCATGGCTCCCATCCCTTCCAGCAGTGCCATGCCTTATGAGACCACAGAGTCCATCACGGATTCATACTCGTCGTCCACCGAGAGCAGCACCTACTCCAGTGAGGCATATTCACCTGACTACCACACGGAGGCCATGTTGCCACCCGGAATGGGTCCCCGGAACTACACTCTGGACTACAACGAGTGCTTCTTCAACTTCTGTGAGTGCTGTCCACCAGAGAGGGGCCCTCCAGGACCCATCGGAGAGAAGGGGTCGCCAGGTCAGACAGAGGAAATGAAAGATACAGTGTAGAGGCTGAGATGAAAGCTAGAGGTGGTGAACATTCCAGAAGACCGGCACTCCCAAATCATCCATTTCAGCGATAAATATTGAGTAAATATTTAGATGGAATATATTGTGTTTAGATTTTTTTGGTCCACACAGAGTGTACAGTATTGCCCCTATATTAAGGTTGGAGTAAGGAGCTTAAGCTGATAATTATTTAGATTTTGAGTAACTGCTATATTTGATTGCCCATTCTGGTATGTTTTTCCATGCGTTTTTATGTCTGTCCATGTCAGGTGTTCTAGGGCAGAAGGGGGAGATGGGACCTCAGGGAGCAACAGGACCAGCAGGACCTTCTGGAACTCCAGGACAACAGGGAGAAAAGGGTCGGTGAAGGCTAATCTAAAGCTAGTGGTTCCAAATTGGTCCAAATTTATTTTGTAAAATTCTACCCTAGTGAATCTATGATGCTTTTAGACATCTTAATGGCACCAGTACAAGCCAGAAGGCTAATGTCCGTGTTTTGTAATGGTATCATTATAGAGACTTATTAATGTCTGGACAGACTAGGACAATAAAAAGTCACAACGAAACGGACCACAGCATTCTATGGTGATAGCGTAATCTAGAATAGGGAGTTTCCAAAGATAGAATTGGTGGTAATAATGAAGACTGTTCTTGGTGAAGTAAGTATTTGTCTTTCATCATCACTTTGTCTTTCATCATCCAACTATTCCCACTTAGATGGATTATAATGACTACCATGTAGCCTGTTTTTGATCAGGAACCAGTGAGCAGGTCATTGTTGTTGCATAGCTATAAAAGGTTTTAATGACATACCTATTCTTCCTTCAGGTGATCCAGGACAAGCGGGAGAGAAAGGGATTCCAGGAATACCAGGTTCTAATGGCAAACCGGGAGATAAAGGTTCGTTGTCCTGCAAAAACTATCACTCATTAGAGTAAAATTGACTTACTGCCACAGGTAAGTCGGTTTTAACTTCTCTTTTAATGTCTCCAGGTGAACCAGGTCTTAAAGGAGACAAAGGCGATATTGGTTTGCCTGGATTGAAAGGTGACCTAGGGAACAAAGGGGAACCTGGACAAAATGGGAGCAAGGGAGAAAAGGGTGAAATGGGCTTTCAAGGACCGATGGGACTTGCTGGACGAGATGGAATGAAGGGGCTAAAGGGTGAAAAGGGAGAAATGGGAGAACGAGCTATGGTGGAGAAGGGGGAAAAAGGTAACAAAGGTGAACCTGGGCCTTCAGGACCTAAGGGAGACCTGGGCAAGCCAGGACTTAACGGCACAGATGGACCTCCTGGAGTAATGGGCCAAAAGGGAGATACAGGCTCTCCAGGTCCACAGGGAGAGCCAGGTAAAAGAGGGCCACCTGGACCACCAGGGCAAAGAGGGATGCACGGGATGAAAGGAATGCGAGGTATGAAAGGGGTACGTGGCCAAAGAGGAATGAAGGGCTCAAAAGGAGAACCATTTATTCAAAAGCGCTCAGCTTTTAGCGTAGGACTCTTCCCTAGCAGGTCCTTCCCTCCTCCGGGCCACCCAGTCAAATTTGACAAAGTCATCTACAATGAGGAGGGACACTGGGATCCCTACATCAGCAAGTTCAATTGCACTTATGGAGGCGTCTACGTGTTTTCCTACTACATCACCGTCCGCAGTCGTCCTTTACGGGCCGCTCTGGTAGTGAACGGAGTCCGTAAACTGCGCACTCGTGACTCGCTCTATGGCCAGGACATCGACCAGGCCTCCAACATGGCCCTGATCCGATTGTCCGCCGGTGATCAGGTGTGGCTGGAGACGCTGCGGGACTGGAATGGAATTTACTCCAGCAGTGAAGATGACAGTACCTTTTCTGGCTTTCTTCTCTTCGCTGATGCCACTATGGAATGACGATTGAGGAACCCTGAGAATGGACCTTTTACTTTACTTTATGTGACCAGTGCCTGTTGCATCAGAAGCCAACTATTTTACCCGAGCCTCATAATAAAGCCAAATACGCTTACTAACAGCAGCTGACCAGCTACTAATAACTCTGCTGAAATCGCGCTCATATCAGAGTGCACCTTCAGGGATGGTTTTGCAGACACTGACTAATTGTAGCATATGGAATGGAAGACATTCCGCATTGAAAAGCAATCATTATGCAGTGCATGAATTACTTTTAAATAAGGCAGTGTCCCCAAATGACATCTATCCACCTAGCGTCTTTTGTTCCCGGGCTAGCCTCTTGAGGCACCATGACCCTGATTGGGATAAAGCAGTAACTGAAGATGAACGAAAGAAGGAATTAATTAGATGATAATCAGGTAATTTCATTGTTTTTTGTTATCAAAATAATGTGTGATTCTGGGTTTTATGCAAAAAATCGGTGCATGTTTAAGAAACTAGCTTTGGATCAAGTATACATTTTCAAAGTTTTTTACAAATGTAATTATTGTTGAAGGCATATTTTTATAAAACAGAGACTTTTCTAACTTTTCCTGGATATTTTCAATTAAATGAGGGATTCCTTTTGTTTAAATTGAGGCTTAGTGCATCACTTCATAGTAGAAATTAAGGATTAAATGGGGTAGGACTTTTGTAAACATCCCAAATTTGGTAAAGGGCAATAATTATATTTTGTCGTAGTATGTTTAAAGCATTTCACCAAAAAATACAATACAACTTGGATGCAGTTCGGGCAAACATTTAGCATTCTGTCCTTCAACTGTTTTTCAGGAAAACGTTCAAGTAACATGAGCATAATGCATAATGGCTTTACTTTTAATTTTGTCTCCTTTCCGGCATTTAATTAATGCAACATAATGTCTCACATGCATTGCAGGTCTTCATGTGGTTCTTCTTCATTGTAATGATTGCGTCTCAATGTGACACGAATTCCTCTCCACAGCAGCACTGCTCATAACCATAGTTTCCTGTTTGCACAATAAAAAACATGGCACTTGATCTCTGTGTAATTGTTTTCATTTTCTCTTCGAGGGGACGTTCGAGTAGAGATGGGGACAAGTTAGTAACGACACAAATGTTTTAGGCTGAAGTGCATTTCTAAACATGTCACTTTTAAAAATTTGTCTTCAAAGGCTCCCACAGACATTAAGGAAAGGCTTTAGAGCTCATCTTTGACTATTGGCTGGCAGTCATTTACACGTGACCTCAAGTAAATGGAAGTTCATTATTGCCAGTTAAACGTAATAGCATTTAAATTTTTTGCTTTTTTTTTGGCAATAGCACAAATATAACTTGTTAATATCAAAAGTCTTATCTCAAAATTTTAGTGTATAATTTAGAATTGTGACTCACCTGAAAATCTTAACTTATTGCATAATCAGGCAAAGCAATAAGAGAAAAAACAAGGAAAAAACATATTTGTATAGAATAGGTGTTTCTGTATTTTTGCACATTTTTCTATGTTAAATTTTTTCTTTAAATATATAGATTTTTACCCTAATGATGTGAGAAATCATATATGGTAACTTCACTGACCTTGACTTGCAACATAAAAATGACAATGAATAATTTTGAAAAAAATCACAAAAGTAAAAAAAGACTCTTGAGGTTCTGAGTATTTATTATAGTGCGCTATAAAGGTTTAACAACCTTTTATAACCTTTTATAAAGGTTCATTTTTTCAATTAAATATCTTGATCTGTGAATTATCATTAATTGATTTGTCAAATGTTATTTCAAATTTTTCTCACATTTTAATCTTAAAATTTTACTTATTAGCTCAAAAGTCTGACATCTTAAAATTTTTAATGAATTTTATATATATATCATCTGTCAAACTTTCAACTTTGTGAACTATCTTTAAAAAGAGTTTTCTTAAAGGTTTGACTTATTTGTCTTAAAATTATCTCAAAATGTTTGTTTTAAGTCAAAAAGTTTTCCTAGTGTTTAATTTAATTTAATCATAATTGACTTTGACAATACTTCAACTTATCTCAAACTTCGGACTCATCTCTTAATTTTGCTGCAGTATCTCAAATCTTTGAGCTAATGTCTCAGCATTTTTTTTTCCTATCTCAAAATTCTGACGTATTTGAATCATCCTAATCCTAAGACTTATTATTTCACAAATGATGAAAATATAAATGTGGAAATTTAACTGGTAAGTGCTGCTCTCCCAAACTGAGAAAAGAAAGTTGAAATGACTTTTTCCTGCCTGGTTGGTTTGCTCTAAAACTGTTTCACACAAGTCTCGCTGGATTAACGGAGACCCCGGGGCAGACTCATGAGAATTATATCTTACAGCTGGCTTGGGAACATCTGGGGATCATGACCTTCACAGCCTGCTGCCAGTGTGATGAAATGAAAATAAATGAATGAATGAATTTTAATAAGGGGCGCCAGTAATTCTTTAGTAATCTGCAGATTCATCAATGCCAAGACAAAACTAAATATTCACGAAAATAGAAAGTTTTATTCTGGAGCAGAGAAACATAAACCTGACCGCCTCTTTAACAGAACTGAAATTTAACTCAGTATTTAATCGTGTTTGCTGAAAAGGAGTGCAAATCTGTTTAATAAAACATAAAAAAATCATGAATTTGTGTTATATATTTTTTGCATTTTTTAAAAAATTAGTACCTGTTTTTATTTCTTTTTTTTTTTTTTTACATTTGTCAAATGTTAATTAATTAAATTAAATGAATACATATGAAAAATGATAACATGAATATAGGTTTAAACTAATATTTTAAATAAGGTCTTAATTCACTCACTCATTCATCATCTATACCGCTTTATCCTGTATTCAGGGTCATGGGGGCCTGGACCCTATCCCAGCAGACTAAAAGCGTTAGGTGGGGTACATCCTGAACAGGCTGCCACTACATAGCAGGGCACACACACACACACTTATTCACACACTATGGGCAATCTGGTAACGTCAATTAGTCTAATCTACATGTCTTTTGACTGTGGGAGGAAACCGGTGTACCTGGATGAAACCCATCAAGCACGGGGAGAACATGCACATTTTCAAAGACGCACCCAGAGGCGGTAATCAAACCTGGCCCGGACTTGAACCCGGACCCTGGAGGTGCAAGGCGACAGTGCTAAACACTAAGCCACTGTGCTTTAAATAAAAGTATTAATTAAACGGTCATATTTAATCATGTATGTACTGTATACTGTAAATCTTACAGTAAACATGTATTTCTTTTTATATAAATACCAAAAACTGTGAATATATGCAACTATGTAAGCTTATTACATTTACTTAACTTCTAAGTAGTAGAAGTATAAAAAAAAAAAAAAAAAACATATTTTATGCACAAATATTTCTTCCTCAGATTGTTCCTACAAAAACTAAAGAAAACTATTTAATAATTGACAGAAATCTGAGATCAATGACCTCATTCAAAACATGTCGACCGTTGGAACTCTGACGTCACCGCGGCTGCGGTTCTTCCACTGGCCGCTAGACGGCGCTGCTGCACCATTATAACCTTCATTGTGCGAAATACTGTAGAATATGGACAGAGAAGATCTACAGCTGTATAACGGCAGATCTGAGAAGCTGACAGGTTTATAAACAGGACACGAGGGGATGTTTGGACTCTGAAATCATGTCCTGACTGCAGTTTGATGATTTTCCTTTTCCAGTGTCAGAGAGAGAGAGAGAGAGAGAGAGATTCATATCTGGGGTCAGAGTATGTACAAGTTACACGAGTGCATTTGGCAGCTGCTTCAAACAAGACTTTATTTTATAGAAGGTCCAGTTTTGCTTAAATCAATTCAACAGATCTTCTCCATCCCTCCTCTAACATCGCTGGCCTTTGTTGTTGTCTTGCTGCATTGCTGATGCTGGATGATTTTCTTTTTTTTTTCTACAGAAGATTCTGATAAACATTGGTGGTGTTTAATAATTTTTTTAAATAATAGATGTCAGCTTATGTATTACTTACCTATTTACTATTACTAACCAAAAGTAAAAAGTAAACAAATCAAAACTTTAATAAGTACAGTATTTGTTATTATACACCAAATATCTAGTGACGTCACTCTGACGGAATCTTGTATCAAGCAGAAGGGGGCGTGTCTCGGGGGCCGGAGAGTCACGTGACCAACGACAAACAATGCCTCGCGCTTGCCGGAATCACGTGACTGAATCATCATTATATATATATATTTTTTGCATCTCACAAAGAACTTCACATTTATGTCTAATATAATATATAAAGAAGGAAAATGCAGACAAAATCTTTCGGCTGTTAGGATCTAGTTGCTGCACAAAACTTGTCCACTAGATGGCAGTATGCCATTGAATGAAGCTTTATAAAATGAACCTTTTGGTGAAACTATTAGCTGGGAAGCCTCGACACGTAAACAAGGCTTCACCTCAAAATCACTACAAATATCCACGCCAGCACCAGCTCAACCCAAAGGACCAAGAGATGGACTCTTCTGTCAAGCCCGTGCCGAGGAAAGCTGACATCACTCTTCTAGCTCTTTCTCCTCCTCAAAACCTTCCCTCACCTCTGTTTCCTTCAGAAATCATCACCCTGGATCCTGTGTCCTCCTGAGAACATCACCATGCCTCCCCGTCCCCCTGAGGACGTCACCCAGCTTTCCTGGCCTCTTGACAATTTAGGAAATATCAACAAAAACACCAAACATCTGTATTCACTGAACAACATCTAAAAAAATATATTCTCTCTCTCTATATCTATATCTACACAGTGAAACCTCGGGTTGCGAGGTTTGAACACGTGTGTGCGTGTAAAACATTTTATTTTGTGTCTGTATGCGTGTGTACATTGCGCGAGTCATTAGACAACATGCCACACAAACACACACAGACCCCTCCTACTTTCGCCTTCACAGACACAAACACTCTCTCTGCTCTACACAGAAACACTGCTCTGTCGCGATTCCTTTTAAAGTTAAAGTGCAGGTTAATTTGTTTTATTTTTACTTTACAGCAGTGATTCTGTTAGTGTGTCACTCAATCGAGTGTCATT
>JAQMYG010000001.1:33803065-33823639 GCA_030014215.1 Clariallabes teugelsi
CATCTCCACATCATTGCATTCAGTTTTTATTCACAATTTGTTTAGTGTCCCAACTTTTTTGGAATCCGGTTTGTAGACTTTTACATTCAGTTTAGCTATAATTAATAAAAAATGCTGAACATCCAGTTTTATAAAAAAAATAATAACGGAAAAAGCACATGGCCAGTAGATGGCGCTCTGTACCTACAGTATAAAGGAATGGGAAAATATTTCTGACAGAAAATATAAATATCTCAGTAAAATGTAATTTAATGCAAATTAGATGAATTCATGAATCCAGTTTTGATTGATTGTTTTCGTACCGGTTTTGTTTCTCTCTCCTCACCCCTCCCCTTCCAGGTGTAACGGTGCGACTCTCCGGCGGTCGTGAGGCGACGTTTCATGAAGGTCTGCGCTGAAAGTAGCTCTGCTACCTGCGCAGGCTGGATGCCCCGCCCACTGCTCGCTGCCACGCCCCTCCAGAGAGGCTCCGCCCCATATACCAACCCACAAACCCTCCGCGGCAATTTATCACTACTGAGTCCCACATACAGTGCAATAGTGAAAAGTGAAACGGTTCACTTCAGGATTAATGTATAAGCAGTGTGTTTTAATAAAGTACTTCCCTTATCGATCTTAACTTTACAATTGTTAATCGTGGATTGTTACAGCGCTTACTTTATTAAATCGCTCAAATCATAATTATTTAACATTGTCAGTTTGTTCTATTGATCTGTTAATTTTTTATATATATTTAGCTGAATATATTAAATAAAATAAATCTTAACAAAATAATGCGTCTGTTTTTTTTTTTTTTAATTCAGATTTAATTGGAAAGTATTTACATATTTATTGAATAATTCCACCAAATAATTTGCTTAGTTAGATTCTATAATCATTTAACCATTGTAACTCTTAAATCTGTAATATTTCCCTATTTTCTATATCTATAAATGTTATAAAATCTAATATAATATTGTCTAATATCAAAATCGTTTTTGCAAGGGTTTATTTGTTGAACATTTTACTCATTATGTAAAAGGGTTGAGGGGGTTTTAGCATAGATTTAGCAAATACACAATACTTTGTTAACTAGCTTTCACTTTAATAATGAAAACAATCAAACATAATCCATGACATGAAATCAGGGGAAAAAAACTTGGAAGGATGGATGTGATTTTCTTCTTTTTGTAAAATTTTCAGGAATGACCACTTCCTGTTTAAGTGGATTAAATGTATTCAGGAAAAAGTATTAAGTTAATAAGACTAAAACAGGTCATTAAAAAAAAAAAAACTACAATGAAATGTTTCTTCAAGCATGAGAGACATTTTTTTTAAACTTTATTGCAAATATGCAATAAAATATTAACTCTTAGGAAAAATATTAACATTTATGAACGGAATCTTCCTTCCTCTTCCACATCCTGTTTAATGAATGAAAACATTGTTGATGATCTGCTGTGGGTTTCAGAAGCATCACACAGTAAAGATGAAGCTCATATCAGAGAGGTGGAAACAGTGACCCCGCTGCATCGAGCCTCACATCGTTAAGTCTATTACTGTAAAATCAGGACATTGTTTATTGATATACAGTCTCAGAAAAAGTAAAGTTTTGATCTTGAGGTTAGAGGTCACTGGCAGTCACGCAGGCACTGCTGTATGTACGCCGTCTCCTTTTCCTCCATACAGACGCTGGAGCTGAGCCTGAGAAGTCTCTGTGTCTCTGAGACGAGCGCCCGGGGAAGCCTGAGAGGACGGTGCTTGGTGTAGGAGTGTGTAGTGAGGCACAAGCGCAGGCGTTCGACGGCTAGCCGGGCACTGAGCTGGCTCACCTGCAGCATCAGCTCCTCTTTACACAGAGGCACAATGGGGATGCTCGGCTGTGCACATACAAACACACACACACATATACATATATATATATATATATATATATATATATATACACACACATTGCTTTGTAAACTTTGTCTTGCCTTAAAAAATTTCAGACAAATGAAACACACCGTACTTTTGTGTGTGTGCCTACGCTGATACGCGTCTGCTGCCCCGAGGCCAAGAAAGTCACAACCACAGACTCCCGTCGCCGAACTCGCACCCCGATGTTTTTATTGAGCGACACGTGGATGGGCTTGAACGGGGTCGGTTTGTTTGTCTGCTCCGTCCATTTCCACTTACGCCTTGTAGAGCCGTCTTCGTTTTGAATCAGGCCTCCCGACTCGTCCATGTGCAACCTGGGACAATAATATCAACCAACTCAGTGTATTCTGTGAGCTAAATGCATTTGATGAAGTCTGTCATTAATTTAATAATAAAAAAAAATTATGGTTGACATGCAGATTTTTCTTTACTTCCAGTGTCATGCTTTTTTGTATGTAGAATCTCCTCAACATTCACACTAAACAATTTTTTTTAATGTATTATCCAAAATCATGACGCTAAATGAGTAACCTAAATTTCATAAATTTTTTTGGATTTTTAGATTGTGTAAAAACAAATAAACTGTTTTAAAAACCTAAATAACCGGAAAAATAATGTTTGACAATTCAGGTACATCACGTTTGTAAGTAAGCAAAACAGCAATTAATAAACAAATAATTTGTAAAAAGAAATGTAATAAAAATATGATGTGTTAAAAATGTGTGAAAATAAATGAATCAATTGTATGTAAAAAACGCACATGGTAAATTCATGTGAAAATAAATAATATTAAAAATAATCACCTGTGAAATCTAATAAATAACAAACAAATGACTTAAATTGTGTTAAAATCATTCAAAACTTATTGTGTACACTTTCAGATTTTCAGCTCGTGTAAAAAAAAATGCCAAAAATAATATCTGAAAAATATTATGATTAATCATTTTTGAAAACTAAATCAGTAAAAGTGAGTTAAATGTAAACAAATAATTTGTAGAAAGAATTGTAAAAAATCTCTTGTGTTAAAATGTGTATAAATAAATAAATTGCTCATATAAAAAAATGCACATGTTGAAATCATGCGAAAATAAATCGTATGTAAAAAATCACTGGTGAAAGTAAAAATAAACAAACACTTTAGGCATATGTGCAAATGTATGAAACGTGTGTGTGTGTGTGTGTGTGTGTGTGCGTGCACAATAACTAAACCCTTGGATTGTTGATTGACAGAGCTGACCTCATGCCCTCACCATGTATTCCTGTTGCTATGGTAACAGGTGGCGAGGCCACTAGACTGGAAGCAGGCTCTGATTGGACAGTTCGTCCTGGTATCATCCAGAACGATGCAGACCCCTTCGGTGTCGTCTATGAAAGAGATAATGGCCAGATTTCCTGAGGGATAGCTACACTAGCGAGGATAAGGAACGAACAGTCAGTAATCATCACACACATGACAGGAAAGATATGCGTAGGATCCGTGTTGTCCGAAAAGGATACAAGACCCGGGCCGTGCCGTCCGGAAACACGGTGAGAAATTTGGTCCCGTTCGAGTAAAGCTTCTGGCTGTGGCCCTGCAATGAACAAGAGCAAGAAGGAAACGGTAACGAGTGCATTATTGTTCTTATGTCTCTAAGAAACGTATTCCTCTCACATCACAGCAATTTACCTGCAATTATATTATTTATTCATTAATAAGGAACGATTTAGGTTTTTAAAAATTCTCTAGAAGGTGTTTCCTTCAGGACAAGTCGACTTCTGGATCTTTTTGTCCGGCAGCTCGTGCAAGAGCAGGGTCAGACTCTCAGAGGAACGCGCTATCTGCCCTATTCTACATCCATGAACTCACAGACGTCTGTGATCAAGTGGTGCAACAGAAAAGGGAACGCCAATTAGCCTTATCTATATGTCTTTGGACTGTTGGAGGAAACCGGAGTACTCAGTGGAAACCCACCAAGCACAGGAAGAACATGCAAACTCCACGCACACAGAGACAGAAATCGTCAGTTTGTCTTTTTGTGTTTATTGCCGGCTCACAAACCAACTAGGTGCATACTGCCCCCTGCTGTACTGCAGGGTGCAAATATGTAAATATACTTGACTACTGTATATAACAATAATTAACACATTTACTGGGGGGCCTCAGAGTGGCGTAGTGGTAAAGTGCTCGCCCTATCTTCCGGAGATCGCTGGTTCGATTCCCGGGTGATGCTGTAACCTCTTGCAGCCGGAGGGCTAGAGAGAGCTGATTGGCTGAGCTCTCTCAGAGGGGCGGGATGAGAGGTACTTCGTGCTCCCACATTAATCCTCCGAGTCCTCCGAGTGTTATGCCACCCCCTATGGTGCGTGAGCGAGTTGCAGTTCGAAAAGATGCTGTCGGCTGGCGTCACGTGGTTCGGAGGAAACACGTGATAGTCTTCGGCCCTCCCGACTGAGTGGTAGTAGTAGCCTTAATGTGGGAGCCCCCTAGTGACTGGGAGGAATTGGACACGACTAAATTAGGGAGAAAATCGGGAATAAAATAAAATATTTTTAAAAATATTTAAAAAAATAAAAATGTGCTAGCCTGTGGGGGCAGTGTGTAGGGGGAGTGATTGTACCCGGGCACGGTGTGAAAGCAGCCAAATTTTTGTATTTGTATTTTGTATACTACTAATTTTGTATACATAACCTCAGTAATAAAGATGTTATTAAGATGAGATTCGAGTAATAAGGGATGGATTTATAATGATATAATTTCTAATCTGTCATCACCTGAATATGAGAGAGCCCAAACCCAGCCCGAGCAGAACTATTAGTGCTGCAGAGCTTGAACGCTCCGGGGTTTTCCTCCCTCGCAGCCGAGTGCTCTTTCTTTTTGAAGCGCACGAAATCAGAAAGCCGGAAATTGATGATGGTGAACAACCCAGATGACGTCACTTTGCAGCCCGGGATCTCTGTCTCTGCTGGTTAAAATCCACATTATAAACACGGCAAAGTTGCACTTCATGAAATGATATATCCGGGTGATAAACATCCTTCTGATATCTATAGCTACTCTATTATAATGAATCAGTAGTAATTAATTGTGTGAGTTGTTTATGGGAAATTAAGCAAATAATCAGAGTCAAGAAAAGTGATGTGTTTTTTTTGTTTAATCATTTCTGGCTTTGATACAGATGGGAACAGTAAGATGGCGTACTCACGGTTTTCTGAAGGCTGCCTTTTACTCTTCCTCAGACATTCCTCTGCAACTTGCTGCAATCTTAGAAAATATCAGGGACGAAAAAAAAAGATTCAAGACAATTAATTTGTGGATTCCTAATGATATATATATATAAAAACATCTCAATTAATATATTTAATATATTAAAGTGTAAGTGTCTTTAAGGAGCCGCTTTAGCTTCCTCTTTGGCTCCAGACTAAAATATCCACACATTAGCATAACTACATCATTTCATATTTCATGTTTTGTATTAAATATTGAGTTAACAACTTATGAAACACTCATTGCTGTTTTTGTCAACCATTTCATGAGGAGAATTTCCATGCTAATACACTGCTAGCTGGTTAATCAGCTAGCACACTATCAAAGACATTGCAACTGGGCTGTACAGAACATCCTGAACAACATTATACTGTATGCTTTATGTGTAAATAAAATACACTGATCAATATGATAAATATTTATGCTTTTCCCTGAATATCAAAATTGTTCTCTTAAGCGAGCTAGTTATCAGCTAGCAAGCAGCATACAGTAGCTGTTGTAACCTGGTGATTCAGTACATTCAGGTCGTCAGCTGACTTCATTTTATTGCCACATAACGTTGCTGAGTCTCGACCTGAGTAACTGATCATAACACTGTCTCCAGAGGGCTTGTACAGTGGACACTATGCATGATGGGAGCATCGCTTCATGCGCTTCCCTTCTTACCCTGACACTCTGGAATAGGCTCAATCTGGACTCATCAGGTCACATGACCTTATTCCATCACTCCAAAGTCCAATTTCCTGATGGGTCTCACTAACAAATAGTGACACAGCTGTTTAGTTCTCGTCACATACAGTATGGATATGCTCTTACTTTCATTTTCGTGACATTCCCTTCCCATTCCCTTCCCATTCCTGCTGAACCCTGGCCTTTTTAGTGTGTGATCCAGGTGATAATTACACGACTTGAGATCTCGCTTTGTCTCTGTTGTCCTGCACTTTCTCCGTGTTGGAGTTGTTTTCCTGCGAGGATTCATCAGAGTTCTCATGCAGCGAGTGCCACTGCTGCTCCAACTTCCTGAACATCTCCATGTACTGAGCGCAGCAGAAATCCTGCAGGATGAGCAAAGAAATAGTTTGGGTGGATACGTCAAGAAACAAAGTATTTAACTATAAAAGATGTTGAAAATAGATCTGAAATGCTCAGATGATAAAAAATGAAAACAGAAGTGCACATTTTCTACATAACCAATGCCAGCTATCTACGTTCTATCTGTCCTTATGGGTAGAAACTTGAACACAAATTACCGAGTTACATTTTATCCAACAGTCTAAATCGCTCATTAAAAGTAACTAATAATTAATAATGAACAGAGCTCTTATTTCCACAGGTTCCACAAATGTGTCCAGATCTTTTTTTTTTTTTTAGAATTTTCAACAGTAGCTTTGAAATGATAGCTAGTGTTAGGAAGCTGGTGAAAGATGCCCGAGGGAACCTTTAAAACCTACCTCTGGATTTGTGGTCTTTGAAAAATCGAGCTGAGGCTTTGCTTTCGCGCCACAAAACTCACACCAGACCGTGTGGTCACTAGCAGACGGGGGCTGGAAAAGTTCACATTATTCATTATTCATTTTAAAAAAGGATATTTTATTAGTGTAAATTGCACATAAATCTCTTTTGGAATGACTCTTAAATAAATCAGTTGAGTGAATCCCTACTAATACATCAACACGATCACGCACTGCATGTGTGATTGTGTTTAAATACACGGCGAGTGCGCTACCAGAGGATTCATTTTTCTGCATTCAGACTCTCTTCTGTATCTCAGCACTCCATGGAAACTGCAATCAGGTTCTTCCTTCGTCTCCATCTGTTCAACAAAACCACCAGAGAAATGAGTCGCTTATATCCACACACACACACACACACACACACACACACACACTGGCTGCTCGTCCATCCCTGCAATGTCACGACACTAGGTTTAAGTCTAGTGATATTAATGTAGTAATTATGTGAAATAAATGGTGACCAATGTGTTTATTTCCATTTTACAACTGGACCTCCGGTCAACATTCACACACTCATTCACACACTACGGACAATTTAGGAACACCCCAAAGGGGGAATCAAACCCAGGCCCTGGAGGCAATGTGGCACAGCCCAACCTAATTAATGCCAGATTATTAGAAAATGAAGAATACTGCAACAAGATTAGAGAATTAACACAGGATATTGAGAATGAGGAACAATTTAAAAATGAGAATTTATTTAATTTAGGATTTAAGATTTTTTTTATTTGGTATTCCAAGAAACTGAATAAGAAAAAAAGAGAATATGAAAATTTACTAAGAGAGATATACAAATGCTGCAATAAATCCGAATTAAACAATCAGGGGAGAAAAAAAGTGGAATTGCAGTTAAAATTCAACATGAGTATCTGAAAAGAGTTTAGATAGATCTGTGTAAATCAGAGTTTGAGATTTAGATGCAGCTATTTCAAAAGCTATTTAAAAAGTCACCAATTTTTTTTTTTGAAGGATGTAAGAAATTTTTCAATGCATTAAAAGAGTGTGTAGGGAAGAAAGTATTAATGACAAGTATGAAACTAGCTTTAATCACCCTGATCCCAAAGTCTGGTAAAGACAATAATAATACAGTGGAATCTTGGATTGTAAGTAACTTGGGGTCTGCGAGCGTTTTGCAAGACAAGCAACATTTCTAAATACATTTTTACTTGATAAACGAGTGTGGTCTTGATATGTGTAGTACGTACACACTGTGTCTGCCGAGCATCACATGATCACAACTGAAACAATTGTTCTTCTCTCTCTTGCGCTGCGGGATTGTGGGTAATTGTCTTCCATATTCAGTCTCGGTGTGCACGCGTCACTTGTATAGTCAACATCCGTGTGCATGTGTACTGTTTATTATAACATTGTGAGCATGTGTATGTGCGCCCAAAGCTTTTTTTTTGGTGACTGTTCTTTAGTAACTGTATTGGAACAACAGCCCTCATGAAGAACAAAATGGTTAAAAAGGCTGTAGCAGTGCGGGAGATGAATCTGTTTAGTGACAACGCAATGTCACTTTTCCACCAAATCCTCAAAAGGAGGCAAAAACAAGTGTCATTAGAGAGGTTCCTTGTTTTGCAAAAAACAAGAAGATTCCAGTAACCAGCTTCTTCTCTCGTCTAACACGTTTTGAACATATAACATTAGTAGGATAGGGGCATCACCATAAATCAGCTGTTCAACAACTATTCGATTTGATAAAGACCTTATTCACTCTACACACTCCAGCAACAAACTAATTACCTCTTTGAAGTGACTGATGGTTTTAAGAAATAACAAAAATCAGCCAAAGTTCCATTGTTTAGGGCGGCTTTTAGAAACTGCACAATCCGGATTTATCACACCTAGTGGTCAAAAGTGGACAAATCAGCTACAGACGCCCATTGGGGCAAGGATCACGCTGCTCTATGAACATCTTCAGTAGAGATGGATTAGAGGACAGTTAATGAAAGAGGGCTGCCAGAGCTTTGTTTTTTATGCTGAAATCAGACCTTTGTTTGTTAAATTCTGGTTTTATTGCAAATAATCAGACTAAAATATTTTTGGTTTCTGTAAGTAGGGGCAAAGTGTAGTGACAGTCTATGATGTACAGAGCCATTTAAGGATTAGAGTGGCTGTTGGAGTGGATCAAAAATGTGTGTGAAGAAAATTGTCTCTTCTAAAGATGTAAACATCTTTCTTAAAAATGGTCCTTTTTTAAATTATTGGCACCCCTTAATTAACCTCCCCTGGAAAGGGGAACTACACTGAGTGTATTCTTTTAAGGTCTAACAAGTTTGGAGCCACATAGGACCTTTAGGCAAGTTTATAGGCAAGTTACATAGGCAAGTTTATTATTTACAATCATCCCACTATTTGCTTTTTTAAAACTTGTATCTTTATTATCCTTAAAATATATTTTTTAACATGTCCTGTTAGATGAAAACAGAAACCTGTCATGGTCTGTTGTTGAGTGTAAATGACATTTTCCAATGCAATGCTATTTAACACTAACAACAGTTAAATTGAGAATTAAAGTGAAGACATATCCTTCTTTGACAACCCAACCCAAACCCCTCCTCTCCAACACATTCTCAACAGCCTCCGGTTGTTTATGTTGCCTTGGCAACCCCACTGTCAATTGTTTAGCCCCGCCTACTCTTTGAAAATTGATCCTACTGTCAGAGCGTCCTGGAAACCCGGACGGAAATGCTATCACGTGCCATTCTCTTTCTTTTAAAAAAATATAACTTACGTAGTGTGTTAACCCTTTACTACTCGTGTTTCTTGACTTGTAATCCAATGAGTGTCATGTTAAACATGGACACTGGTTTTATCATCAATATTAATATTACACGTAGTTTCTTTCTAATGTAATAACGTAAGCGTTAGGTGCATGTACAGTAAATATACAAACAAAAGGTGCATGTCACGGAGTCTTTAGTGCTGAGGGGACAATTAAAAGTAGTTCATGGATTTAAAAATTATTTTAATATGCACCACTTAATAATTATGTATGTTATTTATTATTAATTATGTCAGTCAGCGAAATTGCATTCCTGCATCTTCTCTTCTCTATTTTCACGTAAGAGTGTGCAAACTTTTGCATCAACATAGCATTTATTTAGCTAAAATCGATCAGTTGTCATGAAGAATGCATATGTCATAAGCTCTGCATGCAATATTGATTTTAATACTAGTTTTTAAGTGTTACAGTGAGTTTAAGTTGTATTTCGTGGTGCTATTTTAGTGCACTATAGAAAGAAAGTACGACATGGTCACATGACTCTAAACTACTGTCTTTCTATTTCAAGGTTAAAATTAAGATCTTGTACTCACTAATGGGTTTGTATATTCCTTCCCCTGGGAGACTGTCCATTTACCAAGAGTAGACAGAGACAGAGAGACAGAGCCAGAGGGAAAGAGAGAGTGGGGTCTCGTGAAGGTCTTATCTGAATCAGGAGTCAGACGGAGATGGACAAATCCTTCACTTCACTCTCTCCATCATGGCTGTATGCAGTGTGTTGATGGTATCCATGGATACTGAAATGCAGACATGGCCGTGTTTGTGTGTAATATCAGCGTCCGCAGGAGGCCTGGCAGCCGGCCACATCAAAGGAGCAAAGTACAAATAGTGACGCATGGCATTGTGGGAGGCTTTCAAAGATGAAGCCTAAAAAACACACAGAGGCCTGATATTGCTACATGATATCTATCTATCTATCTATCTATCTATCTATCTATCTATCTATCTACAGTGCTGTGAAAAACTGTCTGATGTTTTATTTTTTTGCATATTTGTCACATTTAAATGATGCATGTGACCAAAGTAATTGACATGTATCAGTCTGGAAAAGGTTAAAAAGGCTTTGGGACTCCAGTGAACCACGGTGAAAGTCATTATCCAAAAATGGAGAAAAACTTAGAACAGTGGTGAACCCTCCCAGGAGCGTCTTGGACAACCAAAATTACTCCAAGAGCACAATGATGACTCATCCAGGGGCTCATAAAAGAAGAACATCTAAGAAACTGCTGTTCTCACTCGCCTCAGTTAAGGTCAGTGTTCGTGATTCAACAATAAGAAAGAGACAATAAGAAAGAGAGAAAGAGACTGGGTGAAATGGCATCCATCGCAGAGTTCCAAGATGAAAGCCACTGCTGACCAAAAAGAACACAAAGGCTAATCTCACATTTGCCAAAAAAAACATCTTGATTATCTCCAAGACTTTTGGGCTAATATTCTGTGGACTGATGAGACAAAAGTTTAACGTTTTTGGGGGTTACATCTGGTGTAAACAAACACAGCGCTTCATAAAAAGAACCAGCATTCACACATGGTGGTGGTAGCGTGATGGTCTGGGGCTGATTTGCAACTTAACGACCTGGACGACTTGCCATAATTGATGGAACCATGAATTCTGCGCTCTACCAGAAAATCCTTAAAGAGAATGTCCGGCCATCCGTTCATGGTTTCGAGCTCAAGCACGCTTAGGTTACGCAGCAGGACAATGATCTGAAACACACCAGCAAGTCCACCTCTGAAGGGCTCAAAAAGACGAAATTAGGTTTTGGAGTGGCCTAGTCAGTTAAGTCCAGCCTTAGATCTGATTGAGATGCTGTGGCCAAAACCCTCCAATATGTCTGAATTAAAGAAAAGAAAGAAGAGTGGGTCAAATTTCCTCCTGGGGATGAGTGAATGACTCATGCTCAGTCATCACAAACTACTGATCACAGTTGTTTCCGCCAAGGATGTCACAACCAGTTATTATATTAAGGGGGGGGGTGGGGGGGGGGGACAAATACTTTTTCACAGCACTGTATCTTTCGGTCATTTTAGATACCAATTTGTCTATCTATTGTTTCGATATGGAGTCCAGTGCAAAATTATTGGCACCCTTTAAACAAAACAAAACAAATTAAAAAAAAAAACAGTCGTGATGTGCTGTTGATGGAAAAGAATCAACCTCAGGATGGTGACAGCTTTTATCTTTGCATGTGTGATTATTATCCTATAACAGCATACACCAATTGTTATCCCCTATATATGATACCCTTACTGTATAACATAATGGACGGATTTGTTAGAAATGTTCTTCTAGTGCTATTCGCTCTCTCTCTCTCCATGCCTGAGTGCCTGAGAGCAGTATCACTCTTCCTCCTCCCATCACTGTGTGTGTGTGTGTGTGTGAGTGTGAGTGTGTGGTGTGTGTGTCTTCAGGAAGCCTCTCACACACCGCAGTGGAAAGCAGGGTGGCTGCTTGTGCGCTCGGCCATGCTCTGAACGATGGTGCATCAGGAGAAATGTGTTTACCAGGTGAGATGATGCTTTTAATCCCTCGTATGATTTATATATATATATATATATGTGTGTGTGTGTGTGGGTAATATTTATGTTCCTGGACTGGGTGCCATTACTATTTATTTATCTTTAGATTCTTATCTGTATTCCATTGCCTTATTAAAACCCTTATAGTGCGAATGATGCTAGGACAGAATGCAGTCTGCAGGTTTAAGGTAGCTGTTCTCTGATCTCGTCCTGATTATCCTGGTGTTCTCTCACCAGATTAGCAGTTAGCTGTTAGCTCAGTCATAGAATGCGTCAGAAAGCGTGACGGACTGATGGTGGGTGTTACATCACAGATCAGAAGCCGCCCTGAGATTTTGCTTATTCATGGCAGGGTGATTCTACCAGGTCCGAGCCACAACACAAGAAGGAGGCGGGGCGGGGCGGGGTGTATTTCGGATGATATATAAGGTCATCCAAAAATGATGCAATGTACAGATTAAAATGTATAATTTTCTTAATTCTTGCTTTCTGAATATCCTGATCATAGTTGTAAACGTTGGAAAGGTTTGGTGTCTGTTGATTGAGTTTCACCCTGGAGCTGTGATGCTAATCATGAAAATACTGTAAGTCATGTCCATGTCCAGCTGCTGATGATGCGGTGGGAGGACATTCTTATTCATCTATGAAATTAACTCAATCAAGACAGGGCGGGTTTGTCTGATTCTCACCCCGGGGTCTGTGTGCGTGGAGTGTGCATGTTCTCCCCGTGCTTGGTGGGTTTCCTCCCACAGTCTCAACACATGCTGATTGGCATTCCTGTAATGTTTCCCCTGCAATGGATTGGCACCCCGTCTAGGGTGTACCCCGCCTCATACCCTAAGTCTCCTGGGATAGTCTCCAGGCCCCGTGCGACCCTGAATACAGGATACAGTGGTATAGACGCGAGTATGGAATCAAGGCTGACATTTTTGATAACCCTTTTTAATTAAAATTTTTTTTTTAATTCAGATGTCATCGCTCTGTCCACCTTCGACGTGTCCCCTCCCAAAATTTGTAATCAGAATTATTACTGAACAGTTATATTAAAGTTCCATTATGACAATACCATAAATATGTAAATGTGGCCACACCTCTAGTGTTGAATTTTGGATTCTGATTGGCCAGAAGGTTTTTGAAGCATTTGTTTTTTATAGCATGAGATAACAACTGACAACAGTCCTAATCATTTCTATCGTCCAAAATGGTGATTTTATATAATGTGACATTTATATAACATGTATGGAAGGAGTCTTCAGTGTCAGCACTTTGTAACAGTGTATAGGTTTTCCTCCACAAGAAACTCTTATTGGTTTCTTGGGACAAGCGTGTGACAAGCATTTTACTTGACTTATTAAATTGACTTTAATGTTAATATAGTGCTGCTATGATAGCATTTCACATTTTGCCTGAAATTTCTCAGCTACTTTAACCTAATAACTCCAGTGCTAATGATGGTCACTAAGCATGCAATCGCTGATTTCAGATACCTGGTTTAAATTGAATTGAATCCTTTTACATTTGGATTTAAAATAAAAATAATTATGTTGTTTGCAGGCCCAGAGGATTGAGAGAGAGTCCATCAGACAGAAACTGGCCCTCGGCAGTTTCTATGACGACGGGCCTGTTTTCTTCTCCAGCAGCAGCTGCCCGTCCCCACGGTCTGTGTCGTGTACTGTATATGCTCTGATTATCTAACAATGTATCTCCTATTTGCTCTGATGATCTTCATCACCATTCGACTTAAAGAAGCAGATTGTCATTTTTACAGCCCTCTGCTGGCTGCAAAGCAAATTGCAGTTTAAAACAGATTTTAAACTGAAATCACAGATCACCTCTGTTGATTAAAAAAAAGCAAAAGTATGTCTTATAATTTAGATATGAAAGAAAAGATGCCAAGCTAACAGCTTACTTTTTTCTGGCCTGGAAATCTGAAGAAAAAAAAGAAACTTCTAGAAAATATTAAAATACAAAAAAAAAAAAAAAAAATGTAAGAAAGAAATGCCATCCATTGCATTACAGCGCTGCAAATCACATTTATTTTAATGCATATTTGTTCCTATATGAGTATTAGAAGCCTGGGATCAGTTTTAAAAATTGCTATCAGCACCTTTAATGCCAAGTTCGGTCAAACTGAATTATAAAAACAACAAAAAACTATTATACATAAATATACTCTCCCTCAAGTGCAATTCTTAATATAAGCAAGTTTGATACAGGCTTAATTAAGTTATTTATTAATGAGTTGATTAAAATAAAATTGAAGACTATAGTTAAGATAATATATATATAACTAGAGCATAGAAGCTGTTTATGTTTCAGCACAGTGCTTAGTGGTTAGCACTGTCGCCTGGCACCTCCAGGGTTTGGGTTCGAGTCCCTCCCTGGGTCTGTGTGCATGGAGTTTGCATGTTCTCCTCGTGCTTGGCGGGTTTCCTCTGTGTACTCCAGTTTTCTCCCACAGTCCAAAAACTTAAAGATTCCAAAGATTAGGCTAATTGGCGTTCCCATATTGCCTGTATTATGTAAAGGTGTGTGTGACCAGAGGTCCTACCACGGTTGAACAATAGGAATAAATACAATGGCCGCCACTGGCCTCTTTTTATTTAGTATACTTTTCGCCACAAGAGGGCACAAGAACGCTTCACTCACTTGGAACTAATGATTTTATAATTACATAGAAAACACAATATTTTGTTATCAAACGTTATTATGATGTGAAATCTGTTATAAATGTGCCTAAGGGACAGTTTTAATCGCTTTTACATCATCATTTCATCATCACCATTGTCATATTAATCCTCGTGCTTCCTGCTTGGGTGTACTTCAAAGGAGTGATCAGTTTCCATGGAAACAGTCAGGTTAACGCTCGTGAATTCAAATCCTGAGGTGTTAGCATGGCGCTAACAGCAAATAACGCGTTTTGTGGCATTTATGTGGGGTCGTTGTTTAAATTCTACAGATTCTACAGAAAAGTGAAATTGCTATTAAATAACCTATAGTTATATTTTAAACTTTTAAACTATGAATCCACAAAAAGTGCAGTTTTATACTTTCTTTTTATACATTTATTAACATGTTACTTCTCTTCCTGGTAACACCAATGGCAATTTACAGAAAAATTGTAACTATTTACAAAATGGCCACATGGTTTTCAGCTATGTCGAAATCATATATATCATATATCATATATTTCATATAAATTATTTTCATACAATATATAAAAATATTTAGCATCAAATTCCAAAATAAATGATGATGTTTCTGAACAACTGAAGACAAACATCTGAGATACCTTTTCCATTTGTCCAGGAACAATTTCAAATTATTAAATATATTTTAAAATAGCACTCTTTTTGTGCAACAGTAATGCTTTGCAAAAGTATTCATACCCCATGAACTCTTCCACATTTTGTCACGTTACAACCACAAAGGTAGTTTTTTATTGAGTGAAAAAGAATTTATCTTGCAGAGAAGAATGGGCAAAAATTTCACTCTCTGGATGTGCAGAGCTGGTAGAGACACACCCCAAAAGACCTGCAGCAGTAATTGCACCGAAAGCTGATTCTACTAAGTATTGACTCCGGGGGGCCGAATACAAACAAAATTTTTTTAACAATGATGTGCCACTTTGTGTTGGTCTATCACATAAAACCCAATAAAATACATTTACTTTGTAACGTGACAAAATGTGGAAAAGTTCAAGGGGTATGAATACTTTTGCAAGGTACTGTAGTTTGGGATGGCTAATATTTATTCCATATTATTAATTGTAATCAATTATTGTTTCATGAAAAGTATACAGTCCCACTTTGATGCATGATCAAAGTGACAAGATATTTCCTTGAACTTGGCCTTTTTAAAAAAAACAAATGCTACATTTAAATATTGAACATCAAAGTAAGAAAATGAATTTCATGATTGAAGTACAGTACATACTATATTTTCTGAACATGTACAAGTAATGGTTTTTCTGTGTTCATTTAATTGATTTTGGCATCAGCAAACCCGAATAACAACACTTTTCACTATTTTTGTAGAATGACCCGGGCAAATTGTTTAAAGTGTTCAAAGAAAATATCCAATACGAATCATGTTTACAGGAAAAAATAAAATATTTCATCAGAAATCATTATGTGAGCTAGAGAGATATCGGTATCATGGACAACAGAACATTTTCCCTCAAAAATATGCAACAGTAAAAAAATTTAAAGGCAATAAAACATGTTGAGATTTGAGAGGTTTTTGTCGTGGTTTAGGTTTCAGGATGGCGTGAACCTGCAGGTGTGCTTTGTGAATGACAGCAGCAGTGATAAGGACAGCGATGCGGAGGACAGCAGGACAGAGACCAGCCTCGACACACCCTTGTCTCCTGTGGTACCTGCGCTTTATTTTTATCTTCCTATAAGAAATGACTGACCAGAGATGGAGATGTCCTTCTTTGAATGTTGTTATTGGTCTTCTTTTTAACTCTATAGTTCAGACAAGCAGTAATCATGAAACTTTAAATCATATTTATTGTTTTAAGAAAAATGTGTTTTAAGTATTGCTACAGGTAAAAGTCCAAAATGATTGGACATTATGAGAAAACATTGTAAAAGCAAGCCTAATTGGGCCATGGAGACTGTTTATATACTTTTTATAATTGTTCTGTGCAGAGTAAGCAGAGCTCGTCTCTGTCGGACCGGGACACTGGTGAGGAAGAGGAAGAGGACGGGGAGTTTTGGCGGCTGCAGCGGCGGCTTGAGGATGAAGCACGCGGGGCTCTGGCTCTGGCTCGGCCCATGGCACGCATGCAAGTGCAGGTGGAGAGACATGTGCAGCTACACCGCAGGTCTCCGGTGGCCGATCTGGTCAGTGACACACACACACACACATATGCATATGGACATTTGCTGATACAATGGCAAGCTATCGAAGCTCTAGAAAAGAAAATTGAATCCAAGAACCCAAGAACTTTCAGGATATTTTGTTTATTGGTACTTGCATTTTTTATTTTTAAGAATTTTAAGGGACGTCAAGTGAGCACACAATAACGCCAAAATGAATAAGTACTCAGGAACTGAGATAATGTTGAAAATGACAAACCTGAAACTCTCAATAAAGAAATTTCACATCATTCACTTGTGAAACTGAAGCATTCAAATGAGTTCCTGCTAATCCGGCACCATCAGGGCCTAGCGACAAAATCACACCTTAACGCTCCTGTCTCTTTAACACTACTGAGTTTCGGTGTTTGATTAAATCTGATAAAATGCACCGTCAAGGGCAGTCCCGAATCCTAACACTGTGGGGGTTTTAACAATAAAAAAACTGTACCATTTTTAATGAATGAGATTATTAATAACTCAAAGCGAGAGAGGCACAGTGGGGACTTGCACCACTAACACACTTCAGTTTTCAGTCTCAATTAGCATAGACCTGCATGCGTGTGATGCAGACGTATCTTACACTGTTCAATCACTGTTGATGATTATCGTGTACTTATAACTGTAATAATTATCGTCTAAGAATGTGTTGATGGGTCGTTGTGACAGTTGCCGCACATGCCACACATCAGCGAGAGTCTGATGAAGAGGAGCCTGAGGCCTGTGGACCTGAGAGACATGAGTCTGGGTCAGTTACAGGTCATCACCAACGACCTCCACTCACAGATACAGGGTGAGGTCAAAGTTCATCCACTGCAAAGTAGATCTTAGTTCACATGATTTAAATTTAAATATTCAGGAATAAATGATTTAATCTAACAGCATCGTACTAAGACAGCTATAGAACGTATCCATACGTCTATAGAAAGCTGACAGTAGTAATGTACTCGCAAAAGATTTGAGAATGACACAAATATTAATCTTCACAAAGTCTGCTGGTTCAATGTTTTTAGGTCTTTTTGTCAGATGTTAATGGGGAGTTTCCTGGCCATGGACCCAAAATTTTGATGCTTTGTTTCCCGAGCCACTTAGTTATCACTTTTGCTCCATCATGCTGGAAAGTGGTGGCTGGTGCAAAATTTTTGAGGGGGGGCACAAACAAAATTAAAATTAAACTTTCAATAATCGTCTGTAGATAGCCATTTATCAGGTGATTAAGCATCATTACTACTAGTATAAAGGCACTCACATCGCATCCAGTCAGCCAGCTCCGCTTGTCATAAGAAGTGCTGGAAAAGCACAGAGTGTAAGCTCGGCCGCGATCACATGACTGCTTCTTAATTAGAAGATCAGGTCGATCTGGTCCAAACTCTTTAGCTTTTTTTTCTTTCTTCATCCGATCGCCTTGCGAAGAGGTAATTTAGCAAGGAATTTTCTCTCATATTTATCCACGTCAATCACTATTCAATACATTAACTAACAATCTGCTGACCATTAATAAGACTCGTTGAGAATGGTCCAATCACATGAGCCCAATTATTTAAAAACAATATTGATTGTTGTGCTGCGCCCCAAGGATGATTTGAAGAAATCCAAGTAGAGCTCAGAACACGAACACAAATGAACGTTTTTTTTTTATTTTTTATTGTAAATAAATTATATTAAGAAATACAGAAGAATATTGTGATTAAATCACTTAATTTCATTATTAAAATAAATATTTATTATGGTAATAATTACATGTTAAAGTAAAGTGCCTAACTTTAAGGCGCCTCTACGCCCCTTGTAGCCGCCACTGATGCTGGAAAAGGCATTGTTCCTTACCAAACTATTCTTGGATGGTTGGGAGGAGTTGATCTCTGAGGAATTTTTTGCACAGGACTGATGGTAGCGCACATCTTCATACATTTCAACAAGGGCAGCAAAGAAGCCGCCTCACTCCTGGAAATACATCAGGGACAGACTGATTGATATTCCACAAACGGTACAAGGATTGGACTGCTGAGGACTGGGGTAAAGTCATTTCCTCTGATGAATCCCTCTTCAGATTGTTTGGGGCTTCCCGAAAAAAGAAGAAGAAGAAAAGAGAAGAAGAGGTGAGCACTACCATGAGTCCTGTGTCATGTCAACAGTAAAGCAACAGCAAACCATTTGTGTGTGTGGTCGCTTCTCAGTCGAGGGAGTGGAATCACTCACAATTTTGAGTAAGAACACAGCCATTGAATAAAGAATGGTACAAAAACATCTTCAGAGAGCAACTTTCCCAACCATCCAAGAACAGTTTGGTGATGAACAATGCCTTTTCCAGCATGATGGAGCTCCTCACTATAAGGCGAAAGTGATAACTGAGCGGCTCGAGGAACAAAACATGAACATTTTGGTTCTATGGTCAGGAATCTCACCAGACCTTAATCCTATTGCGAACCTCTTGTTGTCAATCCTCAAGAGGCGAATGAACAAACAAAACCCCACGAATTCTAGACAAACTCCGAGCACTGATTATGTTAGCATGGGCCGCCATCAGTTAGGATGTGGCCCAGACGTTGATTGATAGCATGCCAGGGTGAATTGAAGAGATCTTGAAAAGAAGGGTTCAACACTGCAAATAATGACTCTTTCCATAAACCTAATGTAATTGTCAATAAAAGCCTTTGACACTCATGAAATGCTTGTAATTATACTTTAGTATACGAGAGTAACAACTGACAAAAAGATCTAAAAACACTGAAGCAGCAGACTTTGTGAAAATTAATATTTGTGTCATTTTCCAAACTTTTGGCCCCGACTGTAGTAAAACACAGTCAAAGGAATGTAATTGCTCTACTGCTGTAAAAAAAATACTACATGATCACTAAGGCGCTGTTAAAGGTATAGTATGAATATGCTTTTGTGATTTCTCCTCCAGGTCTAAACGAGGAACTCGTCCAGCTGCTGCTCCTGAGAGACGAGCTACATGTGGAGCAGGACGCCATGCTGGTAGACGTGGAAGACCTGACCAGGTCAGTAAGCCCCTGAAAGATGAAGATCAACCAAATCAAATCTTTACTTAAAATATTCAACCTGAATAAAATTGAATCCTAATGACCACAAAGAAAATCCATTTATTTGTTGCTTCATGTCCCCTTAGGCATGCGCACAGTCAGCAGAGACACATGTCTAAAAGGAAAGGTGCCTGCTCCCTGTGACCACCCTCCAGTCTGAAGCAGCGTTTAAAACTCATCTTAACTAGACACGCGTGTCTCTTTTCATGTGTTCCAAGTTTTGTGTGGATGTGTTCGGTATCAGTCAGTCACGCTGTAAGCTTTCATGCATGCCCACGCTAAAGCTAAAAGATCCTTGGCCATATGAACCCAAAAAACCTTATTCTGAACATGACATCTATAGGAGACGCAACATACTGCAGAAAGTTATGAAAATCCCTGACGGAATTCTAATTATAGTTATGATTCTATAACGCTAGTTATTATATCATTATAGTTCTATTTTTGTAATTGTAAAGCTATAATGCTATCGTTCTGGTTATTCTATAACTGTAGCTAAATTCTATAACTCCATGATCATACAAGTATTTCTATAATTATAATTCTTAATTTTATAAACATTGAGGTCTAGTTGTAGTTGTATTTGTGCCACTACTGTCTAATTATAGTCATGATTCTATAGTTAGATGTTGTTGTTGGTCTTTCGGCTGCTCCCGGCAAGGGGTCGCCACAGCGGAATATCCAGTCCGCACAACAACTTGGC
>JAQMYG010000001.1:33827519-33841901 GCA_030014215.1 Clariallabes teugelsi
TAAACCGTAAAAAAAAAACAATTAAAATCTGTAAAAAAAATTTACGGTAAACTTCTGGCAAATACAGCTGCCATTTTTTAACGTAAAATTTACGGTTTTTTTTTTTTTTCACAGTGCAATAACGGTGCTACCGTATTTTTTACGGTAGAATTCTGGCAACCACAGCTGCTGGTTTTTTACCGTAAAATGTACTATTTATTTTTTACAGTGCAACTAACTTTTAAATACATTTTATTAAACACAGTTTCAGCTATTATTTATTCACCACACCAGGAATATTTGACCTCTTATGAATTTAGTGTATAATGCACAAATCTAGCTAATTAACTCACTCATCGTCAATATCGCTTTATCCTGTGTACAGGGTTGTAGGGGGCTCGGAGCCTCTCAGGAAACTTAGGGCACGACGTGGAGTACACCCTAGACAGGTGCCAATCATCGCAGGGCACGCATACAAACTCATTTACATATGATGGGCAACTTGGGAATGTGCGGGTCTTTAGACTGTGGGAGGAAACCGGAGTACCCGGAGGAAACCCACTAAGCACAGGGAGAAGATGCAAACTCCATGTGCACAAAGGTGGGATTCGAACCTGGCCAGGAATCGAACCTGGGCCCTGGAGGTGCAAGGCGACAGCGCTAACCACTATATGCCACCATGCCGGCTACTTGTATAAATGTTGTGTTGAATAGCTTTGTGACAATTAATAAATAATTAATAGATAATACTCGTCATATTTATGACAATGTTAATGTTGATGATGAAAATGTTTTTTGAACATGTTTTGCTCATTTTTTTGGTTTTCCATATTGAACAAATCTCTGATAATTGCCTTCTTTATTTATTTATTTTTTAAAAATAAAATTATATGAATTCATATAGCAACACTATTTCTGTATTCTGAAGGTGCTGATGGATTTTTCTACACCAGATATGATAGAAAATGCAGATAGCCAGACTTATTTAATCTGAGAGCAAGACTACGGTAACTTGAAAAGCCACTCTTTACAAACGTGGTCAGCAGAAATGCATTACAGCATGCGCAACACATCGAACCACATCAAAGGGAACTTTTCAATCCCATCTGCTCCTGTCTGTATCTGTCAAGAACAGGAGCACAAGGCTAGTTAGCCAGTTGCAGATGGGAAAAAAATCTGGCTGATGCATATACAACATGAATTCAAAGCTACTTTGAGAGAACAGGTCAGCCTGGTGGTGGAGGTGTAACGGTGCACGGAAAATTCTCAGACCCTGAATACCAGTCGAGTAATGTTTTGAAGGCCACTATATAGTTGCATATGATTCCTTACCATGTTTCTAACACACCATACCATGAAGAATAAAGACTATTTTGATTGAACAATTGAGTGTTTTATATTTTTGATATGGCGTTTTATCTCTATTTCAAATCACACACAACCAGTGTTGGGAGACGTTACTTTTTAAAGTAACTAATTATATTACTAATTAATTATATTACAAAATTACTGTCCTTAAAAAGTAATTAGTTACATTACAGCGTTAAAAGTAACTACTTAGAGTACTTTTCCATTGCAGAAACTGAAAACTCCTTTGTGATTCCTCACGCATGTTGTTTTAGTCAAGACCTTTATAATTATTCTACCCTCATCACTCAGCAAAGTTTGGCCCATTATCTGTTAACTACTAATTGGGAATCACTGCTGTCTGGCTCACGGATTGCATAAATTATTGGAATAACGGATTACATTTTTGAAAAAGTAACTAAATAACTGAGTACTTAAATGGCGGACCCAACGCGTTAGATTACTCGTTACATCAAAAAAGTAATCCAAGTAATCCAGCGTTACACCGAACACTGCACACAACCTTAAGTGAATTAAGCTTATCTAAAATCCGTCCGTAATTTCTAGTGAGGAAGTAAAAATACAGTATTGAAAGAGCTTTTGAGGAACGCACAGGCCTTCTACACATTTCAGCTTAGAAACAGGAAGTGGTGCTTCTGGCATACCTGCACGTGCGAATTCGATCCTAAAGCACGTAAGAATGTTAATTCCATCATCCCACACCATCACAACCCTTTTTAATGGAAATTACAAGAATAAACCCTTTTACTGTATGTGCGTGAATGTGTGTGAAAAAAAGAGAGTTTCCTTTGAACTAATGATAATATTAACACAGTGTAAGAGGAAAGCCCCTGTGAAATAAACACACACATACATATAAATACAGGGTGGGATGGAATATGGCATCAGAATCAAGAAATACCTGCAGCCATGTTAAAGACCATATTTCAGTGTAAGTAGCACAGACTGCAATAGGTTTGTGTGAGTTTATTCATTTATTTTTGTTTATTTGTTAACAATAGGTTTTATATCACCACTACCACTACTACTACTACTGCTATGTATATATGGTTATTTAATTGTATTAACATTTTCTAAAAAATTAAATGTAGTGAATAGTATCTATTCATTAAAATTTTATTACTAATTTTCCTAATATTAAATATATTTAATATATAGCATAATCTTAACTGATTTTTAGCTATAAGTTATAACTTTTGTTTCAAATTTTGTTTGTAATTTTATTGTTTAAAGGTTATTCAGTTATTATGTAATATTAAGTACTAGATTACTTTCTATTTTATGTACTAATATTACATAACAGTGTGTAGTTTTGTATATTTAATTTAGTTTGCTTATAGAATTTCATATTTTAAGCATTAAGGTTTTATATGCTATTTGTTTGTTTTTATTAATTTCTTAATTTTATTTATTGCATTGCTGCTTGCTTAATTATGTTCTTATTTTTCTACTGTCATAGTTACTTATTTACTTACTGCTGATTTACTTATTTACGTTAATATTCTCTGATTTACTTAGTTACTTACCTTCTTTTTTACTTACTTGCTTTCTTATTGACTTAAATTCTAGTTTATTTTATTATGTTCTTACTTCCATTATTATTTACTGAACTTACATAATTCTTATTACAATTTTACTTATTTACTTACTTTCTTGCTTACTTAGTTACATACTAAAACAGCTACTTGAGTATTTACATGGTTATTTACTTATTCACCTAAACTATTTTTAATTTCTTACTTACTTAATTACGTTTATATTTGCCTATTGTCATATTTATTTATTTACTAACTTGACTACATTCTGATTTATGTACTCGGGCCTACTGTTTTAATGAATGATTTACATTCTAATTTACTTATGATATTTTTTGCTTATTTACTTTATTACCTATTTTTTTCTTAACTTTATTTTCATATTTACATGTCCTATTCTTTATTCTTTTGCTATCTCTGCAGGTTTGCTGCTGTCGCTCCTGTGTGTGCTGTGCTCAGCCGGGCCCGCGGGAGTGCGCGGTGTGCCCATTCATCTCTCCACTGACGTGTGCCAGGGTTTGGGTCGTGCACTTCTGCAGGAAGCGACAGATGTGCTTGAGATGGTATGTAGCTAAAGCTCGTGCTGGGAAGAGGGAACTAAATAAATAAGTATTGTATTAAGTGTTGGCATATTTGTGATTTGTGGTACAGGATCAGCTGTTCAGAGGATTAAACTGCTCAGAGCAAAGCGCTGAATTGAGAGCTAGCACGAAGACGCTGGCTGTGTGCACACCGCAAGTGAGCTAACCCCAGAGGGGACTTCAGTCCATTATACTGCACCAACAGCACATTTGAACACCTAGGGGCATGTGGTTTAAGAAAAAATTGCTCAACACAATAGCTAGGTAGATACTATTAACTGAAGAGACCAAGATTAATGAAACTGAAGATTCTCTGCTATTAAAAGCGCCTGAATAGTTTATGTGCAAAAATGTTAATTTATCACTTAAATAGAAATATAATAGAATAGAAATAGTACTTGGTTTTGGATCAGCGTGAAGTAGCTAGTTTTCAAATTTATTATAATTTTTTGGTGGTTATCATCCCTGTCTGGACTTATGGAAATGTTGGAATTACAGTTATTGCAACACATTCACTAAGAACAAAATATGTTCTCTCTACTCTTTATCGAACAGAGCTTAATGTGCTCGGAAGGCACGCTTAACTTCACTTTTGATCAGGTATGTGCTTTACATTCATTCTGACTCAAATCCATGGCTGTGGAAATTAATTATTTAATTAATACTTGCTAATATCAGGTTTAGTTTGAAGTATAACCAGATGTTACCCTAGACTTACTTCATCCAACATGGATGGTACCAGAATGGAATAATGATCCAGAATTGAACAGTTTCTGATTTAACTACTTTATCGACAGTTATACATCAAAGTCAGCTTGTTAGCATGACAGATTGGTCACCTGGACTAGCTAGTAGCTAGTTTGCAAGCAAGAACTTAGCATTAAGAAAAGGCACCAGACCTGTTGAGAACCATTTTTAGTCTAAGTTGTTACTGTTAGCTATTTTAAGCAATTTATCTCTGGGATTAATAAAGTTCTTTGAATCTTGAATCTTGAATCTATTTCAAATAACTTATAACTAGCTACTAGCTATGTAGTTGATTACTAGCTAAACATAACATACTTTGGATCAATGTAAAATTTAGGGAAAAAGTCATTTTTGCCACAGAAGGGAGTACTATCAAAAGGAAAATCAACATGGCCATGCTAAAAATAGTACTCTAATGCACCTTTCTCTATTATAATAATCACACTTTGCCCTCAGGATGAATGTCTACAGAGTGTTCTGGAAGATCTTCAATATTACCGGGCAACATTTAAATCTTACAGTGATCCAGACAGAATCCTAGAACAGTCAGTGCTCAAAAGCATCAAAAACCTCATGCAGGTAATGACTAAAGTGCTTTTTATAAGATTTAGAAATGACAACACTTCCCTATCAAATGTTATCTGATGTTGTTTAGATAGCAAATAAAAATCACGAATTCATTAGTAAGCTAGCTAACCAGAGGACTATTGTGTTGCGTACTAACAATGGCATTGTTGTGGTGTTTTTTTGTTTAGTTTTGTTTAGTTTTTTAAATTCTGGATAAAGACACTGATTGTCTTGGAAATATAATCTATGAACCAATTTGTGTAGAAAACAAAAAGAAAAATGTTGAAAAATGCTAACCCAAACCTGTGATGCTAGCTAGCTAGCTAAATATGGTACATTTACCACAGAATTGTTGTTGCTAGCTAGCTAACTTAGCTAACTTGTCTTCTGATGAAATTGAGAGCAAACTAGCAACTAATGAGCAAATATTACATAAATGAGATACTGTTTGTATCTTGTTTGTTTAAGAAGCAGAATTACTACTTAAAAATGAAAAATTTGCTGAGTCACCTATCACTAGGTTATATTTGCGAAGTTACGAATATTTAGCAATTTGATAGTACTTTACCTTTTATGCAACAGAAAGTAGTCACTTGTAGTTTATGGTATGTTGCTATTAAGTATTTAACTATAAATCAGAACTATAAGTCAGATGCATAATATGTACAGTATATGATATGTAAATTTTGTTTCAGAGCTGCTTTTCTACCACATTCCTTGATGGTGATCTGGTAAAGGTAGGATTGTATAATTTTATATATAATTTTATTATATTTAATAATGTTTATAATATTTAATACATAAAGTATGATTAATGTAATAATGTAAATCAGTGCCTTTTCGTAGTTTAAAATATTTTTAAATCATGATTCCCTATTCCTAATAGGGATGTTAGACTTTTGTTCTCCTGGTACATCATCAGAACGATACATTTGCTATATGTGTTAATTTGCTTTGCAGATCTCTGTGGACCCAAAGAGCTCCTTCGAGAGACGCCTGAAGCTCTGTAAAGTCCTTAAAGGCTTTCAGATCCGCACCATTACCATCAACCGCGTGCTGAACCACGTCATCAGCACTTCGCAGTCATGATCACAACTAAGCTAATTTTAGAATTTTGTAGAATTATTTATTTATTTAACACCAACACTGAATATTGTTTTGTCTCAATGACAAATCCAAGTAAACCTATCATTTAAGGGTTTTATTTAAGTTTGTAATGTTATTTAAGCCTATTTATTTAGCCTATTTATTCCTAAGGTTTATGTTGTGGTGTTTTGAATTCATTCACTCATTGACTCAATTAAACATATTGCATTTAAAAAAGTGTTTATTGTGTTTTTATAAAGACAATACAAGGGTCAGTTATTTCTGTTGTTGTAAATACAAAAGAAAATATAGCCCAAGCACCTGTGCCATCGCCACCCGGCTGCACCTCACAACCTGTGTGCCTTTTGAGCATGCTACAGTAAAACCTCTAAAAAGCCCCAGACACTGATGTCACTGAATATAGCGTACGTTTAAGCCTTCGTCACGACTGCGTAGGATGTGTTGTGTGTGTGTGTGTGTATAGGATGTGTTGTGTGTGTGTTTAGGATATGTGTGTGTGTGTGTGTGTGTGTATTTAATAGCGCTGATGTCATAAATGTGTGTTTTGCAAATTACCCAAAATATCTGACCTCCTGTTGAGTTGAGCACATGACATGCATGGTGAAACTTGTTCAGCTCAATGAGATCTAGATGTGTACTGAGGTTGACATGTATACGTGCAAGTGTGTATGAGCTATGCAGTGAGATCTCCTGTGAATAATTCTTAGAAGAACAAGAGGGCCTTCGCACATGTATGACATTTTCATGTCGTCATGATATCATAGTGCTTGGGCTCTAATAAAATCTAATTTTGAAATGCAAATTATATTCAAAGCATTCCTAGCGCTGGAATTTGCAAACGCTGGTCTCATCCGAAACGAGCCCTCCCCACCTAAATAAGTGCACGACACGTAACGCAGTTTGCACCCTACCTAGTGTACTAGGTATCTAATAGTGAGTCGTTTGGAACGCGGGAAACAAATAGGATGTCCGGTTAGACCCTCAGCTGCAAATATCACGGCTGAAGCCAAGGCTTGCTAGTCACCGGCTAGTCAGGGCATTACATGCTAAATTGTGAATAAAAATAAAACAAAAGTATGCAGGTTTTAATTAATTTCACGTTGGTTTTATTTGTGTTCGTTTCGCTTTCCGGAGGGGCTTCCGCCGAGGGAAACGGAAGAGGTACAGTTTAGCGATAGAAATGTAAAAAGTTAAAGAACGCTACTAGCTGTTAGCGTCTCCACTTAGCATTGCCCGTATAAAATACATAGACTGAAAAAAAAAAAAACCTAAATGTTTATTCAGAAAAAATATTATAATTATTTTTCGGTGTTTTTTGGTTAACCTTTTTTATTTTAAGGTAAAACTATTTTATTTAACCACTTAAAAACCTTAAAAAGCTATTACGGCTAATTCAATTTACCGGCGTGTAGCAAACAAGTTAGTGAGATCTGTATGTTTAAAATAAGAATATTATAATTAATATGATGCACAGCAATTATCATAATTAACATAGCACTGGTTTACTAATTTATTTCTTTTAGTAATGTAATATTAATTTGCACTTTTTTTTTTTTGAAAAAGCTAGCAAGGTTAGTTGTAGCTTGTTAGCTTGGTTATAAAGCTATATCCAAATTAATGATGAATTTCATAAATTATAAATTTCTGTGAGCTCAATTACAAATGAAGAAGGTAAATCCCAAATCGCTTCCATGTTATTCAAAAGGGCACTAGATGTCGCTTTTTTTTTTAATCAGCACTATGTAGTCTCCCTAGATAGGGAACAAAGCACTGTTTGGTATTCAGGTTTTCTTCTTCACTCCTGGATGGACAGGGACAGGTGGACTAACTTTAACACTGTTTGTGTGCAGGATTTGGGGACCACATCCACTGGAGAAACCTGGAAGATGGAAAGAAAGAGGCAGAAGCGAGGTGTGTGTGAAGTGTTTTTTGTGTCACAAGTGTGCGCACCCTTTACATAGTTTTATTCCATACTTTTCCTTTGGACCCCTAGTGCCCTTTTAAATTCCTTGGGGAAAAAATCCTACAGATGTAAAAAAAAAAAAAAATACAAGAACTTTTTTTTATTTGGGTTAAGTCTGATCTTGGCCACTTGTTTCTTTTCTAATCCCTCGTTGCATACAGCGGACTGCCGTTAATGGTCATTATTCATAAGACCTGGTGTGGAGCCTGCAAAGGTATGTTTCCCCCAACCCCCATACTAAATAATAAACAGTACCGCTGCTAAAACACACGGTTTTGTTCATGGTGAAATGTCCCTCATGGCTTTTAACATGTGCAGTCTTTGTCGAGTTATCTGGGAATTTACACATCAGCTTCTGCTAAAAAAAAAAAAAAAAAAAAAAGCCATTAGCCAACTACTGGGGACATGAGGATCAACTCTGGAATCACTTTTTAATTCTTGTGTCTGACAGCTTTGGAGGTTACACAACAATTGTTCAAAGTAGACTCAACTAAGTGGTCGATAACCTTAAACGAAAAAAAAAATTAAAAACACAAAAAAGGTTCATCACTATTTCTGATAAATAATGGGTAAATCATTGCTTCTAGTAAATAATAGTTCAATCACTACTTCTAATAATTATTAGTTAAATAAAATGTAAACAAATACAACAATGTAAAAATTATTTAACTAAGCTTAGCACATACTATTCCATAAACCGTTTAGCAAACATGTAATACACATCATATTACATTCTTTGTGAATGCATGGAAACACTTAAGTAACAATCATAACATAAGTTACTCTTTCTCTCTTGTATTGAGCACAATAGCAGTTAAATTAAATGTCAAATAAAAAAAATCAAATATAAAGTAACTCAAATTCGAGTGATCAGTCCTTCGTATAAGTAAAGAGCGGTATTATCATACCATCAGTGTCTCTGAGATGACCAGCAGCCGATGCGCTTCCCTGTCTGACTTCAGCTCCATCATTTCACTTATTTTAGCTTTACAGTCATGTTCTGTGAGATGATGTGATAAGTACAGACAGATTGTAGTAAGATGTTTGTAGCTCTTGTTTGGTCTCATTCATCTGAAAGTTTTAGCTTCCTTCTTTGTGTCCCCCCCACATCCCCTGGGAAAAAAAGCGCTGAAGCCCAAGTTCGCAGAGTCGAAGGAGATCTCCGAACTGGCTCACAACTTCGTTATGGTTAATGTGGAGGTAAGAACATGTACAGCGCTCATTTCTCGGATGTTACGCTTTTTACATGAGAAGGAGGGTTGTACTGTTAATATGCTAAGGGGCAAGTTGACTCTGTTTTATGTTCTGTTTATTTCTGTATTGTAAATTCAATTCAATATAACACTCTACTCTATATTTCAGTCATTTCCAGTGTACAGTATATGAAAGTCTATTCCATATTTCATTTTGCTCTAAATTTCATCAGATTTCGTTACAAACTCAGTTTTTGCAAGCATTCTGCAAAAACGTATTACATTCCATTCATTCTACGGTATATTCTACACCAAATTCAATTAATTTCATTTGAAATTTAGTAGGAGTTTTATTCTATATTCTATTTCAGCTCCATTCCATAGTTTATTTGATTCTCTAACCGGTACTCATTCTTCTTTGATTTATTTAATTATTCTACATTCTGTTATAAACTCTATTTTGTGTTTTATTGAAGTTCATTCTTAAATAAAAAAAATATATATACTCCACTTTAATTCAGTAATTTTATCCATTTAATTTCAATCTATATTGAAAAAACATTCAAGATTATTGTTTCTCTTCTTAATTTTTAAGCCCTGTATTACATAATAAATTCTATCTTTTCTATATTTAATATTAATTGATTTCCGTTGTGTGAGAGGACCAGGGTTGAGAAACACTGCTCTGTACTAAATTCTGACACCTTTCTATATTATATTGATTAAATTGCATCACAATTAATAAATCAATCTATTATATACTGTATATGCTACTCAGTTTTATCCATTCTCCTTTCTGCACGTTGACAATTCTTTTGAGTTAATTTAATTCGTTTTAGTATTAAATTCATTTAATCATTCTGTCTGTTCTATTTTATATTTTACACGTTGTAGTTTTTCAACTCTTTTGTCCTTTAATATTTAACTTACATTTTCTATATATTTTTTAAATACAATTTTCTCTATTCCTAATATTAAGTTCCATTCCATAATCCATTAGTTATACTCCATTCTTTATTATATAAATTAAAAAAAAAATGTAATTTATATTGATAAGATCTCAGCAGAAAGTAAATGTTCTTATTTTAAGGATGAAGAAGAGCCAAAGGATGACTCCTTCAGTCCAGATGGAGGCTACATTCCCAGAATACTCTTTTTAGGTAGGAATTCACTTATAGCATATTGTGATTACAAATATGAATATTAGCAAGTAAAATTACTGAGTTACTGAGTGGTTGATCGTTGAGTTTGTTCATGAGGGAAAATTAGATGATGATTACTCGTGGTTAAAACATTATAGCAGTACCACTATATCGTCATTTTGTGGTTATTGTGGTATGAGTTTTTTTTTTTTTAAGGAAATCCTTCAATTCTTTTAAACCATGCACATGTAAAGATGCCCGAAGGCTGGAACCATGGAGCGTGAATATCGTAGAACTTTTTTTTTTTTCCCCCCCCTCATAGATCCTAGTGGTAAAGTCCATGCTGAGATCACAAACAAGAACGGAAACCCAAACTACAAGTTTTTCTACAGCAACGCTGATCAAGGTGAGTCTGTAAATCAGAGCTTGTTCTGGGAAACGAAACGGTGCTGGTGTCTGTGTGGAGAGTCTTTGGGAATGTCGGGTTGTTCTTTTTCCCCTTTTCTCTCTCTCTCTCTCCAAAGCCACCAGTTCATTATGGTTTCACTTTGGCTCCATTCAAAGCATCCTGAATCTTGCAAGTTTTCAGTTTTGATTTTGTTTCTTGCCCACTCACCACTGGAGTGACCAGTGACCAATATGTGTTGTATTATTGCGTATTTTCCAGATTTTTTTTTTTGGTGTGTGACCACAGTGAGGTTACTGTTTGTGTTTCCATGTCCAAGAGCGTTCAAGTCAAACCAGGACTTGTGATGAAATTTCTCGTGAACTAGGGTGTTTAAAAAAAAATAAATAAAAAAAAAGATTGAGAATTACAGAAGTCCTCAAGCTCAGTACGGTGATGAGACACTTGGCCGCAGTAAAACATTTGAACGGTGCAAACGTTTTTTAAGACCTCGCTCCAAGCCATTCCGACATGTGAAGGGGTTCCTGGGGGGCCAGGGTTTTTAATTTCTAAAGCAACGCAGTCTGACCGGATAAGTGCTTGAGTGTCGCAGGGGATTATATAGAGAAATAAAGAACGTTTAATCAAAAGTTACGCTTTGACTTGAACGCCCCTCGTATAATACTGTTGCGGATGATTTCTCATATCTAAGCCCTTTGTGTGTGTCTGGTCTGCAGTGGTATCCAGTATGAAGGAGGCTCAGGAGGAGTTGACCGGCGACAAGTTCAGGAAGTCACACCAGAGTGATGAGCTGTGACCCCGCAGCCACAAGTTGCACAACTACTGTACCGTTTGTTTGGGTTCGGCCCTAGACCTTGACACCTCATTTTCAGCCCACAGACTTAACCCCGATTAACCTCCATTCCCTACCTACCCCCCGCCGTACATTCATCCGTGCAGCACTGAAATCATTAATTTTGCTTTAGTTGTCCATAAAATTAAAGAAAAAAAAAAAGAAAAACCAAAGCTTATTAGGTCAGCGTCCGTCAGTGGGAGGTGCTCTAGGATACACCCTGTCCCTTATCGCAAATTCATCTAGACGGAGCAATACGTTCATACATGGCTCTCCTGACGTTGACGAAACATGTGCTTCCAGGCCACACCTTTTGACGGCCGTATAAACCTTCAACTATTCCAGTATCGACTGATCCCAAACACGGGCGAATTTATTATATATACAGTATATCTATATATATACACACACACACACACTGTACGTTATGATCTCGTACTCCTCAAACGCATTTCTTATTTTTCAAACTTCTCCAAAGCCGATCCGCGGTACATGGGTCCGCCTCTGGTTTTTCTAAAGCGAGTCTCACTGTTTTTAATTGTGAAAGGGAAACAGGAAGTGACACGCACACGAATGTTCAAACATGTTTGCCATATTGTATTTTTTACATGGACGAATAAAGCCAAGTGTGTAATTAAAGCTGGTACTTGAGTCACGTTGTGGAGTTTTTAAGGAAGAAAGGCAAACACGTCAGTGCCAGGTCGGTGTTTAAAATGATTTTATTGAACAAATAAATTAAGATTACAAATCTATCCGGCTATAAAATGACAATTACTAAACCTTCATATTCTGTACAAAAAAAAAAAGTTGGATAAATGTTTTTGTTTGTTTTTAAATCACCCTTGTCTAAAGTTTCTACACTATAAATATTTCCTGACATGATTAAGACGGATTGGTCTGATCCTTCATTGAGCTAAACTGGAAAGAAACATAAGACATGCCATTCGTTCACAAAAGATACATTTTCTGTTATTTGTATACAAAATGCAACCAGGTGTGTGTTAATGTTTAATAAAACATTGTGTTTCAGCCAGTGAGTAAACAGAATTACAGGAAGTAGAAATAAATCAAATATAATATTTCACCTCAGGTTTGATGGTGATTGTAGTGTATATAATATATAGTATATATCAGCATCAGCACATGACTACTACAGCAGAGTCAGCTATAAAGAGGGGGATAATAAAAAAAAAAGACTGAATCACTAATTTATGGCAAACTATGGAACTTATCCTGATCTCTCTCTCAATGGATCAACTGATTACACACACACTGATTCCCTCTTGAATTATTAAACATCATATAGCTACAGCTGGGAAAGGAACCAAAACAAAAAACTGAATAAAAATAATAAACCTGAACTATCACTACAGTAACGCAAGTAATTATCTTCTCATGAGCACATGACCTTTTTTTAGTCTTGTGTGTTGCTGTGAAGTAAACTGTCATCTCGCGTCAGTGATTTTACACACCGTTAGCATCAGCCTTAAGAAGAACATTCAATGATGTTAGCAAATTAAAGCCCAATTACGTGTATTCTTGGGTGGAGGGAAAAATGCAAACGGCTCTGTTCTAAATGTGTTCTTGTCTGCCCTAGAGAAAAACTATGCTCGAACGGCTACAGACTTGGTGTCAAGTCAACCACGAGGCAATATCGATATATAAAATAGTACCCGATACAAAAAGTTGTAATTGGTGAATAAGTACACTTTGTGTGGGTGTTGATGTATTTTTCTAAAAATCACAGTGATTTCAAACAGCACTTCTTTCTGCCCACCATGTGCCGTTTTTTCCCTTTTTTTTTTTTTTTTTAAATCTAAGCTTTAGCTCGAGCCATACTGCAGACTCGTGTCGTGTTGGAGTTAAAAGCGCCCCTGCTTGGCATCTCCGATGGCTCCCCAGACGTCAAACACGAACTCGTCAGGGAACGCGAAGTCTCCCAGAGCTTCGTCCAGAGCCATGGCAAATTCGTCCGGGTTCATCTTGTCCCGTCCGACCTCCACCATCGTGGCCGCTGCAGGATAGAAAAAACGAAAAGACGGGCCGTTAAACCAAACTTTAACAAGCCTTTTCAGTGTTTCATTTGGGATTCAGTGTCAGTACAGATAGTCCCAAACCTAAGAACATTCAACTTACGAATTTCCGCAGATATGAACGGACTGACAGTTCTACTTCCGGATCAATCACGGAAGAAAAGAAATGTTAGACACTGCAGTGTACCAGATACCAATGTTTACAGTTATATACAATATTTTCAGTGTGTAAGTGAATGTATAAAATGTCTAAAGTCTGGTTTATTTTATGTCTTGGGGTGAACGAGAAATGAGTTGGTCTCGCTGGTTTTTAATAAATCAGTCCATGAGCACGATAACAGAAAATGGCCGTCCTGTAAAGCTGTCCTGATGGTGAATAATCCTGGTTTCACAGTCCAATACAGTGGAAAACAGCTCCGAGACAAAATGGCGTCCCGAATTCCCCTCACGATTTAAAGGCGCAGAGGTGAGGAATTTTTGTGAGATTAATTTCTTTAGGCGCGGGTAAGTTTTTTGCCACATGCTGGCAGTGTGGGGAAAGGGGACAGAGACTTAGTCAAGTGGATTGGTATGCTTTACATTGTGTATTCGTGTCAAAGGCGTGTAAGACTCAAGTCTTACGAACGAGTTCTGTTCCGTTTGTTAGTCCGATTTGATCTCAAGTCGGGGACTACCTGCACACGTCAAGCTGTAATTCAGCTTAGAGGATTGGAACAGTAACAACGAGGAATCTGTTTTCTGATAAAGCTGAAAAGTAGGGATGCACTGATACCGATATCGGCCTCGATACCACATTTTCTAAAGTACTCGTACTCGTTAAAAGTCCCCCGATACCGGGGACCGATACCACGATCTGAGAAATGTCTATTTTTGAGCGGCGTGTAAGGGGTTAATCACAGGCGCCGAGTGCCCGCCCCCAGCTCAGAGCG
>JAQMYG010000001.1:33886179-33899820 GCA_030014215.1 Clariallabes teugelsi
ATACATAGTACCCCCACCCCTACTCGCCTCGGGGGCAAGGAAAAAAAGTTCAGGCTCAGGAATTTTTTCCACTATCATCCCTGCAATCAGGGGCGTCTGTGAGCTCATCCAGGCGGAAGGACTGGATAGCGCTGTCCTCCAAGTGTGTTACGTCGAGTGTGTTATGCTGCTCACAACGAGGTGTGAGCGAGCAGTTCGAAAAGATGTGGTTGACTGGCGTCATTTGGTTCGGAGGAACACGTGATCGTTTTCAGCCCTCCTGACTGAGTGGTATACCACTAATATAGTAGTAGCCTTAATATGGGAGTCTCCTAGTGACGGGGAGGAATTGGACACGACTAAATTAGAGAGAGAGAAAAAACCCTAAAATGATCCTGTAATTTAAGTAAATTTGAAATTCTGTACTTACTTGTACTCAGATACATATGCGAATAGAGTACCTCTACTTTTACTTGAGTAATATTTGCTCAGTTTGAGTATTACCCTAGGCATCTTATCTTTATTTTTTACTTAAGTAAAGGATTTGTGTACTTTGCCCACCTGTGTCACTGTAATGGTTTAAAATTCTGTCATTCTGAAGAAAATATTTCAGGAAGTAACTACGACACTATTAAGTTTGATGTAAGTTTTTCACTATTATTGAAAGGCATGATTACTTAATCTGACTGATTTTACTGCAATGGATAAAAGAGTTACTGCAGCATGTATCTGACATGATATCAAAGCTTCTGTTTTCAGAAACGTGTGTATTTTTAAAAGTATACAGAGTGCTTGGATTGCTGACGTGACGGAAAAAACCTATTTAACATCATGACTTGGGCAATGCTAATACATATATGAGATATACCTCGCGTGATTAGATCTAGTTAATAGGTGATAGATTAGATTATGTAACTCTTTATAATTATCTTTATGAATTACTTATTGTTGTATGTATCCGATAAAACCATGGAATTGACTGGAGATGATTATATTTAATTATACACTAATTATGGCCAAGATGTGTATCTTTAAGCTGTGTCATTGTCATTGCCATTTATCTACATGGTCAGTTATGCCCTTAAAGTCAGGGTACAGCATGTTTTTTTTTCATTGAGACTCTTTAAAAAGGGTTTAATATCTGAGATATCATTTACAATTTGGCTAATTTTGAATTTGCCTGTAGTGTCTTTGCCTAAATAACAACAAAAATAGACTAAAACATTGACGCTAGTCCTACACATGACCCAACAGCACAAGGTCAAAATCAAAAGATCTGCCGCCAAATCAAAATCTGAAGTTCAGAAGTTTCAGGTGGATTCTAGCTCACTTCCGGTGGTAGATTCTGAAGGGAATGTGAAAAGTAAGTCAAGATATACATTTTCAGTTTTTTGTCCTGTTTAGAAATGAAGATATGGCACTTGGACGTCACAGTCACATGATTCATGAGTGTAAAAAGCCGGCGTTTTTAGCTGAACTTGGTCATATGGTCATAGAAAGATGGAATTTTTCAGTTTTTCAATCTGGGGTTCTGTGTTTCTCTCCATAAGGTTCATTTTGGCACGACGGAACCAGAACTTTCCTGGAAACTGGTTGACTTCACATGGAATGACCTGATGATCTGAGACGTGAAACAGGGCAACAATGGGGAGGACAGGTCCAGAATATTTCTTACAGTGTGAGGAGAAAGTTAAGTAAAAGAGTAACAGATGCAGAGAGAACAACACAGCTGGAAGATGTTTGTGGTGGGATATCCTGAGGGTACTGAGGAAGTTCAGAACTCCTTCAAAGAAGTTCCCCCGGGGATAATGAGGGTGATATATGAGTCAAAAGAAGGTTGACCAGAGAGGAAGAGTAGCAGTGTGGAATTTAAAGGATGTGATGTAGAGGTGAGAGCAGAGGGCTATTTAAAATTTATAGCAGGAGCCTCCAGGGTGAAAGTCTAAAACATGGAGGACTTGATGTTTTTTTTGTTTCCTTTTTACATACAGAATAGTCTTAAATAAATGTAACTATAAATGGATAAGAAAAGGATGTCATTCTTTAAATGAGGAGCGTTCAAGTCAAAGCTGGACTTTTTATTGTGCAGAATAACAGAACACAATTCTGAGAATAAAACCCTTTATTTTCTCTATATAATCCCCTGCTACGCCAATGCTCGGATCCCAGTGTTTCACTAGAGCCTAGAACACGATCAAGGTAGAAAGTTTTTTCAGTGCACCAGATCCATGATCAGACTGCCTGCTTAGATCGGATAAAGATGAGGTTTTGTCCTAAAATGTCTTTTGTCTTAATTTCACTTTTACTCAACATTTTGATTTCATTTATGGTGGAGGTTTACCTTCAGGCAGAAGTTCTGTCAAAGTTCCATTAAATTCTGCCCAGACAGTTTTGTGTGATGTTGGCTGGATAGACATACAGACAGACAGAAACTTTTCTGAGACTGGTTTCAGGTTCTCCATTGTATGAAGCATAAAGATATCAAAGTTAATCCTATATCCTGTATGGTGTAAAATGCTGACTGTGTGTATTAAGAGAAACCAAACCCAATTGTGACAGCTGAAGAGACAGACAGAGCAGACTAGGGAAGGAGAACACACGGTTAGAAAAGGAGAAGTCTTGGAGGAAGAAGCCGCTGCTGCTGTGCTCCCTTTTCTCTCTTTGTATCTCAAAGTCAAATGGATTTCTAATGTTTCTCCACATCTGTAACCTTTTAAACTCTTTTCCTTCTCCTCTCGCTGATTTTCACCACAGCTGGTAATTCACACATAATTACCTCGGCTCCATGTTGCACGGATTGATTTGCACATTACCTCATGCCAAGATAACCATACTGTGCTTCCTGTACTATACTTTTTACAATTTTACATTAAAAAAACATTATTTTATATTTTTTCTTTCGCACATTGTATCCTTGCTATAAATTTTACCTTAAGTATACATAAGTTATTCAGTGTCATTTTATTTTTAATGAATGTTTTATTGTTGCATGAAACTAATCAGTGATGAGGTGAAGCTGAGACACACTTACAGTACCTCCCTGAAGTTGATTATTTTACAATAACAGCATGCTATTAATAACTATCTCAAAAAATTAATTATTATGTCTGTTGTTAAAGGGAACAGCCAAAAGACAAATAATAATTGTAATAATAATAATAATAATAATAATAATGTAATTTGTAGGTGTATTGTGAAAAAAACTGAATAAAATAAAAATCTAAAGAAAGTATAGATATTAAGCAATGTACTGTATGATGATAGTAATATAAAATGCATGTAGAAAAGCAGCTGGGATATTAAATAAAGTTAAAATTGAAAACATAAAAATATTGCATGTTTAAACAAAAACAACAATAATTATATTATTATTATAGTAGTATGAAAGAAGCTAACAGTAATAATAATTATAAAATAAATAATATAATTATAAATAATAATTATAAAATAATTAATACAAATTATTATTATTTTAATCATTATTATTGTTAGCTTCTTTGACATACTGTACAAAAACACATAATAATAATAATAATAATAATAATAATAATAATTGAACATTATAATTATTATGAATTAGTACTGTATTAATATTATTCGTACACTGTAAAGTAAAATAAGTAAACAAAAGCTCCAAAATTCAAAATCTCAATAAAACTGGCAAATAATGATCACTAATATAATAATATTAAAACATCAGCAGCTTTCAAAATTGTACAATGGTTTGCTGTATGACTCTGCAACAATGAAACAAAATGTAGTTCAAAAATATGCAAACTAGCAAATCATTATCATCATCAACATTAATATGTATAATAATGTGCAAGTAGTTTTTGTGTAATAACATTATTATTATTATTATTATTATTGTTGTTGTTGTTGTTGATGTTGTTGTTGGTATTATTGTTATTGTTGCTGCTGCTGTTGTTTGCTTTTGTTGTAATAAAACAACCACTGTAATAATAATAATAATAATAATAATAATAATTTATTGGAACTACTTGTTCTACTTTTTGATATTTTGACCCTAGTTTTTATTATTTATTATTTTACTTCACACTGTAAAACAGCTGCAATTAGACTGTTTAAAATGTAATGTTTTACTACTACTACTAATTATATATATATATAAACACTGATATAGTTAATTTTGTTTAATCTTGTGCAATGACCATAAAATTTTCTATTTACTTCTACTTCTACTACCACAAATGATTATTATTATTATTATTGGGGTTATTTATTCAGGGAGTCTGAGATCTCGCGAGTCACGTGACGAAGGGGGCGGAGCCCTGGAGACCCATCCGCCAATCGGATCCCGCGGTCTCGCCGCCGCTCCGAGTCTCTTTAGGAAAATAGAAATAAGCGAATAAAGACGCCGCTGTTCCTCTGTAACACTATGCGCGCGCTTCTTCTGCACCGCTCGCGGGATTTAGGCCGTAAACAGCGAGGAGAAGGAGGACAAGAGGAGCCGTGAAGCTCACACACACACACACACACACACCGCCGCCGGGCTGCATAACGGTGCAGTGCCCAGCACACAATGGCCTGGATCTGTAAGGTGAGCGGGGGGCGGGGGATGGGGGAGGGGGGCACTTATTTATGCTTATTTAGATGTGTATATAACACACGCACACACTGCGGTTTATAAACACGCGTCCTGTAATGGAAGCGACTGATCCCCTGTATGGCGGTGTGTGTGTGTGTGTGTGTGTGTGATATGGACACTGCGGCTCTCCTTACTTCCCCCATGCCCTAAGGGCTTTCATCATCATCATCATCATCATCACCACCGAGAACAGGGTTTAGTGGAAATAAACAAACATAAGACCTGCTTTTAATCCTGGCGTCCTCAAATCTTATTATTATTATTATTATTATTATTATTATCATTAATATTATTGTTATTATTATTATTATTATTATTATTATTGTTGTTGTTATTATTGTTATTATTATTATTATTAATATTATTGTTGTTATAAATTAAACAGTATCCTATTTGAAACAAACAGCACATTTTGAGGATTAACAGAGATTTACAGGATTATAAACACAATAATTTAGCCACATACAGCTTGTGTGTGTATTAATGATGGCAATCAGCAGTCACCACATTATCACAATACTTCGGTGCTGATTCAATTAATACTGCGACTTGTTGCAAATTTTCATTTATTAGCGCTTAAAATACAACAAAAAGACAAAACATGTAAAAAGTGTCTCACTTAGGGTGAAAAACTGAATTTTTAGATCTGATCATACTGTATACTGTAACACCATTTTTCTTGATACTTATCGCTTCTTATCTCCCGATCCATGTTTCTTCGATTTTGGTTAATATGCAACAGATTTATATTTTTATCAGATAAAAAAACACATTTTGCTAAATACAGTTTCTTGCCCTTTTATGTCTGTAGTGTCTGTTAATTAAAAACAAATCTTTTAACGGTCTTAACTGTCGTTCAGATGAAACTTGGCCATGAATCTGACATGGTTACGGACACTACATATTTTTTTGCTTTTTAAGCTTTCACCAAAAAACTATTTAAGCAACAATTTTTACAGGTCATGTGCTTTTAGAAGATTACACTGATTTTTCTCAATACTCATAAAGTGAAGTTAGCAACATTTTTTTTTTTTTTAGGAAGGCAAGCTCGATCACTTTCAAACTTCAGAAGTTGCTTCTTTGGCACACACATTTCCTGTATTATATGTATAACATAAAAAAAATAAAAAATAAAATCATCACCAATACTGTGTGTTGGCTGTATACAAATATGACACAGTTGAAAATTGATACAATCAAAAGTATTTGCAAAGGTTAGAAAATAAATAAACAAATAATCAAATAAAGGGGGAAAGAACCAGTAAAGTAGTAAACACACATTACTATACAGAGTAACAATATCTAAGACCGTATTTATTAAAACATGTGTCAAGCTATATAACAAAATACAATAAAATTAATAAATCAGCAGTCAGTATCATGATTTAATAAATATCCTGATCCGATATTACATTTTTCCCAGAATTTTTTTACAGTTATAAAACTTATAAAACTAAACTAAAAAAAAGTTTACTGAGTAATTAAATGTATCCTGTTCCTTATAACATTAGTTTTCTCACTTAAAAAACAAGCACAGCATTTAAATATGAGTATCTCTGTTATCATCATAATTATTATTTCTAAACAGACTTAGAAAATAATTCACTCCTACCACATGATGAAAATGTGTAACTAGCTCAGAGTGCGCCACCTGCAGGATTATAAAGAAACAGTGAAGTTTTACCTCTTCAAACATTTTCAAAGGCTCAAGACTCAACTCGACAGTGAGTGCGCGGGTTGTGTAGCCGCGTGTGCGCGGGTTGTGTAGCCGCGTGTGCGCGTGTGGCTTCTAATGCACAGGACTTTCACTAATTAGCGTTCGTGGTCTTGTGAGACTGCTGTAAGTGTGTGTAATGTGTGTAAAACTTATTCACTCACAGAGTTTGGAGAAAAATGCAGACTGTAGGCTCGATTTTTGATAATGTAATCTATAAAAATGCGTTTCTGTTGTGCAACTCAGAAGCTTCTGCACTCAGAACAAAAACGTTTCTCAAAATCTGAGGCTGCTCGTTGATCACCGGTCACGGCCAATCAAACTGGAAATCAGCTGATTCTGGTCACTGGCTGATCGACCGGTTCATTTTTATTTTTTTAAATATATATTTATAAAAAATATATTTTTAAAAAAATACATTTTGGAGTCAGTGTGAGGATTCATGGATGGATGGATGGATGATCAATGTATTCGCCATACTATTAAGTAACGATGGGGACCACACAATCGTGTGGCACTGATATGTGGCCCTGGTGATTCCCATCCCTACTATTTACTGCATGCATGCTGGGATGTAACCATGGCAACCGATGTTTCTGTGCAGTACCTAATTTCACACTTCTGTAGACAGTTTGGGAACCTTCATAGGAAAATAAATTCTGTTTTATGCTCAACTCCTTTGGTGAACAAAACAGATCAGATGAACGATTTTGGGAAAGCAAGTTACTATTTTGTTTTGTTTTTTCCCTGGAATTTGCTAATTTGGTAATTAGGCTTGTTCCACCTGAACATTTTTAGAACTTTTGGTTTTGGAACTTTTTTTTCAGGCTTATGTAGAGTAGACTAGAGGAAACTTTCCAGGAATTCAGTTCCTTAAGCTCATGTAGTGTACACTAAAGGTTTCAGGAACCTAGGGACTTTTACAAGAATTTTTAAACCTTACAGTAGGTTCTACCGGAGGAATTCTGGAGGAACATTCAGAGAAATTGATTGTTTTCTTCAAGCGTAGAAATAAACCTAAATCCATGGCAAAACCTCAGACAGTTCCATGCTTCCTGGTCACACCGGTTACGCCTCAGCGCCTGCAGCAATAATACTACAACACAGTGCATCACGCATGCTGGTTTACAGAAACCCAGGAACCTTTTCTGAATCTCGTTTTTTTCAGGAACCTAGCCACTTTTTCAGGAATTCAGAACTTTAGTTCCATCTGTACTGAAACAAACCTGTAGAAATGCCTAGGTAAATCAATTTTTAACTGTCTTAGAAAAAATCCCTAGGAAGCAACTCGCCTAGAAGTCTAGCAAACCTTCCCTATATTTTTTAAAGTAATGGTTGCCGTTACTGGTTGCCATGGTTACATCCATCACTTGTAAACATCCAGGGATTTGGTAATGTTAGTTTTGTCTTCACCAAAGAAACCTTTTCAAGCTCCCAGGAACTTTTCCAGGAATTTTGTATAGGCTCATGCACAGTAGTGATGGGAAGTTTGGATTATTTTAGTGACTCGGTTCTTTGAATCTCGTTATTTTAAATGAATGAATCTTTTTTTGAGTCATTTAATTAATTTGGTTCTTTTGATCAGAAATAAAATAAAATGTTACATTTTCAATAAACAGACCCCCAACATGTCTACATACACATATTTTGGCTATTGTTCCAGTAATAAAAATATTACAGTACAGCTAAATACATATAATGATAAACAGAATGAGCAGCTCACCTCTCATATCTTCTGGTCCAAGTCATTCATTCTTTTGTTGCATGACTCTCATAGACTCTATGCAGTGCATTACACGGGAAACAGAATTGAGCGGTTCTTTTCATGAGTCTTCTAGTCCGAATCGTTTGTTCCTTTCTCTAAGAGACTGCTCGTTCTTCTGAGTCACGTTAAAGACTGCTTTAAAAAAAACTAATCATTCATGAACGACCTATCACTAATGTACAGGGTTCTGAAAAGGTTTCTGAGTAGAAATCCATCTGTTAGTCTAACAAAACCTTAATAAAAAATACAGTAAAATGTGGCTTTATCAAGACCTACTCAGAAGGGCTGGAATATTTATGCAAGCAGCAATTTTCAATTTTAAACATCCACTGAGAAATAATGCATACTGGATAAAACCCTTTCAGGAATTCAGTAACTCTTAAGCTCATTTCCATCAGAGCAATGTTTTTATCTCCAGAAATTCCGTAACTTTGCAAGTATTTCTATTGGAGGAACCTTTTTGTGAATTCAGCCATCTTTTCTGAACTTTGTAGGACATTTGCATTGGAACAAATCCTGCAGAAGTTCTCCCTGTGTTCCATAATGTTGAATCAAAACAGAAACATACTACTGTAAGTGTGCTTAGAGTTTAATTGCTGCTTGCCATGGTTACAGTCTAGAAGATGTACAAAATAGTTCAGCTACTAAGAACATCACTTATTCTGGTGTATCGGAACAGGAACATAAACCTGTTAGCTTTATGCTATCCACTGGCTAATTCTTTTTGGGAACCCAGTTAGTTTTCTGGGACTACTAACCTTTTTAGGAACATGTATAGTTGAAGTTGAAAGTTTACATACACTTTGGTTGAAATCTTAAAACTTTCTTTTTTTAAGAATTCCACATATTTCATGTTAACAAACTATAACTTTAAAGAGTCGGTTAGGAAATCTACTTTATGCATGACCTGAGTGATTTTCCCAACAATTGTCTACAGATAGATTATTACACTTTTCTTTCACTTATAATCTAAATTCCAGGTTGGGAGGTTAACATACACTAAGTTGACTGAGCTTTTAAACAGCTTGGAAAAGTCCAGAAAAGTCATGTCTTTAGAAAAATCATCTGACTGACATCATTTGATTGACCTTCAAACTCACTGCTCCTTTGCGTGAAAAAAATTCAGCCAAGACCTCCGAAAAATGTTTAAAAATCTACAAGTCTGGTTCATCCTTGGTAACAATTTCCACATGTCTGAAGATACCACGTTCATCTGTACAAACAACAATATTACGCAAATATGAACACCATTGGACCACACAGACATTATACTGCTCAGGAAGAAGACCGGTCAATTGTTTGGTACAAAAATACAAATCAATCTCAGAACAAGAGCAAGGAAGAAGCCATTGCTCTATTGCTACGCTTTGCAGCTGCACATGGAGACAAAGATCTTGCTTTTTGGAGAAATATCTTTTGGTCTGATTAATTGAAATCAAAGTGTTTGGTCATAATGACCATTGTTGTGTCTGGAGGAAAAAGTGGGAGGCTTGCGAGCTGAAGAACTCCATCCTGACTGTGAAGCACAGGGGTGGCGGCATCACGTTGTGGGGATGCTTTGCTCCAGGAGGGACTGGTGCACTTCACAAAATAGATGTCAGCATGAGGAAGGAAGATTAGAGGTTGTGGATATATTTGAAGCAACATGTCCGGGAAGTTAGAGCTTGGTCACAAATGGGTCGTCCAAATGGACAATGACCCAAAGTAAACTTCTAGGCTTACGAACATTTGAATGTCCGCAGATACGAACGGACCACGTGATAGACACTACAGTGTACCAGAAACCAATATTTATAATTATATACAATATTTTCATTGTGTAAATGAATGTATAAAATGTCCAAAGTCTGGTATATTGTATGTGCTGGTTTCAGTGAATCAGTCCAGGAGCACGATGATAGAAAATGGCCATCCTGTAAAGCTGTCCTAATGGTGAACAATCCTGATTTCGGAAAATCCTCAACAAAACAGAGTTCACAGTTCAGTACAGTTAAACCTTGGATTATGAGTATCTTGGTCTGCGAGTGTTTTGCAAGACAAGCAAAAAGTTTTAATCAATTTTAACTTTAAAAGCGAGCGAGGTTTTGCACTACAGGCAGTACGAATGCGCTTTGTCTGCCGAGCGTCACGTGATCACAACTGAGCCAATGGTTTTCTTTCTCGCTCTGCTGGAGTGTTGGTAATCGTCTCCCATGCTCGGTCTCAGTGTGTGTGCCTCACAGAGGTTCCTTGTTAAAGTCGCAATAAAATAAAAGGAATAAAAGTAGTTCCTGCTCCAAAATACAGGTACCTGCTCTGATTGAGGAACTACCGGAATGGACTTTTCTGTACTAATATAGACATTTTTAATTATTTCTTTTTCTTCTCCAGCAGCTAATCATTACAGCCTGGCTGTACAGTATATAAAATGTGTAAGAATTATAAAGCTATGGCGGTGGTGGTGAACTTGATCAGGTCGGAGCAGTGTCTTCTTCGAGTTTCTCGCACACGTGTCTTAAAGTGGAGGCTAGAAGCGTCCATCACACAAAAGCTAGCAATTTAGCTTTAAGGTATTTATCATTTTGAACAAAGCCGTATTTTTAATGCTTTGGAGACAAATATAACCCAGTCAGTGTGAAAGAATCTGGTGCAGGAAGGAATTGATAAAAAAAGAATAAAAATCCAGACAGATATTAGATCATTTGGACAGGATGATGAAGAGCAGCGTATTTAAAACATGCCCATGCTTGCGTCCGTCCACATGGCCACGCAGGTGTCTCAGGCTTAGTTTACATAGATTAATGAGGATGAATATTTCTCATCTCAGCAGTAACAGTAATCTACAGGAGAGAGCCTGTGATTCCCGAGACTCCAGCGAGCAGTGAAGAGAATTATTTTCTGAATACGGTGAATCAGACGCCGTCTAAGCCGTCGTCCCGTCTGTAGTGAAGTGGCTTTTTAATCAGCATTAACTGATCCATGGGATGAGCCGCGCTGATGCAGAAGCATTCATCAGTCTTAACCAAGCCGCTGATTACTGAGCATTAAACAGCCACAGTTAGACTGCGGTTCATTCTGGAGCGCACGAAGGTCAGAGTTTTGTAACGTCTAACACGATGCCGCCACCACCATGCTTTACAGCCGGGAAGGGCTTTTAACTTCTCCCACACCGATTTCCATTGTGTCTTCGTGCAGAGTTAAGTTTCCAAAAAGACTCTCTTCTGTGTATTTATATTGTGATTGGGTGCTAATTTAAGGGCGCACAGTGACAGCACAATATTTATCAATATTCTTGACCAAAACGTTTAAACATGAGGAAGAAGAAGAAGGCTTGTGAAGTCTGTATAATCGTCCTGCTCGCTCCGGAGTTATTATTAGCTCAGATAGACGGAGACGACATAAATGGTCTGTCCGAATAAATACACCGTTAGACGTGGAGCTCCTGTCAGCTTCCCTGGTTATTTCAGGACAGATTTATCGAGCCAACCAGCAATCAGCACAGGACAAACGCACATTAGCTCCTGAACACTAAAATTTGTGTGCCTGGTCACGTTAACGAGCTCACTAATCAGTGTTCAGTGTTTATTGCTTTTTTTTTTTTACTCCAGCAAATACAAACAGAAACAAAATCTTGTTCTTTAAAATAAATATGTAAAACAAAAAATTTTTATTAAATTCAAATTTTATTTGTCACATACATGTATGTAATCTCATACACTTTGATACGCAGTGAAATGTTTTAACAACCGTCCATGACTTTGGACCTTGGAAGAATTGAGAAGAAAATATAGTATTCTAAATAAAGAATATGAAATAAGAATATAATAAAAAGAAAAATAGATTACGAAAAGTAGGAATATAAAATAAGAAATAAGAATACAGTAATACAAAATTTATATAACGTACAAGTAATAAAAATAAAAATAGAATTGAAATGTAATTGAAATAGAAATGTCCAGTCATGAGCATAGCAGCATAACAGTGTGCAAATGTGCTTTAATGTGCATTGATGTGCAGTGAGCTGAGTGGTACAGTACAGTACAGTATATACAGTAAGTAGCGGAGTGTTTAGTCCTGTGTGATAGTATATAACTATAGTAAATATAGTCCTTGTATAAAACTCTGGGTCACTTATACGCCTCCAGATCTTTTATACTGCTCTTAAAAACACAATTTAAGTCCCGCCTTCTTGCTCCAAGTTTCGAACCAATCATAGAGTAGATCAAATTTTTCTAACCAATGATAACGCAGTAAGTGGGATTGCTTAACCTCATTAAATATTGTTATTATTATTATTATTATTATTATTATCTATAAATAACTTAATTATACATAAACGTGGTTTAGGATGAGAGAAATTTCATAATTAATAAATATTGTGCTAAGCTGGGCTAAAACCACAACAGTTTAAATCCCGCCTCCTTGCTCTAGGTTTCCAATCCAATCATAGATCAGATCTTTTTTTTTTGTTAGTTTTTTGCCTCCTGTTGTGTTTTTCCCTCCTACATCCATTAAAAGCCTCATTTAAAGTATTTCTCATTTTATGTCTTTTTCGGGGCTCAGTACGAGTTTGTGTGCTTACAGAAATCAGTTATGATAGTTTTTCCCATTTGCCTATTTGAAATGAAAAACTGCACAAAAAACATACTAGGGTAAACATTTAAAACCCATACGCTAATGGCTGCTTTGAGCTGAGCATTCAGTCTGGGAATTTCTGTCTCAGAATAATAACCTGAATCATCCTAAAAGGTCAGGAGGCAGCAACAGAAGTAATCCCAGAGCTTAAAAATCACGGGTTATTAGAATGTTTTCATGGCTTTCGACAGATGGCTGTGTTCAGAGCCGGTGCTAAAGAAACAGCAGAAAGCTCAGCCAGTGCCAAGTCAGGCGCACGTCCAGGTCACGACGAGACGCAACACCAGGAGGATACAGGAATAATAATACAGATCGTCAAAACCTTATGGGTTTCTCTACTGAAAGAAATCAAATGACATGGTGTTAGTAAGTCTGTACGTCTTAAACAGGCCCGTGACGCCAGCGCCAGAGGTGGACTTCCACCAATTACATTGTTTATTTTATTATTGTACATATATTTAATATCATATTCATATAATATATATTTCACCCATCTGTGCTTTATTAGAGGATGGTTTTTATTTTAATCTGTACTTTTTACTTCACTACGTTTCTGCATGGTGTTGCGTTACATAACCACAGCGGTGTATAATACTGTATTTGACGCAGGCATATCGCCACCTGTTGACTATTATGCATAATTGTGTGATTTGCCTTCCGTCTGTGAAACGCTTACAGTGTAGCAGGTGTTTAGAATCAGAAGCTGAGCTGGTTGCGGACAGCAGAATAGAAAACAGCAAAGTTCAGAGAGAGAGAGAGAGAGAGGCTTTTTTTATTCGTTCATGGGAAAAGAGTTTGTAGAAAGTTAAAGCTAAAGATAATCTGATGAGCTTTAACGTAATCAGTGATATTATTATTTCAGGTTGAAGCCCACGTATGTCTTGAAAAAGTAGATCAGATAAAGATGAAGTTTTGTCTTAAAACGACTCCAGCGTGTTAAAATTCACTTATACCACTTCA
>JAQMYG010000001.1:33915221-33933699 GCA_030014215.1 Clariallabes teugelsi
GTAATCGTCTCCCCTGCTGGGTCTTAGTGCTCGTCTCTTACTGGTATAATCAACATCCGTGTGTGTGTGTGTGTGTGCACGTAATTTGACACCGCGCCGGTTCACACACACTCTCTCTCTCTCTCTCTCTCGCCTTTAATGTGTTTGTGTGTGTGTGTGTGTGTGTGTGTGTGTGTGTGTGTGTGTGTGAAGCAGAGAGGGGGTGCTTCACTTACACACAACCGGCATGGTGTCAAATTACGCGCGGGCACACACATAACACACACTCCGCAGCGCAAGAGAGAGAAAAACACACACAGCGACTGTGCGCATAAATGGAAACACTTATCTGTCGGGATTTATTTTTACTTTTTTGAAAGGTAAAGTGCAGGTTAATTTGTTTTATGTTTACTTTATATTTTGTGTTAATTATTTTTATGTATAAATTTTTTTGGGCTGTAGAACGAATAATTAGAATTTCCATTATTTCTTATTGGAAAATTTGCTTTGATTTACGAGTGTTTTGGAATACGAGCCCACTTCCGGAACGAATTATACTCGTAATCCGAGGTTCCACTGTATTCTCTTTTATGTTTTTTTTTAATTCCCTAAAACTTTATCCTGAAATCTCTGATCTGTAACGCGACTGGACGTTAGTGATTCCATGGAAGCAACAAGCAAAGAAATCTGAACAAGTAACAAAAAAAATAATAATCATAAATTAGGACCAGTAAGACAAGACAAAAGTAATGGCGCCCTCAAAAATGCGGACAGGTTGCTCAGTGAGAAGCTCCGCAGTGGCCGAGCTGCGTTACTGGAAAGTTTCAGTTTTGTGGCTCGGACTGATCGGCAGCTGATACGCTAGAAAATCTGGCAATGACTTTAAGTCCTTTTTGGCTTAGGTAAATATTTACACTCTATTTTACTGAAAGATTGATGAGCGAGGCCAGCGTCGCGTCAGCTGGGGAATTTGTCCTGCTGCCATTGCAGCAATCGAACCGCGAGAGAAGATTTCTTTTTGTCTAATGCCATCTTCTGCTGCGAATGGAAACAAACAGACAGCAGCATGTAGCAAAGTTATACATTTTCCCGCAGTATGTGTGTGTGTGAGTGTGTGGGTGTGTGGGTGTGTGTGCACGAGCCGACATGGCCGTGAGCAGATGTGTGTGTAATATTGACAATACATCAGCTGTAATAGAGCAGCATGGCGCGTCTGGGAACAGTTGGTGGTAATGCATCGGCTTTGGATCACGTATTAGGAGGAAGAAAAAAAAAGACTTAAAAGCCATCATCTGTGACGGGAACGCAGGGAGAGGAGACGTCAGCGGGGAAAATGACTTTGGTTTAGGGTGAAACAATGGCCGACTGGGTTAAGAGTAAATCACTTCAAGGTGCGGGTTTGTTCGGCGAGCTGCGTCCCGCTTAAATCAAACACGCGTCACGGGAAAGATCAAAGGAAGCTCGTCCTGAATTTTTACAGGGTTGTGGCAGTAGGACTTTAAAGCTAAATACATTATGGGCTTCGTACAGTAGCTACTGTAGGTTCACGTCACACATGATGCGTTATCGACCTTAATGTTTAAACGGATACAGGGCCAACGCAAACGATCTTTAAAATAAAAACTAAATAGTACACAAAAGTCAGGAGTGGAATCAAGAAATGTAAAATATAAGATCGAAGACAGCTAGAAATATAACACAATCTATAGGATTATATGGACATGGAGGACGATAGGGGTCACAACTTATTTATTTATTTATTTCCCCCAAAAAATATCATTTCCTTGACATCGTTTGTGACGATCCACTTCTCCTCTTGAACAGGACGTGACCTGTAACAAACATGCAAGTTTAGATGATAGTCTAAAAATCTAAAAAACATCTGGAACATGCCTTAAATAATCAATAGGGTGTTGCATCACTGCTGTATCTTGTGGATGGATGAACCCAAACCCACATGGACGCACTTTCCAAATCTGTGGGTAAACACAAGACATAATGGTCATGTGTTCATGTGATTCTGACTTTTGGGGTTTACATTGCTTTTATTTTCTAGATTTTTTTTTTTACTTCACTTTTTAGCTGATCGAAGATTCAAGCAACTTGTCAAAGCTAAGACAGACTACTGAGCATATGGCAGAATATCCATTTCCATCTGGCGAGCTGCGTGCGATCCATCAGCGTGGATCTGCGGGGGCAAAGTGTGAGAGACAGCCCATTAGTCTTGGTGTCAGACGTCCATATTCTCATCTGGAGTGGCGGCGTTATTGATACATGTGATGACGGGCCTAACAAAGCGGGTGATGAACGCATTTCCTCGAGCTCAGCTGGGAGGTTCGGGGGGGCCGCTTTGTTCTGGAGCGTGATTACATTTTACGGCAAAACAAGGAAGGCCTGCTCTGACGGAGTGCTGATAGACGGCTCAGGTAGAAGCAAAGCTTTGGTCTTCTGCAGATATTCTGGGGAGATGGTTAAGAAGAAAAAGCTACGAGACGTATCAGAAATACACGATGGGTTTCACGGTTAATGAAACAACGTGCTGTGCGCTTGTGATTCTTTAGGATGTTTATGACCCTTCTACGACCCTTCTAGCTGCTTTAGGAAACAGTTGTTTCAAAGATTTCACCATAAACCAAACTTTTCACGCAGACTCAATTATCTTCAGGTTTTTTTATTTTATTATTGTTATTATTATTCACCCTCGCCTCCCTCACGCTCCCTTCCGTCTTCTTACTCATATCTTGGCACTATTTCAGTATTCCAGACGTATACAGAGTGTCTCGGGTCTTGTCATCCAGAATGAATCCTTGCACTGGAGCAGAAATTTGTTAGCAGAAATGCAGCATATATAGCTGTTCGCTGTCTCCTGCAAGCCTGTGTGTGTGTGTGTGTGTGTGTGTGGGCAGTATGGGTAACAGTGTGTAGATAACAGCAGACAGCACTCTTAAATCACACTGTCACATTACCATGCAGCTACACGAGGACATTTGACCCGCCGGACCTCACCATGCTGTAACTCACTCCAGATATTGTAAACGTTGTCCCGGAGTTTGGATTCCGCTAAGCCTTTTTTTCCCCCCTGGACTGTTTTTTTTCCCCTTTTTTTTTTAATTGCTTAATTGCTGTTACACTAGAAATATGAATTATGTCTGGAGATCATATGGGAACATCTTATTACGTTTAGCTCTCATCTGTACAGCTATTTTAGACTGTAATTTAGATGTAAAACGATTTGTTACATAATCAGGAGCAGGCAGCCTGGCAGCTTTATAATCCTCCGATGATATAAAACATCTGATGCGGTCTGCTTTAATAGAGTTACATAAATCATAATAAACCTTGTGGAGAAAGCACGGGTTAATAGGGTTAATGTCGTAGGTACAGTCGAGTTGTACTTGGAATAAGGGTTTAAGGCTGATTTCACACTCAGATTTCACCGTCTGATTTGTCCCGTGCCCGGGAACGATTGCTCCCCCCTCCCCTTCCACAGCTGGCCAGTGTTATTATTACTATTATTGTTATACATTATTATTGTTGTTGTTCTGCACATTTGCGTATTTATTAGGGCTTTAATATTAACATGATTTATCTAGAAATTTTAATGCTTTATCAATTTTTTTTTTTACGCAAATGAATCATATGACAGTTGAGTTTGACCTCAATGGCTTCCCATATTTGCAGCGTGGTTGCCCAGATGTGTGTGATAATGGCATGTTTAATTCAAGTTAGATGGAAGTTTGGATTAAACTTAAGTCGTGTGCTTGCGCTGCTCTTAAAGGGAACTATTTTTTATAAGAATGCATTAAACATAAAATGTGGGAGTGGTGGCTTAGGCGGCTAAGGCTCTAGGTTGCAGTGACGGGTCGTTCATGAACGATTTGTTCTTTTTGAACGAGTCTTTAATGTGACTCAGAAAAACGAGTTATCACAGAGAGTGATTTGTTTATTTTCTACTGCGTGCGCATGCGCAAAGCATCGCAAAACGTCCGTAGGTTATGTACAGGAAAAAAAAGAACGAACGATTCGGACCAGAAGATATGAGAGATGAGCTACTCATTCTGTTTATTATTCTGTTTATATAGCCACAATTTGTGTATGTAGACGTGTTGGGGGTCTGTTTATTGAAAATGCAACATTTTATTTTATTTCTGAACAAAAAAATGAAATGAACTAAATGACTCAAAAAAGATTAGTTTATTTTGATGAACCGAGTCACTAAAATTATTCAAACTTCCCATCACTACTAGGTTGTTGATTTTTTTTGGATCTGAAGATCCGGGTGCGATCCCTATCGTTGGTGTGTTGCCACACCCCATACTACCCAGCCTCTGCATGCAGTCCTGGTCCCATTTGAGAGATTTTAATTTAACATTTGTTAAATGTCAATGTTTGAGAAGTTCTAAAACTGTATAATCTGTTTCCTTTAACCAGTTTGTCACGCATTTCTTTATTCTAACACTGCACGTTTATAATACAAGTATATCTAAGCATTTTAAAATTGTGATTAATCGTGATTAATTACAAACCATGACTGTGATGAACTAGATTAAACTAGGAAGTCGACCTTCACTCTGTGTCCAATATTACTAATGTTATGGGAAATATGTCCAGATCGTCCCTCTCGGGTGGCTTCCTCCTTTATGGCCGTGTAGTTCGGTGGATGAGATTTTGAAGAAGACGCAGTCCATTTTCTTGTTCAGAATGTATTTGATTACAACCGTGACAAAGTACAACGTCCTGAGCTCGAGACCACGTGATCAAGTACAAGCATCCATACCTGGGCATGATGTGTGTTCATGTTACACAGATGTGCTCCAGTCCAGGCATGAGTCCATAGTGTGAAAGCACCTGTAGGTAGAATTGGTGGTCGTCAGCTGGAGATCAGATCAGGTATGAAGGTTAGTGTTCTTCTTGGAGATGAGAATGGTATTGGATGTGAATCTGGGAGTTGGGGTTGGTCCAGGGGTTAAGGTTGATGATGGGGTTTTATAGTCTATAATAAGGGTGGAAGTAATAGTTAGGATAGGATTGGAAAACAGATTTGTTGTTGGAATTAGCATTGGGTGTTGGGTCGCAACAAGCTTCCCAACCCTGATCTTAGAGTTTTCTCAACTCCCAGCACATAGAAATTGAACTAATCAGCTATTTAACAACATTATCTAAATTGTAATGGGTGTAATAGAGCAGGGAGAACATCAAAATGTGCAGGACAGGTGGTCCTCCTGGACCACAGTTGGGAACCTGTTAGTTTGAATACCTCTGCAGAAGCTGCCTGCTGAGGATGGTTCCACATGGATAGCCTAAATTTTGATGGTGGATTTCCCTAAAGACTGCTGTGAATAGTCTCACTTGGATAGAACTTAATGGAAACAGACTATACCCAAGGCTCATTCATTATTCAGTGGACAACTTCATTTGCATACAACAGACTCCAAGCGAAAAACTTTAATTAAATCCGAAGCGTCTCCGAAGCTTATACTGAGAATCTTTTGAACGTGCTCAGTACTGTTTGACTGTAAAGTATACAATTGTGGATGAGAAATGATTTATGAGCGTGACCCAGGAAAGAATGCAGTCCTTTTGATTCTTCTGGCTCTTAAAATTTCTTTCTTCTGTCGTCTTAATGACAATCATTTTTTCCTTCCCACCGTCACCTCTGGCTTGATCCTTAAGGATCTAAATTCTGGCCTATTGTTAAAAGTGGTATATGAATAACAGAGGGAAAAAATAAGGTTAGAGGAGTTTTGATTATGATTGGTGTGGAGGTTGGGAATGGAGCAGGGATGAGGCTGAGGTAGGGGTTAGGATTAAGAAGAGTTAGGACTGATACAGAATTTTGGGTTTAGAGGTTATGGTTAGTTTAGTAGTAGAGATTGGGGTTGGGGTTTGGGCTTACAGGTGATGTTGGACTTGTTTATGGGTAAATTTAGGGGTTAGGGTAGAAAATATACTTAGGGTTAAGGTTTAAGGGTTTTGGATAGCGTTGGAGTGAGGGGTTTTGGTTGAAGTTGGTGTGAGTGGTTAGCATTAGGGTTGGAATTGGAGTGAGAGTTAGCATTACGTTTGAAGCGAGTGGTGAGGATGGGCGTTAGAGTGAGGGTTGGAGGGTTAGTGTTCGATTAAAGGGTTAGGGTTGGAGGTGAAGTGAAGGTTAGTATTAGGTTTGGAGTGAGGTTTTAGGTTTATAGTTGTGGAGTTAATCTTTGGGATCAAGTCAGATTTACTGTATCGTTGAGCTTCAGCGAGGATTATGTTCCTCTTATACCCCTCCTCAGTAGAACACTAAATGAGTTGTTGTAGCAACCAAACCTTTAAATAGGTCTGTAAAAGTGATCTCAACCTTCATTTAAGAGGACATTTAGTATGTTAGATTTAAAATGCACAGACAAACGCTGACTGCTGTTATTGTACAGCACAGACATTAGCACAAAGAGTGTACTGTCCAGGACTCGTCTTTCTCTCAGCCTAATTGAATCAGGCCAATTTCCCACTGTGCTGAAGAGTACACCTGCATGTCATATAATATAACATGACAAATGTAATTAGGGCATAATTAGATCAACTGACTATTTGTCTGGAATTAATCTGGCTAAATACACACACAGAGCATAATCAGAGGCCAGCTGAACCGAAGGCACAACAAACAGACCACAGAGAGGCTACGGGTTCACAGACCCACTCAGTCTTAATGGAGTCTCTCTCTTTCTCATCCTCTCATCCTCTCAAAGTGGGGTTTAGCAATTACAGTGACGGTCAGACATCAAATAAACAAAGCCGGCAGCTTTTTAGGTTGTTTTATATTACCCTGGAACTACACTCATTGACATTTTTATCAGTTATGTCAGCCATATAAGCTTCGTTATTGGGATACAATCACTGACTGAATGTACAATTTAGAACTGAACTGCATTTCTGACACTGAAGAAGGATCGAGGATGATGAACGCAGAGAAACCCGTATTTATTAAGATTCCAAATAACAAAGACTCATTTCCTTTAGGGTTTGAGTTAATGGAAAGTTAGGCTTTGGTTTGGGTTTAAGGTCAGGTTTAGAGTCTGAGGCCATGTCCACACGTCGCCAGGTATTTTTTAAAAACTGAGATTTTTATCTGGGCATCACTTTGGCCTTTCGTATTTTTGGTCGTTGAAAACGGAGCTTTTGGGAAACTCCGTCCAAAGTGAAGATTTTCCAAAACTCCGTTTTCACTGGTGTTGTGTGGACAGAGGGGACGGAGGTTTTGGCTTGTTGTAACGTCACCTTGTGCTTCTACAAAGTGCAACTGGTGATGATGTTTCTGTCTTCTGATTGGCCCCGTGTTGATTAGGGACGCTCCTAACAGCACTTATCAGGACGTTTTGTGTTTTCATGTGGACAAAGATATTTTTTTAAATTTAAAATTTTTTAAATTTTAGAGTTTTACTTAGGATTGAAGATGGTTTAGGGTCAATTACAGTTTAAATCAGAGTTGTAGGGTTAGTCTTGGATTAGTCTAGGTTTGGAGAGGGCTTAGTGTTGTTCCTTGAAACTTGAGTTTTTAGGCTTAGACTTAGAAAGGGTGTCTACTGTAGGGCTAGGCTTAGGGTTAGGTCTGTGGTTAGTTTGTCAGTTAAGGGTTTGGTTTAGGGATTAAGAGGGTTTAGGGCTAGGCTTAGGTTTAGCATCTGATAGGGTTTAGAATTAGGCTTGGGTTAGTGTCAGTGGATATAGGGTTTAGAAGGGGTTTAGGGCTAGGCTTAAGGTTATTGTGAGGGTTATGTTTAAAATTGTTGTGGGTTTAGGATTGGGTTTAAGGTTGGAGTTGGATTTAGGGTTATACTTTAAGGTGGTTTAAGTTTGTACTTAGAGGTGGGTTGGTGTTGTAGATTTGGTGTGTTGGATTTGGAGGGTTTAGTGGTGTGCTTTGAGTTGGGTTTTAGGGTTTGAAAGGGTTTAGGGTTGGCTTAGAGAGTTTATAGAACTGATAACATGATGGTAATTAAAGGAGATTAGATGTGTTGAAAATCTTCTTAAAATATGAAATGAACCTCAACTAAAAATACGTGAGTGTAAATGAAAACCTTCCCAAGACTCGTTCATGTTGATTCTCTTGTAAATCTCCTTTTTTAGGAGGTATAAATTTGCCGTTTAAACACTGCAGTGTTCATCTTCTCAGCGGTTCTTCCTTTCTGTTGATGGATGCTTTACAGGGGGGGAGCAAATACTTTGTGCGGAGCAACAGATGTGCTGTAGACGGTAATTCTACACCTTACTTATTCATAAAGGCTAAGTAAGAGTAGATAAGTGCTGTAAGTACAGGGTGGGCGAATATGCCTTTTATGCGTGTCGTTCATTTTGTTAATTGAGGCCTTAAAGTTTATTACCCCAGGCTTGCTCGCTGCTTTCTCTTCCTCGTTTTCCTGCCTGAGTTTATAACCCTGTCCTTGCCACTGATTATGTGGGTGATGTGACTAATACGTTTTCCCATCACGGATTTAATGCCTAGATTTTATGAAAATGATTTGTGTCGGTGTCAAATTGTTGAAGCGGCTTGTACGAGTTGTGCGGTTTTATACCACAACCCTGCCGAGTTCCGGATTCTGATTGGTCAAAAGTTCTTCTTTTTTTTTTTTTTTAATAATTGGCCATAATAATACACACTATAGTAATATTTCTAACCACACTCACTTCAAGTTAATTAACATGACACGCCTATTCCTATCCTCTGCATACCTGTCTTAGTTCTAATTCAGCATTATTAAATCCAGCATATACACTCATTTTTAAATCTCCAGTTTGCTCGTTTTTAGCCTATTTTTAGGAACAATTACAGTAAGCCATCCAATAAAGGGCTCAGACGCGGCCCTTCATTAACCTCGGGATATTCAGCTGTTTTGTATTCTTCCTCCAGCGCGGCGTGATGATGGAAGGCCTGTAGTTGAGCAGGGTGAAAAACTGAAAAGACGGAAAAGCCTGCTTGTAATGCATTTCAAAAGGCTCCATCATTTATATGCGATTTTTTTTTTTCCTCCTTCTTCCTTTTTTTTTTTTCCGGTTACTCAGCGCGCTTTGAAGGAGGCATTACTAAAAAGGTCATGTGTGGAGAATTACAAATGCCGAAATGATTCTCACCTTCTTCAAGTTACCATTTTTTTTCCAACGGTATCTCACTGGAATATTCACCCCGGACTTTGGAATATTAAACATTACCCGTGGGCATCATGTTCAGTTTTTGTTCAGTTTGAATGTTAAAATAATAACGGCACAGCCAAGAGTCTTTTGAAATATTAGTCTGGTCTCACGCATCCAAACCATACAAAATCATAAAAACATATTCATGTGAGTTTAAAAAAATATGAAATTTATCCAGTTTTATATTATTTATCCATAAATATACCACAGCAGGTGTAGTTTTTCTCCAGTATAATTACAACATAAATAAATAAAAGTTTACTCTTTACTGATCACCTAACAAGATTTGTCATTTTTCAGATCATTGGGTCATACTTTTAAATATGTATAAATTCACATGAAAACAACAAAAGTTACAGTTATGGGCGGAGCTATGGTTAATTAGCATGAACTTGAACCAAATCCGATCATGATATCTGGTTGCTCTCCATCGTTAACTTTAGGACTTGGTTCCCATGGCAACAAAAAAACAGGCTTAAATTAGTCTTGGCCTGACCTGATTGTGTCACCTGTTCCGTGTTATAGTTCCTCTGCCTGTTTATACTGTTTACTGTTTACTACACTAATACTGTTTTTTTCTATTCCATTGTTCTGGGAATACTTGCTGCTACACTAATACTGTTTTCTGGCTTGTGTTGAGACGTTCCTCATACTGCTGCCTGATTTGATCATAAAAATCATTTGACACAATTTGCGATTGAGATTTAAACTGTGATATTTAAATGTTACAATTAAACATAAAGTTTTGCATTTAAACAAGTAACGGCAATCTTTATTTATCATCTCAAAATTATGTAAAAAAACAACATACATTATTGACAAACTGCATAAATTCCAAACTCCTGTGTATGTTACCTGTAATAAATAGCAGCCTTCTAATTAATTACTAATAATTTAATAAAATAATATAAATTATAATAAATATTTAAATAATTGCACTGGACCATATTGTAATTTTTATTTATGCAATTGATTGTGCAGCACTAATGTCTACAGAAGTTTTACAGAATTTGAAAAGAGATGAAAAATGGTTTGATTCCTATAAGTGTACACATTCCTGCACTGGTAAACTGATTATGTATATATATATATATATATATATATATATATATGGCTGTTAATATTAACACATTAATGCATTTGATTAACTTTAACACATTACTTTTTTTAATGCAAATTAATCATGACCAAATTTGACCCTAATGGCTTCCCATAATGCAGCACGGTTATCTGGCTGCGTGTGATAAAGATGGGTTTAACACATATAATAAGATGACTGAGGGGGGAAAAAGGCTTCTAGATGGAAGTTTGGATAAAACCAAAGTGGTGTGCTCAAGCTACCTTCAAGAGGAACAATTTTTACAAGAATACATTAAATGTGAGATGTGGGAGTGGTGGCTGATGACTTCTGGCTCTGAGGATCCGGGTTCGACACCCCATACTACCCAGACACTGCATCCAGCGCCGGTCCCAGGCGAGAGATTTTAGTTTAACATTTGTTAAATGTTAGTGTTTGACATATTATAACTCCGCATAATCTGTTGACTCCAATCAGTTTGTCCTGCATTTATTTATTCCAACACTGCATGTTTTATAATACAAGTAAATCTGAGCATTTTAAAATTGTGATTAATCACAAACTATGAGTAGCAATGCTGAAGGCGTCCAAAATATATTAAACAGTTGATATTGAGATGTATATCTGCTACTTCCGCTCTGTAAAGCTTCATAACGGCTCTAATCTGAGGTGCTGGTTGTTAATTGGTGATTTCTGAGGCTGGTGACTCTAAATGAACGTCTCCTCTGCAGCAGAGGTCAGTTTCGGTCTCGCTTTCCTTGGAAGGTCTTCATGAGAGACAGTTTCATCATGGAGCTTTGATGGGTTTTGCAAATGCACTTGACACAATACTGTTCTTACAAGAACTGATCCAGAAAAGCTGACCTTCATGTCTTAAAATAACAACTGACTGTTAAAGTCCTCTTTTTGTTTGAGAGATTCCAGTCGATATTTATTGCATCTGTTTCATATTCGTATCGATCGACATGGCACGAAAGCTGACATTCGAGAACTGGATCAGAAAAACAGGAAAAATTTTAAAATAGCTCGAATCAGGTTTATGAACAAATATTTATGTTTGTAAAACGATAATGTGTTACAGATCGTACAGATCTCCGGTTCTCGCCGCAGTTATCCGTATCCGTGACGGTAAGAGCCACTCCGCGTCGTCCCGTTGTCACCTCGCCGCGTTTGATTGATCCATTTTCCGATAACAGCATGACACAGAGTGTGAGACATTTCCATAGCCTGAAGTAGAACAAAAAAAAAAAAAAAACTTAACGTTCATGTATTTTAAATAGCGAACACGAAGATAACGAAACAGCGAGGAGAGCCCTTGGTGAATTAGTGCGTAATCAGAGAGTTTTATGCGTAATCAGAAATGTAAGCGCCCCACTTTTTCATATCCACCTTTTCAGTGAAATACAAATGAACCTAATTATCAAAATGGTCTGATAGAATACATCAGGACAGGTCATGAGGACATAATTATCCTTTTGTCTCTCTCTCTCTCTGTGTTAAAAGAGCACTGATTCAAAATGTGGCCTTTTTTTACAATCCGGAGAAGGACGCGGTTCAGTGATCACAAAAGCGGTAAGCGTTAGAGGTGTTAGAGCAATCACGCTGAACACAAAGTCGTATAATATCTGAGTGTTTGTACCAGACCGATCCGCACAGATCTAGCCGCGGGCATTACGGTGTAGAAGTCGCTGACGGGGGTAATAATAATAAAGTCTGGAACTCGATTTCCCGCCTGCTAAAATCCATAAGATGGCGATTTTGAAGAGATAAAGATAATATTGTAAGGCTGAGAGAACATGAAGGAAGAAGTGAGGCTTTCGCTCTACACGCGAGAATGAGTCTCTGAGGGAAGGAATGAACGCAGGAATAAAAAGAGATGAGGGGAAGATATCATTTTATCCGCCTTCACTTTTTGACCTGTCGTTCGCTCGCTGTCCGTTCGCTTTTGCTTTTACTCGAGTCCTTTTATCGGCGCCTGGAGGGTTATGATGAACAATGCACGTCTGATTGTATGCATTACGAATCGACGCCATTGTCTTAGCCTTGAGTTTGTTTAAGGAGCAGCTCCAGAACACCGGTCCCAGTGAGTGTGATAGACAGATAGAAGTGATAGCGTTCTCCTTACAGTGACCGAGGCTCATTTCTAGTTAAATGCACATCAGTAGTAAGACATCCATCCATCCATCCATCCATCTAGGAACCTCTGTAGTCCAACAAGGGAGGCCAAATGGTGACTTGTATTTATTCCCATTTTATGACTGCGTTTTAGAAGGAAACCCACCATGGAGGTGCGAGGCCACAGTGCACTACACTACACCACCATGTCGCCATGATAGTAAAACGCTTCTTCAGAAAATCCAGTTAAAGAAGTACAACCTTTCATTTTTCGTTCCCCTTTTCTAAAATCAATGCTTTTAAACCTCTCCACCCATTAAAAAGGCTTTGTGTTCCCTCGGGCCTGGCTTTCATGCTGAACAATGCCCGCTTCGACAAAGCCTAGATAGCAGTTTAGCCAGCTGAATTGAGGGACAGAAGCGACGAGAGCGGAAAACTTCAAAGCCGTTCCACGCTTAACAATTGCAAAATGGATCAAGGCGCTGGTTCAAATCGCTTTACAGATTTCCAAAAGCCAGGAAACCACTACGCGTCTGAATGATTGGCAGCTCAGGCCCTGGACACGGTTCATATTAACCACGGTTGAGAGGAATACGAAAGCGCAGGCCGGACCGACGTGATTTACAGTGTGTCGGGACGCTTTTTGGGCTACGGAGCACGGCGGGAAAAAGCGCACCGCGGAGCTCCGCGCTCTGGCACATTATTTACTTTGAGTATGGCTGTGGCTGTCAGAGCTCATTTCTCAAGCTCTGTTTATTTCCAAGCCGGGAAGCTGAGAGGGTGTTCTGCCGGTGCCTGTCTCCATCATTCTCACTCGCCGAGAAGCATCAAATGCAGCCGTGTAGCTGTGGAAGGGTACAAAAGTCTGAGTGTGCTGCGTACAAAATAAACAAAACAATCTGTTATCTAACGCTATGACGAATCATTGTGTGACTCAAGACATATCCCGCGCCATATGTCTGTTTTTTCCCCCTCATTAGAATAATATTCCCATATTTGTGAGAATAATACATAAGTGAATCTAAACCTAAACCGTAGCTCTGTGCCTCAGCACGCGTGTTTTGAATCTTGCACTTCTTATTTTTTTTGTGTCGACAGGATTCGGTCGGGGTCGTACCTGAGCACCGGATGGTTCACCCTCATCTTAGCCATGGACATGTGCAAGGAGATCCACATCTACGGGATGATCAACCAAACCTACTGCAAGTGAGTTCGATGTTTTTCCTTGGCTTGTACACGTACACAGGAAGGAGAACTCAGAGTCTCAACAGCCTTTTGATACAATCAAGAAACTCGCTGGTTCTTCTTTACTCATGCTTTTATCACGCGCGATTCGAATAGGAATATGACTATGTATGAATACGCATCTCTGACCTGGTACTATATGATCCTGCTGTACCTAGTGATTATTCACCATCTCTAAAAATACCCAGATAATAAAGCAACACTGAATAAAAAGCTGCTAAGAGCAGGGTTTATTTCCTACACTTTTCTGCCCAGAGCGCATTCCCCTGGTGATCATGCTGCAGTCTTAGTAAGTTTTTTTTTTTTCTGCCATAAGCTCTGTCTATAATACCATATCTTCTGACCTGGTTATGTCCAGTTCACCCGACTCTGCTAGTCAGCAGCGCGGCTTCGTAATTCCCTGTCCGGCCGTCTCGAATTCCCAGTCCGGCCGTCTCGAATTCCCAGTCCAGCCGTCTCGAATTCCCAGTCCAGCCGTCTCGAATTCCCAGTCCGGCCATCTCGTTGCTCTTTTGCGAACCACTCAATATCGTGCGCTTGGTAATATTTCTAATTAGTCCTGCATTATTCATTTTCCACCTGCTTCATAAAAAAAACTGCTTCATAAAAAAACAGCCATCCAATTTTGTTCTCATCTCAGGCCGCCGGTTAAAGCTGCAAAGTTAAGGAACAGCAGTCCGCCTCGGAGCTGTTTCCATTTCCATTTCCAGTGACCGAGGACATCTGTTTTAAAAATGATCTTCTCAGCTGTCGTAGCAATTGACCCGAAATGGTTTTTACCGTAATTGAAATGCAACAGGTACTCTGGCGTGGTGCAGGAGAGTGAGATTGAAATCATTTAGAACTTTGCAGGACCTGAAACGCATGCCAAGAAGAGTGGAACCATCAGTGTATACTATAACTCCAATGGAGAGTTCAATACTGAATCTTTGTAACAGCAAACAGACTGCGAGCTCCAAATAGGCCATCCGTCTGTAATCAGTATATACCGCTTATCCTGGAGCCTATGCCAGGAAACTCAGGGTACCAACCTGGGATAATGCGATGGGGTCGTTTCCCAGCTCATGGGATGGGGTGCCAACCTATTGCTGGGCACAAACACACATAAATATACACTATGGGCAATTTGGAAACACCAATCTGTCTACACGTTTCGTCATCTGTCTCTGGACCAGTGGAGAAAACCGGAGTACTTTGGAGGAAACCAATCAAGCACAGGGTGAACATGTGGTCTCTCTGAGGCAACATTGCTAACCACAATGTTGTCCCCTTAACTTAGATCTGCTCAATCAGCCAAGGTTTATTGGGTTTTGTCATTGGAGTTGTGAGGCCTAATGGAGATCTGTCTCTTTCAAACTTAAAGCTTTAGTTATTGTCATATAATTACATCACTAAGAGCTAACCAATTTTTTCACCGAGACTGGTTTATCTTTCTTGATGACCACATTACAGTCTAAGTGTTTGTTAAGGGTTCTTAAGATATTTTAGCATTCTTATCTAAAGGGCAGGCCTCACATCTTACAGTTTGATCCTAAGCTTGGGAAACTATTTGTCTAAATTATATGTTAAAATTATTATTATTATCTAAATTATTGTTCATATGGGTTTCCTCTGGGTTCTACAGTTTCCTCCCAGACACATAGTGGCAGCTATGAACTGTGTCTTGGTGGGAATGAGTACATGATGGACAAGCGCCTCGGGGATAGACTTCAATCTGGGTTCTATTGCAAACCCTAACCTACTTCTACATCTTTCTACTTTTTATATCTAAGAGTCAAGTCTTAGCATTCTTTTGGCTCCTATAAAGGTGATAAAAAACGATCTAAACCGCTTTTCCGTTTCCATTCTTGCTCTCAGATCTGAAGGCTACAGGAAGGTGCCGTATCACTACTATGAAGCCGGAAGTCGTGACGAGTGTGCCGAGTACGTCCTGCACGAGAGCGCTCCCTACGGAGGCCACCGCTTCATAACAGAGAAGATGGTTTTCGCCAAGTGGGCCAAGACACACCGGATCAAGTTTTCTCACCCAGAATGGCAGCCGTCATGACCAACACAGAACGACGGCGTCTCTCGAGCACCGATGCCTGACTGGTCCAAACACTCCCCTGTCTTAATGCAGAAACAAACAGCCATGAACAGGCCTGAACAGTTGTCTCGACCCGTCCTGATTACACACTGATTCTACAGCGTGATTCTAGAAGGGAGGACAGATTTGCTGGGATGTTTATGGTGCTGGGACACCCGCATGTTTTTAAGGACAACAGGACAATGCCATAGCTGAAGTAACAGATCTCATCATGACATAAACTGCATGAAGGTTTTCTGAAAATCTCCAGACAAAGAAAGGAAACGAGGTAGCCGGAGACATAGAGCCATATTTGCTCAGTTCCATACCTTTTTTCCCCACTATTCTCACTACTGGGACTACCCCAACCACCACTTATCCCCAGCTATTGTACATCACACAAGCATGTTCAGCATTAATCTGGATAATCAACAATAGCTCCTCAGGGACCATGCTGCAATCCCCAGGTTAAGACCCCCAGATTTGTAAGAATTTCCTCGTCTAAGCTCAAACACACAAGGCAGAGGATTATTGTAATTAAACGATTAGTTTACATTTATCAATCCTAGGAGTTTTAGAGTAGATCTAGAGTCACAAATCCAAATGAAGCCCTCAGATTTACTCTTCTGTACTCGCTGACCAGTCTTAGTCCAAAGGTTCCCAAAGTGTTGCTTAATAGTGCTTTGGATAGAACCCATTATTCCTCCAGAGATTAAAACCTCAGCAGCGTCTAAGATTTACTTTTAGGTCTGTTTTAGGTGGAAACATTGGTTTCTTCAGAAACAGTTTCCTCAGGTTGTTCTTTAAAGCCGAACACGCCCGCACGTTCTTCTTAGCTGACCTGCTGTATAAGTCGCGCTCGCTGTAATTTAGCGGTGAATACAGCCCGGAGGATACCTCCGCATTTGACCACTAACCCTTAGTGCTGTAGACGCATGTTGTCAGAGGAAAACATTTGTTTTATTGGACGAGGAAGTTAATTGTTCTGTATGTTGCTTCAATATGAAATTTCAAAGAAAAATCTTAGCTTTTAATGTATGTATCTAAGTCACAGTCATGTACACCTGCACTATGAGCCCCGATGATCAAACTGAGCAGGAGTCCTTGTTTTCGCCTGCCATGGCAGGTGTTAGCATAACATTTGCATAAATAAATTATTAACAAGTTAACGTCTGTGCTGTGAAAGCTGACGCCGGCGATAGAGCGAATTAAAAACATCTAGCGAGTAAGTTTTATTTTTGTCAATTTTGTTGTCGACTAGCCACATTGATGAACGGGACAAGATACTAAAAGGTAGATAAGACATTTATTTTTCTTTCTTTTATTCTATTATTATTGGCACCCTAAATGAATTTTTAAAAAATATATATATTTATGTTTTGTGTTGTCTGTCTATTTTATTATTTTTTATTGTATTATTTTCTCCTCTGTTTCTCTCTTCTCCAGTGCAAAAATTTGAAAGATTATACATGTGCTCATCCTCCTCCACCTCGCTACTTGAGTTTATTTCAAGTGTATAATGTTCTACAGGGGTGCCAATAATTTCCTTCAGATGCATTTTGAGAGAAGGTAATCTCAGCTGCGATTTAACGAAGTGCCGCGGTGTCACGCTAAACCCGCCGCGCTCTACACATACTGTAGCTTTTACTTCCGTTTTTTTTTTCTTTTTTTTAATTACTTACATTTCATGTTTTCTCCTTTTGAAAAAAATCAGCGTGTGATTGTTAAGTCAGGCAGGTGTCCCTGCGCCGGATTTATACTGCCAGCATTTATTTTTCTCTCTCTCCTCACAATATCACCATGACTCAACACTCAACACCACCAGAGCAAATGGTGCAGCTGATGACAGAACGCTCGCGCGAGGGCGGAAAGGCGCTAATTGAAGTACGGGATTCGGGACGACGCGACTCTCTAACAGCAAAACCAAAAGCAATAAGAAAGGATTTAGGATTTATTGGATGTAGATTCATTCGTCTGAGATAAAACTCAAGGCAGGAAATTTGATTTCTTCACATTTGATGATCGTTATCGTAATGAAATCTCTAACAGCTAAAAGAAAACGCTGGCTTTTTAATTTTTTCATGTCATTTATTACGTTTTTCCCCTCACTGCTAATCCGTTTCTCACAAAGTTGCAAATGAGAACCGTTAATGAGCCGGATCTCCTAAAATCTGAGTCGAGGCTGCGTTTTTATCAGCTAAACCCACGATACAAGTAGGTCTGTAATTCTGTAAAACTGTTGCTGTGCACAATGTTTTGGCCCCCCTTTCCAACATGTCTGTCACTGGAAAGAGAAAGGAACACTGCAGGAACAGATATTATTTGCTTGGTGGGTGACTCTCAGTACACAGCAGTGACTCACATTCTTATTGTGTGTGAGAGTGTGTGAGTGTGTGTGTGGTGTTGGTACGAGCGTGTGAGCTACATCAGCGCAGATGGATGTCGAATTTCTAGACACCTCGACAAATCACGGCCAAAAAACTGACACTCGTTAATACTTGATTAGAGATTTATTTAGGTTTATTAAGTGGAGGACTTCAGTTCAATACCGGCGTATGTTGGGATATGGATTTAATCCCAACAAGTTCTTAAGGTGAAATTTCGTATTGTGAAGCGCGTTTTCCAATAGGAAATAATGTAAATGCAGATAATCCGTTCCAGCCACCCAAAAATATTACCAATATTACCAATTACCAACACTGTAATGATTTTTTTGCATATAATACAATCAAATCATTTAGAAAAGACATTTAAATGAAGTAAAATATAAAATAAATAGACATTAAACCTCACTTAACATTAATTTATGATTCCTCTCGGCACCGGCT
>JAQMYG010000001.1:33933799-33945247 GCA_030014215.1 Clariallabes teugelsi
TTATGATTCCTCTCGGCACCGGCTGCTTTAAAAACCAAACTGAAAGCGGCTCCGTTTTCTTCTTGCTACCGTCCTTGCTAACATTCTTGGGACACATGGTGCTGTGTCTCCACTATATCTTGCACAAAATGCAAAAAAACCCAAAAAAACACAAAGAATATATATAAACTCGCTTCACTCGGCTCCTGAACGTATACGCAACGTTCGGTTCAGCTCGGTTTCTTGCAAAATTTGTGAGGTGGGACGTTCAAATACCGACTGTATCTACTCCCTCCTATACCACCATTCCATTCATCACATGCTCCATTGAATTCCGAACAATTTTATCCAGCAGTTCTACCCAATCCCTTCCACTCCCATTGGAATCCTGACCCCGCCCACCGCTGCGACTTTTTTATTCCAGTTACGGCGCACACATCTAGAGCGAAAGATAACGAACTAAAAAAAAAAGCAGTGCTGTTTCACTCTCTGGTGCGGTTTTGTGCTGGTCCTCAGTTTGTATTCTTCAGGTTTGTGAGTTCTCCAAGTGTGTGTGTGTGCGTGCGTTCATACAATTCCACGCATCTGTGTTAATACCTCAATTGCTTTTACGTACGTCTGAAGTTTGGATTCGTTTTTTTTGTGTCCCAAACACCGGAATGAAAAGTAAACAACCGTAAATGTGTGTGAGTACAATTTACAACCGAAGGCCACTAATAATCATGAATAGACCCACAGGACATACGGTGGACCTACGGCAGGTTTGCGCGTTTGTGTGAGTATGTTTGTGTTGTGAAGCTAGGAATCGCTACGGGTCACCACGGCGACCTCAATCGGCAAGCATCGTTATGACACTAAACTAAAAAATAATGAAAGTTGGAAATGGACTTTAGTAATGCAGTGTTAGCTACGTTATTTTCAATATCCGTGTGTTCTGTCAGATAAATGCTAGCTAATAAATATGATTGCAAGCTACTTGCTCACGTGTACACTGGCTCAGGCATCCAGATTAAAATAAAGGGAGAAATTTTCACAACAAAAAGTTTGGAACTTTTGGAACTTTTCTAATTGTTTGGAATTGAATCCTAAACTTTAGCTTTTGTGTTTTATGAATAAAAATTGGGTCAACAACAGTAAAAATTTCAGAAATGTTTTATGTCTAAACGTATGTTTCACTACAGCTCATAATGACGTTTATTCTATATTTACTTTACATTTAAATTAATTTTAGGTTTGTGGAAATTAGCTACATATTTTGATTTTTATTATTGAATTTTAAACACAAGTTAGACTGGATTCGTGACTTTTTTCTTTTATTCTATTTATTTGTATTTATTTGCATTTAACTTTTCTTACCCAGATTAATCTATAAGATCCCAGACACATTCTGGAACCCCATGGAACACATTTTGAAATACGATATTTTTCAAATTTTAGTTTATGTCGATTTGTTTAAGAAATGCAGTCAGAACAGGTTAAATATAAAATATGAGATTTTATTAAAACATTAGAATCATTAAATAAGATGAAACATTTGGAGAGCATTTGGAATCGCTGGACAATGGCTACACAAGTTCACAGATTGTCACATGACCGCACCGGGATGTTCATTAGATGTTACTTGAGTTAAAGTCAATAATAAAACTGAATGAGGAACTTAACAGAACATTTCTAATTTCATTTTGTAATGTACTGTATTACTAAGGATTCCGTTGTTGGATTTATTTTTGAATGTACTGTATTACTAAGGATCATGTTGGATGAACTTTTACACACATTGACTCCACACCTACAGTATGGATGTACTTCAGTGTCTTTGTCTCACATTCAAGAATTAAAGACTAGAGTGAAGTGTAGAAAACACACGTTTATCACACCAGTATTAAGGATCTTTTTTTTTCTCAAACTGTTAAAATAATGTGTCTAGACATTCATTTGTGTAGCAACACTTGGGTTATAGATGAAAAAATTTAATTATAAAAAACTTTTTGGAAAAGCAGTATTATTATCGTTTCGGCTTCTCCGGTGTTGCTGTGAATTTACTGTTTGTGGTGAATTTCTTTTTAAAATGTTTTTTCTGTCACTTGTGTTTTTTGAAAGTATTTGGTGTTTTGTTTGTTCTGTGCAACTTTTATTTTTATGTTTCAAAGAAATGCAAACCAACCTGTCCCTGTGTAATTTAATTCAGTGTGTATCAGTCAATAATAATAAACTGAGCGGCTGGTGGTTTTGGAAATCGTTCTGTTTTCATGTGAATATTATCCAAAACAAAAATACATCTTGCGCAAATGTTTGCGCACCCTCAGAACTGTACAAAATATGTAATTAATAGTTCACAGGAGTTTTTCCCATTATCAAATCCAAATAAATAAATAAATAAATATCATCAACAATACTACTACTAATAATAAGCATTCAAATCATGTAATTTTTCATTACTCTTTCTTTGAATATTTAGTTACATTTATTTAATCAATTTTTTTTGTCTCAGAAAGAAAATCCATCATATTTAACATTTAATTATTTTGTAGTTTCATTTATTTATATATTTCTGGAATTTCCGATGAATTCAAATCATTTGAGTTTATTGTGCTAATTATACAATATTTAAAAAATTTCTTTATTTGAAGTATCTTGTTTTTTAAATACTAAAAATGGTCTTCGACAAATTCCTATTCCTGCCCTTTGGGGTGTACTAATTTACACACTTAAAAGTATAAAGCCCTTTTCCAGGCAAACACATTAGTAGATCAAAAACTGAGATTTTTTTTTTTTTACTGTGGTATGAACTGTGACTCCCATAATGCATTGCCTGCTCCATTACCTGCAGTCAATATCGTTTAAATGTACAGTTACAGTAACCACACAGCTTCAGTGAGAGATGCCAGCGCGCACTGCTGAACAGATGGCACTGCCGTATGCCGCGCGCCACCACAACGTCTTCTTAACCAAACTCAGTTCTGTTACAGCAGAGTTTCCACGGCAACTCGAAATGACCTACAGTTCCACCGCTAGCCGAACGAATATTATGGGATGTCAGTTTCGGCTTTCCAGTTTACTTCCAGACTACAGTTTCTAAATTTGCCCCCTGGATACCTGGCCACAACCAAACGTGGTGTTATTGTCAGGATCTGAACTTGTGATGTTATAACTTTCGGGATTATAGTCGCTACAAACTCCTTACAAAAGCCTTTCAGCTCCACCTCCGACTGTTACATTGAAGACTTTCTGAAAACAAGTCACTGTGTTTATTTAGCTGTTACTATAGAAACGATGCACTCTGAATCAATATGTTCTTTTTTAAAAATGTTTTTCTAATAATTATTCCATCATTATTTATTATTGTAATTTGTTTTACTTCAAATCTGACGTGAGATGAAAAGCTTATTAGTTTCTCCAATTCATAAAGTAAATTATTCTGTTCCAAAACTAATCTCTGTTCAAATGTTTCTGTTTTATTTTTATTTTTCAGATCTGTGTACCACAATTCTGACTAAAAGTTTTTTAACGAGTAGGAGGGAGTCCAAGCACAAACAAAGACTTTTATCTAAAGCGCAATAAGCTTAACACGCTAACATTTTAATCATATTTTAGAATCTAGTTTAATATTTACACCGCTGCATAATGGTTCAATGACAAAATAATAATAATAATAATAAAAACTTTATGTTTTATACCCTGAAAATATAACTGGTCGTGAAGTTTGCTACTTTGGTTCGGCCCTGGAGCTACACGGCTAATGTAGCTAAAAGGTAATGGACATTTATTGCCCCCAGTTTAGAGCTGTCTAAGCGATCTCTCACACACACTGAAAGGATAATGGAAAAGCAGACAGACGGCCATTTTAACAGCACAAACCTTGTCGCTGAGTGCACGCCGGCCATTTTTATAGCCGTGGAAGCACTAAAAAAAAAGCAGTGCCTAGGGCTAAAGCTTCCAGTTCAACCCTTAATGAAGAAAATATGGATCTCAGGAAGAGAAAGGTTCAGGGGAGAACGTGACCGACGGATTCCTCCTTCCACAACCTCAATCACCTCGTGTTCCTGTTCCGAGTCGAAACACATGGCTGTGGTCTGATTTTTAATAAGTGACAGAGGCTTAATCGAATTGTTTTTCAAATTAGTTATTAATAGGAGGAAAAAGAGGACTAATTAAGGATCGGGATTGTTTTATTTTTTTTTGGCATTTACAAAAAGAGTTAGCGAACAAAAGTTATGACAGGAAATGCTTGGAATTCCTGAAATTCCGGAAGTCCAGCACATGACATCATGTCAACATGGCCGCCTGCAAGGAGAAAATAATTTAGTTAAACTGCTAACACTAGCTGTTTAGTTTTGAGAAAGTAAATTCATGATAACACGTTAGCCGTGCAAGTTTGGTTAACAAACAAAACGCTTTCATAGAGGCTTGAATATTACTTACATAAAGACATAAATATTACTGTATGTACATAATCATATAAATGTTCTGACCTAGCCCTTTTGAGTTAAATCAAACATTTTTTTCTAGCTAGCTAACAGGCTAGTTTGAACACCTGATAATTGCTAGTGTTACATAGGAAGTATAAAATGCATTTTCCTCCCGATCATTTCAAATTTCTTGTTCTGTCAGACCTTGAAATTGTAACTTGTAAAGACACGTAAATTAAAACCCGTAACATGTAGTAACAATAATAATAATAATTGTAGCTTTCCAGGAATCTTTATTCTGATTGAAGAATCTTTTTCTGACACAACAAGTATTGCGGAAAAGGAATTTCCCTATAGATCACCAACAAACCCCCGGGGTGACGGCACCGCAAGGTTTGTGTCTATAAAACACAGATCACAGAGTGTGGCCTATTTATTTATTAATATATGGAAATGATTGGAGTTCTAAGCGTGCTGTAGAACCCGGGTGTCTCGCATGTGTCTATGGAAGTGAGTCTCCGGACAAAAACACGTCTTGGCTACATCACGCTCGTCCTCAGGTTCTTCCCATCAGCTGAATACCTGGGGGCTGAGTGGAGAAAGAAGCTGCGATTTCCTTGTGTTTTTTTATTCATTCATTTATTTCTTTTTGCGTGGGAAGCAAGGACACTAATTCTTCACACTCCTGTTTTCTCTCTTCTAATCTCTCCCACATCCTCTTCCTCTTTGCGGCACAGTGGCGTAGTGGTTAGCACTGTCGCCTTGAACCTCCAGGGTCCGGGTTCGATTCCCGTCTCTGTGTGCATGGAGTTTGCATGTTCTCCCCGTGCTTGGTGGGTTTCCTCCGGGTACTCCGGTTTCCTCCCACAGTCCAAAGATATGCAGGTTAGGCTAACTGGCGTTCCTTAATTGCCCGTAGTGTGTGAATGAGAGTGTGAGTGTGTGTATGTGAATCTCTCGTGACAGGAGCAGATATGAGTCACCGCAATTACTGCTCGCTTCTAAAACCGGAGACTCTGCTTGCACTTTAACTCCAGTTTATCCTGCGTTTGGGTAAAACCTGCCTGCATCGATTGTTCTGCTTCTGGAAATCTTGACCAGATCAATTTTGGTATGAAAGCCAATGAACAACCCTGAGGTCAAACAGAGAGTTTACAGAGAGGTACAAGCGCAGAATACGAATAATGCACATTAATAAAATATGAGCCGAGCTGCATGTAACAGTATAAATACGCTGTAAGTCTTGCCCTTCGATAAAAAGAGCTAATAACCTCGTTGTTAAAATATTAGCCAGGAAAACACATGGCCTGTGGGATTCATTATAGAGTTTATAGTTTTTTTCCACTTCTTTGCAATGAAAGTTCTTTGGCAACATTGACCGTTTCTTCTAAAATTTTGGGATAAAAATTTGGTGCTTATATAATGCGCTGCTTTTTTTGTGTGTAATTTAAATATTTAACTTGTATATCACTTTTAAATTTGTGTTGGAATATTGAAGTGTTTTTATACTGATTCTATAATAAAATCCTAAAATAATAAAATAATATAAATATAAATAAATAAAACAGGAAAGTTTAGTACAAGTAAGTCCCCTAAATACAAACATTCGAGTTACAAACTTTTAAAGATACAAACACATGTTCATGAATGTTCCATCGCAGAAGTCTGATCACATGTCCGGCATACAGTGTCACATGCGTGCAGCGTGCATCCCAGGATGTCTGGAAGCGAGCGCAAAAGCAGCTGGTACTGCTAATAACCGCCGAGCAATAACTACGGAAATAATTGAGAGAATGGAGGTGAAAAGATGGCAGGCATTGCTCGTTCTTTTAACATGAATCGTTCAACCATCGGGACGATTCTGAAGAACCAGGACGAGATCATGGAACATGTTAGTTTTATGCTGAGTATAACCAATTGCGTTAGTATCCTAGTAGTTGGGAAAAGTTTATTGGACTTATGAACAAATTGGACTTACGAACAAGCTCTCGGAATGGTACTCGTTAGTTTGTTGGGGACTTAGTCTATAATACTCAAAAACGCAAGACTTTTGTAGCCAAAAGAGCTAACAGGTTGTCTTATGTTCTTTATTCAGGAATGGCTTTTTAAAGCAAATTGTATCAGACATACAGTATATGGCCATAAAGTCTGAACACCTAATAAACAACGGTCACAAACCCTGTGGATTTCTACATCTCAACAACAGTAAGAAATCAAAATCATTTATATAATATAATATAATATCCGGGTCACGGCACCACCGGTGCCCATTGCGGTATCATTCTGTCGATTGTTGTTGGCAGCACCACTCGTCTCGGTTCGGTGCCATGGCTAATTTGAGGCTCCTAATTCATAATTCAGTGTGAGTAGAGGGACCTTGGCTGGGGATTTAGCCACCTGTTCGTCCTCTGTATAATTAGCGAGTACATCCAGTCCTCCTCGCTCATTACCCAGACACTGATGACAAATGGGACAGAACCCTGATTTTTAAAAAAAAATTTCACACATGCCTATCTGCTCCCTCCAGAAATGATGCCTCTAGGGAGGCGCGGCACAGAAACAGACGATGGCATGTCTTATTATAAATTGGAAAACGAGCACAATGACGAGAACCTGTCAGAATTCTTAATCTTTTTTTACGTCAAAAAAAAGAAACCAGCCAATTTATCGATAACGAACACCATAGCCGTGAGTTGTGAAGTGAATTAGCACTCAGTCTGGATACAGAATGGATGGAATGATTGCGCCAATTACAGATTGATGTACTTTATGGTTATAGTAACGATCATCAGACTATTATAATGCAAAGTGTTACTCATTTATTTATTTATTTACTTTAATGATCTCAGGTATAAATTGTGATATCCAGCAAATTAGAAGAGGGGAAGTAAAATCAGGCAGCATTTTAAAAAGCACAACTCCAGCACTTTTCCTGCAGAGTCGGCAAAACACTTTATTTTTTTTATTTTATTATTTATTTTTTTAAAGAAGAGACTCGATAATCCTTCAGCACGCCGTGATTTCAGGGAACACGTAACGTCGTCTTCTGGCGGGTCCTTTAATAACACAAATCAGGATTATTGCTGCTTGGAAATCTCCCACCAGTGCAGTATCTTCGACGGAACAGATGATGTACTTGTAATTAAATTCTTTTTAACGCCCTTTAAAAAATAAGAACGTAAACTCTTCTTATAACATAAAAACTTCAAGATGTTATAGTTTAACAGATTTTATCTGACTTTATGGACTATAGCGCATTCTTCTCGCAGCTCGGGACCTCCGTTTGCAGCGATCAGCGTTCTTCGAGGGTTCTGTCGGTGGTTCACGGGTTCTAGGTTCCAGGTACAACCTCTTCTAAAGGATGCAACGTTCTGTTCTATTATCATACAGTGGACTTTGTTGTGTTGAGTAGAAAGATGAAAGAAAGCTGGACCTGAGCTGATTTAAGATAGATTGTCCATCCTCTAACCGGCACCACACTCGGCGTGGCGTGACGGCGGGCGATGACACAGACGTCCATTGTGCCGCAGAGAAATCACTCGCTTTAATCTCGCTCTCCTTACCTTCAGCTTTTGTTGCTGGAATTTGCTTTCCCGAATGCTTTTTCTTCCACAGAGTGTGTTGACCCCCCCGGATTCTGATTCCCATTCGCATTCAGTGTCTCATGAGGAACGTCTGAGTGATCTAGTGCTGGGGGGGAATAAAAAAGCACTTAAAAAAAAAAACAAGATGGAATGGAGTGCACTCGAAAGAGGATAAACTATGAATGTACTCAAAATCTAATAATACTTCTCTTTTTCGCTGTTTCGTCTTCTGAATTTTAATACGTTTTTATCCCGAGCAGAACGCACACCGAGGAATATGAGACAAACACACTTTGCAGGACAGATTTATTTGCAGGTATTTATCTCACACAAACACACAAATCCCAAACGAGCACATGGATGATACAGGTATGAGACAAGTGGAACAGTCGAGCACAGAAGTTGACTTTGACTCTCTGGACACTCACTCACTCATCGTCTATACCGCTTTATCCTGTATACAGGGTCGCGGGGGGCCCGGAATCTATCTCAGTGGATTTAGGGCATGAGGCAGGGTGCACCCTGGACGGCGTGCTGAATCTGTCTGTCTTTGGGCTGTGGGAGGAAAACGGAGGTGCACACAGCCGCCGAAGCAGAAAGCAAACCCAGTGCCTGGAGGTGCAAGGTGACGGTGTTAACCACTACGCCACCTATAAAGCTCCTACAGGCATAATAATATCGTTCCAATATTTATGAACACCAATACTTTTATTCGAGCTGACCGGTCTGATGGGTTGTGCAGTTTGGATCATATTGCGCTCGAGGGAATACATCATCCTCCACACCTACACTTCTCTCCTCTAAAGCAAAGCTCGGGGCGAGAAAGCATTTTTTTGCCCCTACATCTTGGCTTGGAGCAGCGAGATTTGGCAGGAACGTGAAAACACTTGGCTGACATTAAAGGCTTCTCAATAAGGAAAGCTCAGATTGTCTTGTTTTCTCCAGAAGCTGACGCCGCATCAACAGAGACTGCACTTTTTTTTCCGTAAAATCTGTCAGGCTGTAACATGAACGCAAACACACACACACACACACACACACACACACACACACACACACTCACACACACACACAAGCAGTAAATGATACAGATTTTTTTCTTTACGTTTTCATATCCATGCCCTTAAGGACTGATAGAATCAGACGCACGTGAATTTAATTGCGTGTCCCCGAAAACCTCTAGGTCTCCGTAACGTCCTGATATACATCTTTACAGGATTATGTACTGTATGTAAAAATAGTTTTAAATAAAAAATATTTACGAAAACACCAGCGAAAAAAAATCAGGGAAACAGCATGTGAGCGTCAGTTTGTGTGTGTTTGCTCTAACGGACGTTCGATACGTGACGTTTCTAAGTTTCTAAGCGAAATATATGTACATGCGGCCTGAATTTGCAATTTAATACAAGCTAAATTATGACATTATTACTGTAATAAAGTTTGTTTCCACATTAAAAGCGTTTTTAATCCAAACAGAGCTTTTTAAAGTGGTTTCTATTTCTATCTACCTACTATTTTAGTATTGATAGTAAATTCATATATTACCGCCTCTTTCACTGAGAAAACAAGCTAACTGTCTGCGGTCGAACTGCGGACCTGCCTCGCTTTTTTCAGTCGGAGTGATGATGGACTGTTCACCTGTGAAGACTGTCGCTTTGTCTCAGGGTCGTACCCAGGTTTTGGCACCGGTAGTGAAGTGAAGTACGGGTCATCCACAGCATGCTGATAGAGTTCTTGCCAGACTTAGTTCCTTCTACTCCTGGATCAGTTGTCTGGGGATGAACTTGGTCTTTTGGCATGTTGACCTATGAAGGTCGGTGCTCCCAGTGACTGTATGCAACTTTGTGCTGCCATCTGTTGGTGTGTTAGTCTCGAATCTTTTTGATACCACCTCGTACAGCCTAGCTGAATGCTAAAAGCCAGGTATTCGGTATGACATTTCACGTTGGCGTCTTAGCAACTGCAGTTGAGGGAAAAATCACTTCCAGGATACTTGCTAATAGCTAACTTACAGTGATGGCTTTTGGTAGTTAATTTGTTACACACATTTATTATTTATTATAGTTCTTGTTTTGGCTGCCAGGAGTTTAACCTTCTGCTTCTGTCTCATGTTTAATTCACACTGTGCGTGCTGAGATGCTTTTCTCCTCACCATGGTCGTAAAGAGTAGCTGTTTGGTCAGCGCTAACCAATCCGGCAATTCTACTCTGACGTCTCATCGACAAGACATTTCCAGCCGCAGAGCTTGATCTTAGCTTACAGGTGTTTCTTGTGTCTTGCATCATTCTGTGTAAACACTGCATAAAAGTACATTTTTATTATCTGAAATTCTCAACATGCCACTGAGCTCAGCGCTTTATCCGACCTGGATGGTGAACGAAAGTACAGTAACAAAGTACAAGCCTGGATCTTCCTACGCAGACCTCTTAAAATGAACTTTTATATCAAAATTAATTATTGGACTTTTTAAAAATTATTTTGGACAAAAGCATACTATTTTCTGAAACTCATTAATAAACGCAGCATTGCTCTGCAGGTCTTTCATGTCCCACTTACTGGATTTGAATCTGACTCGACTTATTATAAACAACACTGTGAAAGCGAGAACTTCAAGATTTTTCCAGCATTTATTAAACAAACCACCTGTTTTTCTGCGTTGGCATTGCCGCCACCCACATGTCATGATTTTAATTGCTATTACCCATATGTTCTGATTTATCATTGAAGTAAAGTCTAACTGCATTAAAGGTTGAAAATATTATGTGTGTGGTTTATCTTGAATTAGAATATAAACTGATTTACCTTTTTTTTTTTAAAAATACAATATTACTAATGTATGTAGATGCACCATATACACAAAAATATGTGGACACTTGGCCACCAGGCTATTAATTAGCCTTTGGTACCCAAATTGGAATCATGTACTTTTTAATTAAGAGTTAAGGAAGGATGCGATAAGCATAGCAGAAGGGCCATTTTTATTTTTTCGCTGATGCAAAATGATTGCAAGGTAACACTCAAGAATCAATCACATGATCACATTTCACGCATGCTATTGGATATAGCATATACTAAATCAAAATGTTGAGTAGAAGTGAAGTTATGAAAAAAGCTAATTTGTGGCGGATTATAAACCGCTAGTTTTATCAGCGTACTGTGCATGCGTCAGACTGTGGGCGCGTCTCAAATCGACCGCTGGACAGCATTTAATGAAACTTTTGCAGTACTTAGATATCTGCCTGACGCTTAACCTGCACCATAAGTCTTATCAAAATGTTGAGTAAAAGCGATGTTATGAACAGTTATGTGCCAGAGTGTACATTCCACCTAGCACTAATGCTAAGGAAGCATTATGGGAACTGTATGCAAAGATCAATGAACTGTGAACTGCAAAACACACACTCGGATGGACTGTTTATTCTTGCTGGAGATTTAATTCATGCAAATCTCAAGTCAGTGCTCCCTAATTTCATCAG
>JAQMYG010000001.1:33962970-33990067 GCA_030014215.1 Clariallabes teugelsi
GCCATCTCCACATCATTGCATTCAGTTTTTATTCATAATTTGTTAAGTGTCCCAACTTTTTTGGAATCCGGTTTGTACAAAATAAGTACATGCTCTAATCGAGGAACATGCCGGCACTTTTAGCAACAATAACTTGAAGTGCATTCTGTGTAGGAGTTTATCAGTCTCGCAACCTTTTAGACAAAATTTATCCCACACTTCCTTACAACATGGCTTCAGTTTACTGATGTTTGAGGACATTTTTTTGTGCATAGCTCACTTAAGACCCAGAACATCTGAATAAGGTCTAGACACCCTGATTTTTATTTTTATTTTTTTTTATCTTTAGCTATTCAGATTTGCCAGTATGCTGGGGATTATTGTCCTTTTGCATGACCCCATTTTTGGGACAGCTTAAGCAGCTGGGTAGATCGCCTCAAATTTATCACAGATACCTTTTCTGTTGTTCTAATTGTGCCGTCATGAAGCATCCATGAAACATCAAATGCCTAAGGCTTAGAGATTCTTGCAGGTCAAATGATGTAAATCTCAGACTTTTCTTTAAATCTGTGAACGTTAAACCGTCTTACCTTGGATGGAATATATCGGAACGCCCACTCACTCTTCGGTAGACGAGCTCTTGTCTTAAAGGATCTTCTTTTGCAAACAATCTTCCTTAAAGTACAGTATAATGCAGAATTCCAAATTACTTGCCTCACAACACATTCCAGGTTCACACGCAGGTCATGAGCGCTCCAAAACACCAATCTGCCAGATGATTTAAAAAGGAGTTAACATAAAAAGAGCTAATCATTAGAGCATTAGGGGATGGATTAGTGATTGTGGAAATAGGAAGAGTGGATGGATTTTTTATTTTCTCACTTGCTTGGTTGACTTTCTGGAAAACCTACTGAAACCTGCTGCCACACCGTTATTAGGATGCCCTGATAAAGAAAAACATGCTGACTATTTCCTATGACTGTATAAATAATGTTTTGCGTTGAGACATGGCATTTTGTGTTTATTCGAAGAGAAATGCCGCGGATGTGCCTCAAGAACCCGACTCAGCATGACTGTACAGTAGCACTTTTGAAGTTATTCATAGCTAACCCCCTTGAGCTCCTCCGTACTGCTCAGATGAAACATGACTCTGGAGTCCAACTTCGCTGTGCCAGCAGTGACGGTCCTCGGCTCCGTGGCACCGGGCGGCACAGAAGCCATCTTCTGCCAAGCAAAAGCGAGCCTGAGGGGAATGGCAAAAGCAATTGCAGACTTTCTTCTGGAGTCACCGTCCGCTTGGCGTCCTGTCGCTCTGGACATCTGCCGTCCCCGGCCCGTACGCTCCATCACGAGGCGCCGATTTGGAGCCTGGAACGGCAATTTCCATGCCTTTTATGATTAACCTTCAACGTGCTGTGAACATTTAGCCCTAATGAAAGCGGATTTGTGCCAGATGAGCGTGACGAACGAGCGACTGTACAGATGTATGCAGCTCATGCAGCAAAACGACTTTTTCCCCCTCGTATGAGAAATGTTTAAAGGAACGCTGTGGAAGAACTGCTTATTGTTTTTGTTCTTTACTTACACTCCCGATGTGTTTTCGGGGCCGCGGGCATCGCTCGGGTGTTTGAGTGTGATTGATGAGGCTGTAGTTTGAAAGGAAGAAGAAGAGGAAAAAAGAGAAGAAGAATCCTGTCATTTTCTGTGTAATTTGTTGGGTTTGCATGCAAGTAGCATTTTTTATGAGATTTAGAATCCTGCGTGTTAAGGATAATAATTAAAGCACTGCAGCACTTCTTTACACTTGAATGGACAAAGAAGCAATAAATTAGAGCTGTTGTAAAAAAAAAAAAATTTTTTTTTTTGCATTATCTAGCTTAATCGTTCTGTCTTATTCTGTTCATCCTGTTTTATTTCCTTATGCAGGAACACATTGTTCACCCAGAAGAGCCTGACACCAGTTCCCCCCCCCCAACCCCCCCCTAAAATGAGAAACCTACCATTGTACCATTTTAACTTCAGCCTAACAAGCGTTCAGGTACTCAGCAGGCCCTCGGTAAGTTTCCCAGCCTGAAAAAAAAAGCAAAAAAAAACGTTGTCTCAAAGCAGTTTGGTCTCTGACATCCTTGACAGCGTACTGTTGTGCCCGGCGTTGTATAAGCTGTACATTATATTCTCTCTCGTTTTTTTTTTTTATGCTTATTCAGAACTCCCACCGGGAGCTGACAGCAATTCAGGATCAGCTGCGGCGATAAGCGTGAGCTCCAGTCCCTTGAGAAATGTATTTATGTATTTATATATTTGCGCTTATGAGCGGAGGCCACTGGGACAAATCGAGGGCTGATGCTTTACGACAGAAGGATAATAACGGCTATACACGCCGGGATGTTTCGTATAAAGAGTGCCATGGATCTGCATGTGAATGTTTCTCTTGGAGGCGGCGGCGGTGTGTACGCTCCGAGCCGTTCGTTTTTGTCCGGGGCGTGATGAAAATGCAATGCGATAATAATTAATCTGAAGCGTTCGCGTTCATCCGTATTCCAATCCCGTGTGGGTTGCTGATTGTCACTTGAAAGGCTGTTGCTCCAGGTGGCCATCGTTATCAATTAAACATGGAGCTAATGTGGAGAGTCGTAGGTGGTGATGGTTTATGAGCCAGTGTATTAAAATACACACTATACTCTCAGTGTGTGTGTATAAATATATATATTTTAAAAATGTGATAAATGGAAGATAAATGGCATGAAGTGAAGCCGTGAAATCATGACAGTACCTGTTTTGGCAGCTTCGTTATCCTGGATCTTTCTCATCTTCTTCTTCTTCTTCTACTAATCTGATGAAGACGATCGGCTCAAACGGTGCATGCGGCCCAACATTTCTTCAACTCACTGCTTATAATTTTACTACTTCTTACAATCAGAAACCAGTAACAAAATGTAAGAAAATATATACTGTACCTCTGGTTTCATTAACTATTGCACATACTGTATAACTGGTGCAATATCTTCCCTTTTTTCCCTCACATGTTCAATATCTGTATGTAGAATTATGTTTATTGTGTAACTAAGAATTTTTCTTTTTATTTATTTATGTATTTATTACTCTTTTCCTTTCCTCCTGTAAGCAACTGTAACCAAGTATAAGCAATTTCCCTCTGGGAATAATAAAGTTCTTGAATCTTGAATCTTGAATCATCTCCTCCTTCCATATACATGTATGGAGATATTGTTGGTGTATTGGTATTGGTGTATCGATATATTGGTGTATTGGTATATCGATATATTGGTGTATTGGTATTGGTGTATTGGTCTATTAATGTAGTGATATATCGATATATTGGTATATTGGTATTGGTGTATTGGTATATTGGTATATTGGTATATTGATGTATTGGTATATTGGTATATTGGTATTGGTGTATTAGTATATTGATTTATTGGTGTATTAGTATATTGATGTATTGGTGTATTAGTATATTGATATATTGGTCTGTTGATATATTGGTATTGATATAATGGTGTATTGGTATATTGGTGTTGGTGTATTGGTACTAGTATATTGATATATTGGTGTATTGGTATATTGATATATTGGTATATTGGTGTTGGTGTATTGGTACTAGTATATTGATATATTGGTGTATTGGTATATTGATATATTGGTGAATTGGTATTGGTATATTGATTTATTGGTGTATTAGTATATTGGTATTGATATGTTGGTATATTGGTATATCAATATATTGGTGTATTGGTATTGGTGTATTAGTATATTGATATATTGATGTATTGTTATATCGATATATTGGTGTATTAGTATATTGATATATTGGTATATTGATATATTGGTATTGATATATTGGTGTATTGGTATATTGGTATATCAATATATTAGTGTATTGGTGTTGGTGTATTTGTACTAGTATATTGATATATTGGTATTGATATATTGGTGTATTGGTATATTGGTATATCAATATATTGGTGTATTGGTGTTGGGGTTTTTGTACTAGTATATTGATATATTGGCGTATTGGTATATTGGTGTTGGTGTATTGGTATTGGTATATCAATATATTGGTGTATTGGTATTGGTGTATTGGTACTAGTATATTGATATATTGGTGTATTGGTATATTGATATATTGGTGTATTGGTTTTGGTATATTGGTATATTGATGTTGGTGTATTGGTATTGGTATATCAATATATTGGTATATTGGTGTTGGTGTATTGGTACTAGTATATTGATATATTGATGTATTGGTATATTGATGTATTGGTATATTGGTATATTGGTGTTGGTGTATTGGTACTAGTATATTGATATATTGGTGTATTGGTATATTGATATACTGGTGAATTGGTATTGGTGTATTGATATATTGGTATTGATATATTGGTGTATTAGTATATTGATATATTGGCGTATTGGTATATTGATGTTGGTGTATTGGTATTGGTATATCAATATATTGGTATTGGTATATTGGTATATTGGTGTTGATGTATCGGTACTAGTATATTGATATATTGGTGAATTGGTATTGGTATATTGATATTTTGGTGTATTAGTATATAGATATATTGTTGTATTAGTATATTGGTATTGCTATCAATATTTCATTGGCTCTGTACATGTACTTTACACAACAAAGTTGAATATAGTACAACATCTAGCACATAAACCAAACAACTAATTATTCGCCTGTTTTTGTATATCACTGGTAAACCTTTGTTCAAGTTATATTGGAACTCATTGGAACAATCTCCAGTACCCTTTCTTCCCACTCTATGTGTATATGTGTGTGTATGTGTTACTTGTCTGTATGTGAATGCATTGTTTTCCCTCCCTGTGTATTTCCTCCTACACTCTGTCGCTTGCTGTGTAATTACATACCGAAGCACCGCCGATTGAACTTGTTTATCCCGCTCACTATAATTAACCTTTTAGTGCTATTCCACTTTTTTACCGCACGTTAAGTCAGTGTTTTTATTTTAGGTTTCTTTTGTTGTTGTTGTTGCATTATCCCTGGCTGCTCGTTAAACTCTCTTGAATGATTCTGACCCTTTTTTTGAATTAATGGATGGAAAAGGACGCCTTCAACAATCCTTTTTTTATTTTTGTGTCAATTGGTTTCATCCTTGGTCATGGCAAACATGCGATTTACCACAGATGTATATTTTATCATTTTTAAGCACAAACCTAAAGTTTATTTGCTCAATCATGTAAACTCTGCCAGTTCCAGCAGCCAAAATAAAAGAAATAAACCAAACATTTGCATAACAGATGAATAACAATTAAATAATGAATAATTAAAAAATTTTAAAGTTCAAACATACACCAACCAGTCATAACATTTACACATTAACATAGATTATCAATTATATCCCAGTAAACTGGTGACAGGATCATGGGCACCCAACGCTCACCCATGGCCAGTGGGGACCAAAGAACAAAGTGTGTGGTCCGATCCCACAGAAAAGCCAATGTAGCAGAAACGTCCAGAAAAAGTCAATCCTGGCCTGGATAGAAAGGCATTAGAACGGCCACTGGACATAGGGCCCAGTCCACAGCCCACAGCACCCAAAGGATCCACTAACATCATGGTGCGGGACATGACAGCACACCACAAACTGCCCTGCGGATTTAGCTGCTTATTGTACATTATAGAACTGAATCGTTCTTTGTTTAATGTATATATAATTCAAAGTTTATTAACACCGGTGAGCGCACAAAGGAAAAAACTCTTATGAATTCTGATCTCCCCGTTGTCATCAGTGTTGGGTGTAATGCGTTACAAAGTAACACATTAGAGTACTTGGATTACTTTTTTGATGTAACGAGTTATCTAACGCGTAAGGTCCACCAGTTATTTAGTTATATTTTCAAAAATGTAATCCGTTATTCAGACGATTTATGTAATCCGTGAGTCAGACAGCAGTGATTCCGTTACTGTGTGTGTGTGAAATTCGTCGTAAAAGCCCTGCCCCCGATACCCCCCCATTTACTAACCGTGCTTGGGACTGGTGGTGCACGCAGTGGCCGGGTTGAACGAGGCGTAGGTTTAAGTGTCCGGCCCTTGGACCCAGAGCCCCAAGCGCCACCCCAAGGCATTGTAATCTTTATATAATTAATATAAAATTTGACAATGTGAGTTGTGGAACTGGGAAAGAAACAAATAAACTGAGAATGAAATACGGCTTTTGAGGTTTTCCAGTGGTAAGTATTTATACTCTTAACTACCAAGCGAACATATGTGGTTAAGCACAAAACTGCAAACGCTCTGGGGGATTTTGTCAGGCAGGGGAAGAAAAAGCTTGAGTATCATTTGCATCACATGAGGAGAGGGTCTTGGGGGGGAAAGTCGATTAAGACCTGCTGAGAGAGCCGGCTAATGGGCACTCGGCGATCAGGACACACCACCCTTGCTGAAACTGAACCCCAATTACCTGAATCCCTTTGGCGTTTCTTCATCCCCCTCCGATGGCAGCTGCTGCCGCACATTTCCAGCAGTAGCTCTTAATTAGACACAAAGCATATTTTTCTTTTCCCCCTCGTCTTGTTTAAAACCCCTCTCCAAAAAGGAAGCACGGCCTTATTATCCGAGGCTGAGGGAAAGAGCGCGTGACCTGGAGGAGCTCTGGGCGTCAATGGAATGATGAGAATACTAAAGGGAGGGGAGGAGGAGAAAAAATGGACGTGTTCGTGTAGGTCAGTTTAACAGCAGCCGGTCTGCACTTTAACTGAGCAGTTTTGTGGCCTGGAGAGAAAAGAAAAGGGTTTGATCTGGGGAGTTACAGAGACAGAAGAAAAGAGGTCTAGAAATAAGGTAAAAGGTCCCTGAAAGGTGCTCCATCTCGTGAAAAATTCAGTTTAATTTTGGCAGCCGGGCTAACACCTCCACGCGGCTATCTTTAGCTTAACCTTCACGTACTGCTCGGATCAAAACGGAGAGTTGTACGTTTCTACTGCAAATATTTTAACAGTTAGAGTTTTTGTGCAGAGGTTAATTTCTTTAATGAGCATTTGGATGTACAAGAATTTAGGCATGCTTGATTTATGCTTAACTAAGCTCTTATGCTAAACACAATCGTTACTGCATGTATAAAAAGCGTAACCTCCAGGTAACATCACCAGGCAACACTATCTTAACCGTGGTTTTGTAAATTATTACCCATTTTAATTAGAATATAATCACAGATACAAGATACAATACCGAAGGCTAACATTAACTAGCTCCCTAACAACTACGCTAACAATAACAGACACTCCAATTAATGTTTTTTTTTAATGAGGTCAGAAAAAAAGAGACTTGTTCATTCATGCCTGATCCATTTTCAGTCTGTAAATGCACCATGGTGAGAGCAACATGTCAGGGCAGTTTGTCTGAAAGTGACCTTGCCACCAGCGAGCAACTCAATCTGCGAGCCTCACAGGCTTCCCTCCACTTCATACGCCATGCTCATTGCCTCCGCAGCAGGGGGACGGAGATAGCGAGGCGATTGGGATGGGAGGGCGGGAATTTGAGGGGGGGAGGACTGAGAATTAAACGAAGACGCTCCGTGCCGAGGCAACAGCCACATCGCAAACTCGAACGTCGCCATGTCTGGGGTTCCTGCTGAGGGAAGCGGCAGAGTAAGAAACCATCCGTCCGAGCTCTCAGACCCTGATACGGAGCACAACATAATGAGATTCGCTCGAGGGGAGGAGGAGGGGGGCGGGGGGGATCTGGAGGAAGCCTGATGGCAATCACAGAAAAAAATAATGGCGGGGGATTGAGAGAACTGAGGAGGAGGTGGAGAAAAATAGGACAGAACTCTTAGGGAGACAGCTGTAGATTTGACAAGGGTGCTTTAGAGAGGACCGATTGACGTAGTCGCTTACTGGAACAACGCTGCATGTCTATTTTTTTTTTTTATGGGGTTACTCAGACCTGTTACTCAGGGCCTTGTGATTTATTCTCAAATGACCGTAAAACGTTTCTCTACAGTGGAATTGCACATTTATTTTCAACGTGGAACAAAGGCGTACAAAATAATTTTAAATGGTGCATGTCAACAGATTAAAGTAGGCATTCTCATGCTGTATGTCAACAATTAAAGTTAGACATGGGTTCTGCTCATATCAGCAGATTGAAGGAGGCGTGGCCTCTTCTTGTCAGCATATTGAAGTAGGCGTTGCGCCTGTGCACTCCTAAAAATTAAACATGGAGTACGTGTCAAGGAATTAAAGTAGCCGTGGCCTATGTGCATGTTAACAGATTGAAGTAGGCGTGGCTTCTGTACATGTTGACAAATTAAAGTAGGCGTGGCTTCTGTACATGTTGACAAATTAAAGTAGATGTGACTGACCTCCTTTATTCACAAGATTAAACGAGGTCTATAACAATGCCTTATTTTGCCTGTGAATCTCAGTAAAGGAGGCGTGGCCTATACATCTGTGTTTCTTAATGAAGGAGGCGTGGCCCTGGATCTGTGAAGGAGGTGTGCGAGACTGATAACTTGTATTATATTGAATCATTGTGACTTTTATGGTAGATTAAGAGCAGACCCTCACACACACACACACACACACACACACACACACACACACACACACACACACTATTGTGATAGATTATATGGACATTAGTGTACAGTGTAGAGCTACATGGTGTGTTGAAGGTCCTGGCTGATGCGCAGCGCAAGACTAAAGCGAACAGTACGGAACCCTACGGAGAGCGCTTGTCCTGACGTTTCGATCCTTTCGCGTCGACCTTCGTCTTATACGATCGTGGAATTTGGAAGCAGTGCAGCTTCATTCTCCGAAACTGCAGGAAAAGATTTGAATAGTGTTTATAAGATGTTCAATTCATCAAGGACACATCAATGTCTGGTGGCTTGTTACTGCATTCGTACTGAGCGCTTGATTTGGAAAGTGCAAATTAACCCCTGCTTGAAAGCGTTTTTTGTTTCCTTCACTATTGCACCGAGTAACTATGGGAACCCGTCAGTGTTTGGGGGGAAAAAAATAATCTGCTTGAGGGACAAAATGGTTGGGGATAAAAGCTGAACACAATCAGCATCACAGCACTAATGGTTATTTCCCTACAACGTTTATGTTTTGTCTTTCATTTCGGGACATATATTTAGATATATATATATATATATATAAATATATATAAAAACAAAGGAAGGAAAAAGTTCTACCTACTATACGTCTCACCATGTTCCTCCAGGGTTGATGTGTTTCGCAGACTTTCCTCTTCGCTGCGTGATAGACAAGCCCGATGGCCCCCGATCCCACAGGGAGCCGAATCCCGTCTGCCTCGGATGCCTCCGTGTAACTGATTTGATTTCCGCAGGCCTGCTTCCCACCGCTGCAGGAAACGTGTTCGTGCTGCTCAAGCAGATCCTCAAGCTGCTCCATCCACAAATACAGACGGAGCGAGTGAGTGAATGACTGACTGAGTGGCTTGTTGATCAGCGCCCTCGCTCGGGTGCCGCTAATACACCTGAATGCGAACGCATCTCCGGAGCTCAGCCGTAAAAAGCCCTGTCTGGATTTCGTGTGTGCGTGTTCACACCTCGCTGGATTTCCGAACAGGAAGCAGCCTATGAGAACCTTTCAAACATCCCGGCTTCGTTAAGTATTATGTCAGGAGACCAGAGCGACGCGTGGATTTCGTTAACAGGAGAAACAGAGGCGAGGATGGCAAGAGTACGAGAGGGAAAAAAATAATACATGCAAATACCGCATGGTCGCCTGCGGGTCGCCAAGTACACTGCTGCCATTTGTTATCCCCCCCACCCCCCCCACCCCCTCACAGCAGATGCTGTCACACAGGACAAATTGCATAGCATTTTTTATGGGCTTTCTGCATACTATTGATTTAAACAGAAATTCCTCAACAAGTGTGACACTTGCTTTAGCAGCGGTGACGGACATTAATCCCAAAAACACCCGTAATACCAGGCAGGGTGACTGGGACATGCCCTTATACCCCCACTTCCACCTGAATACTGATGCACACATGTAGGTTTTCGTGAAAGGAGGACTCGAAAGCGTCTGGGAGTATAAAGGAGAGCTCGCGACTCATGAGCTTCAGGCTGGATGCAGTATCGTTACACATTACTTTATTGATATCCAGTGTCTCTTGGTGCTGTGCTAAAAAAGCCAATTGGCCTCTTGTGACACCCCTGACACTCCTCGAGACCAGCAAAGTAATGACACGCCACCCAAGCTTTTGGACGCGTTTATATTCCTCCCTCTAACAAGATACTCCATCAAATAGGCCTGGAACAGGTGGCCCTCCCACGGTGAGCGATTCCCGTTAAAAAGCATTCGCCACATACATCTGATGCTCAAAACAATGGCTCCTCCAATCCCTTAAACCTGTAATCGGCTCTCAGAATTATTGGCACCCTTATTAGCATGCAGGTAAATTGAACACAATTTTAGTGCAACTGTTTTTTGGTTGTTGTTTTTTTTTGCATATTTATCACATGTAAATGATTGAAAGAAATCTGAGTAAATATAATTATAAAATGCAGTTTTTGCCTGTGAAAAAGTAATTGCCCCCTTGCTAAATTATGAATGAACTGTGATTAAGAACATTTCCTGGAAAGCTGAATTAAATTTCTGATTACTGCCAGATCTGTTGAATCTTTCAGATAGAACCTGATAAAAATGACGCACACTAAAAGATCTCTAAAAAGCAACACATCATGCCTCAATCTAAATGAGATGAGAAACAAAGTACAGCGGAACCTTGGATTGCGAGCATAATTTGTTCCAGAACATTGTATTTCAAAACACTTGTAAATCCAAGCGAATTCCCCCATAAGAAATAATGGAAACTCAAATTATTTGTTCCACAGCCCCAAAAAAAATAAATACATAAAAAAATTCCCACAAAATATAAAGTAAAAGTAAAACAAATTAACCTGCACTTTACCTTTAAAAAAAAAGTAAAAAATAAATCCCGACAGATAAGTCGATTAGCAAGGAACATCGCGAATAACTCTCGCGTGAGCGCACGCTAACGGAATAACTGCTGTAAAGTAAAAAAAACAAACAAATTAACCTTCATTTTACCTTTGAAGTGAAAAGAATCGCGACAGAGCAGTGTTTCTGTGTAGAGCAGAGTGTGTGTGTGTGTGTGAAGGTGAGAGGAGGAGGGGGTGGTGTGTGTGTGTGTGAAGGCGAAAGGATGTGTGCGCGTGTGAAAGGGCACGGCGTCCAATGAGGTACACACATAACGGCAGGCTGAGACAGAGAGGGAGAAAATGGATCTTTAGCCTCTCTAATGAGACTTTGTTTTGCTTTACACGCGCGCGCACACGTCAAAATTTATTACAAATCTTTGCTCGTATTGTAGAACACTCGCAAACCGCGTTATTCGCAATCCGAGGTTTCACTGTAATTGACTTGTTTCAGCCTGGAAAGGGTTATAAAGTCATTTCTAAGGCGTTGGGACTCCAGTGAAGAGCCATTATCCACAAATGGTGAAATCTTGGTGAACAGTGGTGAACCTTCCCAGGAGCAGCCGGATGACCAAAATGTCTTCAAAAGCACATCGACAACTCATCCAGCTTATAAAAGCTTATAAAAGAACCCAGAAGAACATCTAAACAACTGCAGGCCTCACTCGACTCGGTTAAAGATTGATTCAGTCTTATTTATTGAGTACACAATAAATAAGAAGAATAGTCATAAAAATGACGAGTGATACCGTTATTGTCTTGGCTTTGCACACTGAAAATTGTTTCAAGCAGCCTGTACTTTTAGTATACTAATTAGGCTCAACCTCCCTTCCATGGCAATGAGCAACCTCATTATAATTTTCTTTAAAACAACCATCATGGCGGACACAAGCCTTTTACGGAATCTGCCAAGAAAAATCTTCACTTGTTTGGGTTTCTGGCATCTTGTTGGTTTGTTTTGACACCTTGTCACGTGACTGTTGCATTTGCATACTCATTTTTATTCATTAGCGTCTGCCAAAGATGGACGTGTACACAGGATCAGCCTCGTCTGTGTCCAGATATTTCAGTGTTTATACAACACACTGTATATGCTACAGTGATCTTTATTTCCTTTTTCCCTCTTCATTTTTACTTAGATCCTTACACATGTAATATACATTTTGAGAACCGTGTATGGTCTGTGTCGATCCTTAACCTCAGTGTTCATGATGCAACAATAAGAAAGAGACGGGGGGCAAAAATGGCCTCCATGTGAGAGTTACAAAGGCTCGTCTCACATTTGCCAAAAAACATCATGATTATCCCCAAGCAAGTATTCTGCGGATTGATGAGACAAAAGTTGAACTTTTTGGAAGGTGTGCGTCCCGTCCTTCATATATATATAAATGAAGGTTTTGAAGTGGCCTAGTCAAAGTCCAGACAAAAATCTGATTGAGGGATTGATTCGGGGGTAGGATGGTTCATTTGGTCAAGGCGTTGGACTCCTGATGGGAAGATCCTAGGTTTAAACCCCAGTGCCACTGGTGCACTTGATCAAGGCCCTTAACTGCTCATACATGTAATGGAATAAATGTAAGTTATTCTGCATAAGGGTATCTCCCAAATGCTGCAAATGTAACAGTGATTGTGCTTAAAGGATTATTTGTACTTGTTTATGGTATAGATTTCCTTTAAATCTCTAGCTGACAGCAACAGAACATCTGTCTCATTTGTGATCAAAGATATTTCATTTTCTCTTCCTAATTTTGGTTAGATTTTGAGGGGTTATGTGTCTTGCTCCAGGACCCAGTAGTGACAGCTTGATGGTGCTGGGATTTGAACTTATGGACAAGACATGTTGATAACGTTCGATAAAAGCTACAGAGTTTAAGTAGTTTGTAATCTCTCTGTGAATCCAGAAGAGTAGAAGAATTTCAAGGTTAGAATTTCAAGACTTTAAACAAATTAGTCCCAGAATTGAGTGTGTTTATGGCTTTTCGTTCTCTGCAGCCGCTGAGGATGCACTGCGGAAGCTGCTCCCTGGTCACGAGCTCGGGACACCTGACAGGCAGCGGGCGCGGAGAGGAGATTGACAGTGCCGAGTGCGTGATCCGCATGAACGACGCCCCCAGCGGCCGCGCTTTCTGTCCCGACGTGGGCCGACGCACCACCCTGAGGGTGATCGCACATTCTAGCATGCAGCGCGTCTTACGCAGCCGCCACGAACTGCTCAACTCCAGCCACGACACCGTGTTCATCTTCTGGGGCCCGAGCAACTACATGCGGCGGGACGGGAAGGGTCTGATCTACAACAACCTGCGCCTAATGAACCAGGTCCTGCCCAAGGTCTACATCATCTCCTGGCAGAAGATGCTGCAGTTCGATGACCTCTTTAAGAAAGAGACGGGCAAGGACAGGTAAGGGAACGTCCGAGTGTAAAGTTTTATTCAAGCTTTATATTTCACTTGCTTGTGGAAATGGTCAGTGTTCGGAGACCTGGTTTAATTAGAAAGAAAACTCAGTCAGTGATGAGAAAAATATGTAAAATAACACCCTAGTGTGAAACAAATTTTTGTTTTTTTTCCCCCTTTTTTTGAGTGCATCAGGTACTCACTTAACGCTCATTTGGTTACTTGACCTGAAGCAAATTACATTAAAAAATTATGTTTTTAAGGGATTTTTTTAGCATTGAAAATAAACTAATGCTACAGTACTTTATTTATTTATTTCCTTACTTCTGAATAGAAAACGCCACGGTTGCGTCTAAAAGTTCTCTCATTACTGCGCTGAACGTCACGCCAAATTTGTGATTAAACATTATACGGATATCTTTAACGAACCGACAAATTCCAAGGAGTCTAATTACAACAGCTGTACAAATATCGCCACTGATTAATCAGCCGCCTGAGCGAGACACCGGGCGTCCTCGGCGTTGCGTTGCAGTGCGCCGTATTAGTATTCGCTCCACTCTGCGTGCTTCTCTAATGTAATCACCTCTCCATCTTTTATTTCTCGTTTACTTAGAGGAAATCTCCAAGGTGGCAATAGTTAATTAAATAAATAAATAAGAAATAAGGAACGCTTCGAGGATGAAAGAAAGAAAGTCGCTACGAGCGACATGCCGCGCCTTTTCCGACAAAAGCCTCCATTAGATGTCAGTGTCAGATGGGCGAGTGGGTTCCCGCTGTTGTGCCGTTGTTGTCTGTGTTCGCGATTGCAAAGAGCACACTCGGGCCTGTCAGAGTCGTTCCAGTAAACTTTGACAGGCCCGTTGCGTATTCAACGGCTCCAAAGCTGCCACTGTTGTTTGTCTCGTCTGAACGAGAAATCTCTTTAATCATATTTTAAATAATAATAATAATAATAATAATAATAACAATTAAAAGAATTACAGTTTCAGGTTTGATTAATATCAGCAAGCTTAAGTGCACATATGTTTAACTGTTTATTTAATAAACATCCATCAAATTCCTAAAGCGTTCTCAGATTCTAAAAAAATGTTTGTTCATCTTCCTGCTGTCGAGCACTTGAGAAACATCTAAAGCTTAGATATAACAGAAGATTCTTGTGTTATCTTATATTAATTATAATATTGCGTTATTATATTAATCTGTCGAATTTTTTTAAATGCCAGAACACATCAGAAAAAACAAACAAACTGGTCAACTGTATAGAAGTATATTGGAAGTTCGTCAGTTAATATGATCAAACCCGCCAGATGCTGTCTCTGCATCAAAGCATTGAAAACTAGGCATCATAAAAACCGGCTTGCCATCCTGGTGAATTATTTCCGCATCATCTCAACGTCCCAGGCTTGTTATATTGAACCGGCAGTGATTAACTGCGTTTATGTAAGACATCGTTTCAGAATTCTTTTTCTTTTAAGTTTCTCCCAGAATGCACTTGATATTCACTGCAGCATGAGACAGCTGTCAGGCCTCGGGATGACGAAAGGATTTGACAGTTGCACAACAAATCAAAAGAAAAAGATTTGGGTGAATGAGCCCAGGAGAAAGGACATAAGACAGGGGTTTCATGAAGTTCATGGAGATCTGTTCGGGTTTATGGAATACTAACGCGATCAATTGGACAGAATTGTCCAATTACTTGGAAGTTGACTCATGTCAGCTGATCTTTATTTCGTTTCTTCCCAACAACACATTAGTCTCAACTTACAGATAAGCTCACCTGGATGACTGAGCATCTTCACAGACAGTTAGCAAATTCCTAATCTACTGTACATCCCTCTCCTCGCCAAGAGAACTGAGGGATCTCCATACGGTTGCTTCCTTTCTGTGCTATCTTGGTAATTTGGAAGAGCGCTCGAGAAGAGCCGTTGCTAGTCCGACTCAAGAAGAACCAGCTGACTGTGAGGTAATTTGGAAACCTTAAGATGATGCTGTTTGGTTTCCCCACAACTGGACAGAGACCTCAAGGCAGCTCCAGGGCTAGAAGAGATTATATCTCTCAGGAGTTTGGTAATGTCCGTAAATCTCCAAGTAAGACCTGGAGAAGTGTGGGCTGATCTGCTCAGCTTGGAGATCCCAAGCAGGAAAGGAGAAAGGGAGAAAGTGGAGGTCTGTCAGGTCTTTCTTTTAACAGGTAGATCGATTTCATTTATCTACTATGTTCCTGACTGTACCCTCTTTAAAAGTCATGAGTTGTAGAGCTCACATGTAAACACCAATCTGGAGTTATCTGGATTGCTGCGCTTGATTATCGACCCTCATGATCTGTAACGACAAAAAGAGTCATTACTGCCCCAAAGTGCTGTTTGTTCTTCAAAGTCCTGTAGACAGTTTAAACTCTTGTCAGGTGCTATTATCCTCACATAAAAGGCTCACAGGCTCATCTTCTTTGATGTGCATTAGTCGCCTAGTGAGATTTCTGTTTCTTCCCAGAATGCAAGAGTAAAGTAACAGCTGTGCCAAACTATACTGATTTCTCCTAAAGCCGCAGAGGGAGCAGGAAATGATGAACCATCTGGCCTTTCTTACTGAACTCACTTCGACATAAATCAAAGGGGTCCGTTTGCTTCCACTAAACATAGGCATCATCCAGAAGCTCTCAACTTGGGGAATCATCTTTATCGTAATGGTTTCATGGAAGAAGACGATATTAGACCCACGAAACCTACATCTGCTGTGTAATTGTTCAGAGAGGAAACACTCTTGCATTGAATATTACAAAGAAAAGGTAACAGCTGCTTGACTATCCTGGTTAAGTAGCCTCAACTTCAGGCCAGGCCAGCTGCTTGCGACAGTCTTCAAACCTCCATGTTCAAATGCTTCTTTTGCCTTTCTGACATGCTTAAACACTTTAGAAATCTGTGCCATGATGCCAGATTACAAAGAAGAAGTCTTAAAATTTAAAGAAGCTGGATTTAATGGAGCTAATTAATATCCTATCTTTTAAGATTTTTCAATTTGTTGAGTGGAACAACATGAACGCATTAGATTTGTCCTTACAATATCGCCAGTTTGAGTCCTGACAATGACCCAGGGGTCCATGACTAGGTATCCAAGAGAGCCTGTGCTAACTTGGTGGAAGGGACTGCATTCTCTTTGTGTCCTGTCAATCAAAGAAACGCTAAGCAGTCTTGGATATCAGTGAGCTCATGTATGCAGAAGAGGGCGGATAACGCTTTCCTCCAAGTGTGTTATGTGACGCGACGGTCTAAAAGAGCTAACATATGATTGAATTGGCTGGTGGGTGGGTAAAAACTCCAACACATGAATCCATTTCTATAATCATAGTCCAATTATTTAAATATCAGACTCTTTGATGTTGATGATATCTTGGCTATTAGCGAGAACTTCTCACGAACAGAACACGGTCGATTCCAGTAGACTCGTTTTGGGGCTTCGGATTAAACACGTTCAACTCAAGGGAACAAAGGCAAGACAGCCATAGAGATTTGGGCAAGAATGAGGTTAATACCGAGACCTGGAAAGCTCGCCATCTTGATGTTGAGTGAACGCTCAATTTGCGCAAATGCACAAGAGATTATGGACAGAACCAAGCTGCCAGATGGGCGATTTTTTTGGAGCACAGGTAATTTCCCAGCAATCAGCCTACCTAATCAATCACCTCCTGTGATGTTCCTCCCTAATGGTGTTTGTTTCTGCATTGTTATTATTTGTTGGGAAGTCATTAGGGCTTCCAAGATCAGATGGCAGAACAGGAGAGCTGATGAGCAGTTGATGATAACGATCGGTTATAGTTACATCACGTCAGATGGGAGTCTTCCCTAAATGGCACTCATACTCTGGTTGGGTGCACTGGAATGAATTCATCAATTTTACAGATTTGCATAATGTAATTATAGCGTTGTGATCAATCACAGAGTCTCTTGCTCTCTTTCCGTCTCTCTCTCTCTTTCTCTGTTTCTTCCTCTCTACCAGGAAGACATCTAACTCCTGGTTAAGTACAGGATGGTTCACGATGACGATAGCCCTAGAGCTGTGCGACCGAATCAATGTTTACGGCATGGTGCCTCCGGATTTCTGCAAGTAAGTCTAGAAATCTTCTGCATTAATCTTTTCACATAACACATGTTGAGAAAAAAATCTATTTTGTTTGCTTGGAGCACTGTGTCATATCATTTAACACCTACCCCACGCTGCCTTGCTGTGCCCAAACTCCAATCTAACAATAACCAGGAGCGGAAAATGAGATGATTTATTATGCTTTTCCGCGGAGACATGACCTCTCCCAGGCCGTTCTGAAGCTTTATTGTGTTACATGGAATCAATTTATTTCACTTATTCTCCCGAACCAATTCAGGTTAATTGCCTCGCCTACGGTTACTCAGCTCCAGATTAATTTGGGAATCTGGGAATCTAGTTTCTTGTGTACTTTTGCGATCACACCCTTTTAAAAAGTGTGTTACAATTCTCCACAGGGAACCTCAGCACCCGTCGGTGCCGTACCACTATTATGAACCACGGGGGCCAGACGAATGTGCCATGTACATCTCCCATGAGCGCGGACGCCGAGGCAGCCACCATCGCTTCATCACAGAGAAGCGTGTCTTCGCTAACTGGGCACGGACGTTTGACATCCATTTCTCCCAGCCCGACTGGAGGCCGGCACCCTTACCCAAAAACAGCACAGGGACACTGGTCTTTCCTCAATTACGGAGGACGTGACTCTAATCTTTGCGTTTTCATGAAGGAACTATTGTGTCCACAGGCTAATACACACATTTGCTTATTTCCCTGCAGCCTGAATAAGTAGAGACTTCAACAAGCATTCTGTCTGTGTTTGTGCTATGGATGCATGGACGTTTCTAAGGTAGAGACAGATTGTTTTTTTTTGGATACCTGTGACCGACGGAGTTCCACAGGGCTCCGTGTCGGGACCGCTTTATTTAAGACAAACGCTTACTATAAAAGCATGTGTAGAAGAGTTAGTGAATCCTGAGGTGAATCGTGTCAACATATTAGTGTTAAAGAGACTGTATGAAGACTTCATGATACTGGAATTATTCACAAACGTCCACAGTTACCTAAAAGGAGGCATGAATAGGTAATTTTTTGTACATTTTCCAAGATGAAATTGTAGCTTAATCTAATAGTACAAATATTTAAATAAAATTTTTAAAAAAAGGTTGCAGGTTTCAGCTTATAGTGCAAAAACAGTTCAAGAAATCTATTAGTAATAGAAGAATATTTAAATTTAACTAGTTTGGTATTAATGTTTTTCTGTTTGTTTTGTTTTTATTCATTATATTTTTCTGTTACAGAAAAAAACCACTGTTTCTTTTTGTGAGTGTAGAAAATTTCTCAGGATCTGTTGTGTTTTTGAAAAGAGATTGTATTGTACTGTATATAGTAGAAGATGCACTATCATACACACAAGGTACGAGAATATATGTAATTTATTTATAATTTCAATTAAACAGTACAAAGTATTTTAGGGCAATAGTTACCTTATTATGGCTGTTGTTGTTTGATGGTTTGTTTTTGGGAAATAAAACATCAGCTTAAATCTTCCACAAGCCACTATAAAATGAAGGAGAAGACATCAGTATCTACTTCACAGCACTGGCACGGTGGTGTACACAATGTGAACTATAATTCACAATAAGCTGTGTGGCCTGGTTAATAATATCATATACAGTAATGTACATTACTGTGCAAACGTCTTAGGCACAGTGTTTTTTTGTATAAACTTTCTTATAGATTTTATGACATTATCGATTCAGACCAAAAACCATATAAAACTTTCAAACAGTAAAACAACCGCTTTTTAGGAAAAAAAAAAAAAAGACGCAGCTGCGACAGTGAAAGCGGTTCTGCAGGATGATTAGTGAAACTTAGTAGTTAATTTCCTTACATAATCTTAAAACTTTGGCACACCAAATACTGATTTTGTTTGATTAATTAATTTTACTTTTTTTTTTTAGAAGACATCCTTGTCTTCTAAAAGAATTACAGCATGTATTTTCATGTGCCTAAGACTTTTGCTGTACTGTATATGCGATGTAATTTGCAGATAGTAATGATGAACCAGAAACTACAGCACGTTATGGTGTTAAAGCTACATTAGATGGACATCACAGCTTAAAGAAAATTAAGTTACTTATGGATCGAATAAATTATACATACTGTTACTGGATCGAAAAATTGTCTTTAGATTTTGTCACACTTGGAAACTTCCATAAACGTTTACAGAAACCCAGTGAATATACCGTTATTGTTTTTTTTGTTGTTCTTGTTTGTTTTACATTTATTACTAGAGATGACTATAAGTTACATACGACGCAGAACGTAGACTCCGTTTGTATTCAGGCGACATGGTGCTGCATTCAGTCCTTTGGTTTCTAATTTTCCCCGATTTGCAGGGCGTGTTTGGGGACACTTGAAATTCTGCTTATCTCAAATTATTACTGACTGTGGGAATGAGAATAAAACCTGAATGTGTTTTGGGGTAATTTCATTAGTCATGATTTTCAAATTTGCTCCCTTAAACAGAACCACGCCGAGAGAGAGAGAGGGAAAAAAAATCTCCTATTACAAATGCCACAGTGTTTGTACTGATAATAAGATGTCGTTTAAGCCGGAAACTAAGTAGCAGTCTCACGAACTCGGGCCTGTAGTGTGGAAATTGGCCATGTTCCACTTTTAAAGAGAGCAGGGAATTAATCAGCCGCTCGGCTGGTGATCTAATTTTCATGAGTGCAGCAGAAAGGGGCAGGAAATCTGCGCTGCGCTGTGCTGCATAACCGCTTCGATTTGTAAGTGCAGCCGTTTCAGCCCCAAACATGATCAAAACCCTGTATCGAATCTGAGAAAGAAGCGTTTGCTTTCCTGCTCGGTCGCGGAAACTCATCCAGATTATAGATTACACTGTATCTGCGCAGCAAAAGCATAATAGATGTTCATTTTCCACTGATTTAAAGCCATTGTGCTGAGAAAAGGATAGACTAGTCAGTAACTGTATACATATACTGTATGTACACCTGGTCCTGTTACGATCTGAAACTGACCTTCTTGAAACTAACCTTCTTGGGATTGTGCAATGAATCCAAACCAAATCAGCAAAATACTGATTTAAAAAAAATCATCTGCCTCCATCTAACCCTGTCCTCTGCATCCTCTTCTCTCACCCCAACTAACTTCATGTCCTCTCTCACTGCATCCATAAATCTCCTCTTTGGTCTTCCTCTAGACCTCCTGCCTGGTAGTTCCAACCTCAGCATCCTTCTATATAGATATACTGTATACACAATCTGTCCTCTGAACACGTTCAAACCACCTCAATCTGGCCTCTCTGACTTCATCTCCAAAATGTCTAACATGGGTTGTCCCTCTGATGAACTTATTCTCGATCCTATCCATCCTTGTTTCTGTAAAACAATAAAATTATTAGAGATGGAAGGGGGAAAAAAATTCAGTTTTGTATCTCTGTTCCTTTTTTGTTGCATCGCCACACTGACTCATCGCCACACTGAATTCATTTTTGTAGAGTTTCTTAGAGCGTATACCTAATACATAGAATCTGTACCTCTATCAAAACAAGTCTGGGATCTGTTTTTGGACGGGTATAAATCAGGGTTTGGTAAAGAGTATGGTGGAGTGATCAGGCAGAAGACAGCATCCATCTGAGGAGCCATGAAGATACTGTGGCTCATGAGTCATCAGGTCGAGAGACTTTGATATCTTTATGAACCATTATAGCCCTAAAAATGCTAGAGCTACCCCCTCCAGAGAGGTCTTCAGGACTAATGTCTTAAATTCGTCATACTAAAGATGATCCACAGACCTCTTAAGCAGATTTAAAGACCTTCTTTGGATGCCCTGAGGGCGCGTCTGCATGCTCACTGTACGACTCCAGCACCATCGTGCTTCACTGTGCGAATGGTGTGTTTCCAGAGTGATCAGCAGTGCTAAATTTGTGCTTTGAGTCGTGGTAACAAACTGTACATCTGGTCTGATGGGAGTAGAGAAACTTTTTTTTAGTGTTGTGGATCTCTGCAGCAAAAAAAATGTGCATTTAAGCTGAATGTACAGTACTGAGGCGGCGCCGTGGCATAGTGGTCAGCACTGTCACCTTGCACCTCCAGGGTCCGGGTTCGATTCCCACCTCGGGGTCTGTGTGCATGGAGTTTGCATTTTCTCCTAGTGCTTTCCTCCGGTTACTCCGGTTTGCAGTCCAAAGTCATTAAGGTTAGGCTGATTGGCGTTCCCAAATTGTCCGTAGCGTGTATGTGTGTGCTCTGCGATGGATTGCCCTGCCTTGCGCCCCAAGTCTGCTGGGATAGGCTCCAGGCCCCCATGACACTATGCACAGGATAAAGCGGTCTATACGCAAGTACAGTACTGTGCAAAAGTCTCAGCGAGGATGTCTTCAGAGAGAGAGAAAAATTGTAATAAAAAAAAACAACGTACAGCTGAACTACGGTAATTGAAAATACAGTAATTAATGAGAGACAGTCTGTATTTGGTGACAACCCTTTGAGGACTCTGTACTCTCAGGTACAGATTTATAAGGACGTTAGCTACCAAGTTTTACTAAGCGCCCTGCAGAGCCACATACTGTACAGTTCTTCTGAAGACTTTGCACTCACTCACTCGCTGATCATCTATACCACTTTATCCTGTATTCAGGAAAAAAATGCTACATGCAATTTGGGAACTCCAATGAGACTGCAGGTTTTTGGACTGTGGAAGGAAACCGGAGAACCCAGATGAAACCCATCAAGCACAGGGAGAACATGCACACTCCATGCACATAGAGACAGGAATCGAGTCTGGCCGGGAATCGAACCTGGATCCTGGAGGTACAAGGCAACAGTGCTGACCACTACACCACCGTGCCGCCCCATGAAAGGTTTAACACTGAGATTTAACACTATATAGCTATTTATAACACAAAGTAAGAACTGTTTTAGTCAGAGTGTACTGTATGTAAATCATAGAAAGCGCTGTGTTTCAAAGCCAGAACGTTTCTCTTGTATCAGATGAGACAGACCTTTCCCACATATTTTTATGATTCACCAACATGCCTTGTGGCAAACTCCAGCTACCGCGCTACGGCTAGAGTTGACCTCTGAACAGCTTCTCCAATCTGAGCTCTCTTCGAAATTTCAGTTACCCTAAAGTGCAATACCTTAAAAAACAAAAACAAAGCTAAGACCATATACAGGTCTAAGACATATACAGTAAGCTACCTTAATGCCTAAATCTAAAACACAGGTGTGTAATCCAAGCAAGGCAGAATTATGTACTGTAGCGTAAATGAAGAGAGGTCTAATTAACTATAGATCGAAATGAAATGCCGATTTATTAGAGCGACGATCGCGCTGTAAAGGCAGCATGGCTTTCTATTTTTAATTCAGTCATTATATCGCAAGGACAAATTAAAATCACAGTTTCATCTCCTTTAATCAGCACTAATAGTGCTAGCAACGAGCTTTTTATAGATTCCTGTCTATTTGACTCGGTTATATACCGCTCCGTGAATGTCTAATCAGATTATAACTGTAGCTTCCAGCTGGAACAGAAGAAAGGTGAGAGCTGCTTGGATGAGAGTCCGTACAGTACATTCGCAATCTTCGTAAATTACCATGTCGGTTTTTGAATTTTTAATGTGACGCGCGTCATACCTGCCTGCCGCAGGCTAAATAAGTACGGATATGCGCGTGCAAGTCATCCGTCACAGCAAACAAGCAGACGGTGTTCTCGGTGACAGTCACATTTCCTGCTTCTCTTTACCGTTTTGTTCAGCCTGACTAGCCGAGCTAGATCACCGTCAGAGATATTACCATCACTCAGTCAGCGGCTAATGCCGTGATTTGTCCTGTGAGACGGCAGCATGTCGTGTAAACGTGCGAAAAGCGTCTATCCATATTAAGCACCTAGCTCAACATAAAGAGCACGACCCGATATCAGAGTGTTCCCAGGGAGAGAAAAAAAAACACATACAAAATAGGGACATTATTTCAAGAGCTTTGGCTGCCACAGGCGTATTGATTTCTGGACTCGTCCTCTTTGCTGTGAGTTATGAGTCTTCACTGAGATTCATTAAAAAACTTGCTCACCTCCCGTGTTGCGTTTTTTCACTCCCGAGCGACTGGATTTATGTCTACTTAATGTTGATTTTATTAACATGAGCGATCGGAATTTGAGCTATGATATATTTAGCCATCCTCTGACGTCGTCCTCTTTCACACAGCGGCTACCGGTCCTGAGGACGACTGATGACTAGTCTATCTGTCCACTATACTAGATCATCCTACTGTACAGTATATACATCACTCCAACTGCGGCTAATTTAACTTACTAGCAATACTGCACGTAACTGATCTGATGCCGTTGCTCGAATTCCAGCCTGCTGACTGCAAAATTAAGCATAAAGATTTCTGCATGACTCATGAGCTCACAAGCTTTGAAAAAACATGAGTAAGAGTGTAGAAGTTAGTCAGTCGTGTCAGAACAATAATATATTTTTTAAGCATCACATAAGTGATTTATGCATTTTTTCCACAAATGTCCAACATGCTGTATATTCGAATAGATATAACTGAATAATAATGTTAAATCATTTCTTATTGGCACTGGATTCACTGGCGCTGGAGCCGAAGTCTGTCCCTGGCGCAAAGTATGAGCGCAATTTCTCATGCTTTCAGTGTCGGCAAACTGAAAAAACAATTGTTTCAAGAACTTTACTGATTAAGAAATTGTATTTCATTTGCTTCATCGTTGGAGAAACAGAATGAAGTGAACAGTGCAGTTAGAAAGAACTGTTTTTTTTTATAAACTGTTATTGGAGAAAAAATATTTAATTAACTTCAACTTTGGTGAAAAAGTCTTTCATCAAATTTGTCATTGGAGAAACTGAACTGAATAAACTTCACCATTGGAGAAACTGTATTTAATAAACTCGGGCATTAGGGAAACTCTATTTAATTATTTGTTCCTTTGCAGGAACTCCATTTAATAAACTTCGATTCTGAAGAAACCGTTTCTTTTTTTTTTTTTTTTACTTGGGTATTGAAGAAACTGTTTTTCATAAACATACTGGAATACCGGACAATCTACAGTACATTCACCAGACTATTCGTAAAACTGTTCGCTACCACAAACATCTAATCAGCCAATTAGCAACTAATGAACATGGCATTGAACATGGCATGGTTGTCGGTACCAGCTGAGTTTATCTTGAACTGCTGATCTACTTGGATTTTCACACTCAGTCATCTCTAAGGTTTTACAGAGATTGGTCTGAAAAAGAGAAACTATCCAGTGAGGGCGGTTCTCTGGGTGAAAATGCCTCGTTGATGCCAGAGGAGAATGAAAAGCAACAGTAACTCAAAACATCTCCGTACAACCGAGGTGTACATGAGAGCATCTCTGATCGCACAGAATCTTGAAGCAGCAGCAGAAGACCACACCAGGTGCTGCTCCTGTCAGCTGAGGACGGAAACTGAGGCTACAGGTCTCATGGGCTCACCACAAACTGGGCAAAAGAAGACATTTGGATGGTTGCTTCAGAATTTGGCGTAAACACCAACCTGAAAGCATGGATCCATCCTGCCTTGTAGCAGCAGTTCCGGCTGGTGGTGGTGGTGTAAAGGCGTGGGAGAGATTTTCTTGCCAAACTTTGGGCCCTTTAGTACCAATTGAACATGGTTTAAAATCTCACAGTGTACCTGAGTATTGTTGCTGACCATGTACAGCCCTTTAGAACCACAGGATAACGTCATGTCGCAAAGCGACATGTTCTTGAACATGACAGTGAGGATACTGTACTCCAATCCAATAGAGCACCTTTGGGATGTGATGGAACGGGAAATTAGCTTTTTGATGGGCAGCCGACAGATCTGCGGCACCTGCGTGATGCTATCACGTCAATATGGACCGGACTCTCTAAGGAATGTTCTCAGCACATTGTTAAATCTATGCCATGAAGAATTAAAGGCAGTTCTGAAGGCAATAGGAGTTTTCAAACCCAGTACTAACAAAGTGTACCTAACAAGTGTACCAGTATATTTAATAAACATCTCCACTGGAGAAAGTCTCTTTTATAAACGTCACAATATGAGAAACTGGATTTAATAAACTTAAGCATCAGGGAACCTTTTTTTTTTTTTTTTAATGTATTGGCAAAACTGGATTTAATAAACTTCACCATTAGAAAAACTGTATTTAATAAACTTCACCATTAGAGAAACTGTATTTAATAAACCTCGCCATTGGAGGAAAAGCTCCATTTAATAAACTTGGGTACTGGAGAAGCTTCATTTCATAAATTCAGGCACTGAACAAAACTGCATTCAATAAACTTCACCACTCGAGAAAAAAAACTTTGTCATAGGATAAACTGTAAAAGGGAACTTAATACATTTTGACAGTGTGACCTTGGACATGGAAGAACCTGTCACTGTTTCCTCACTGAGAATCCAGATAAGCCATGACAGCAAGCTGGCTGAATCATCGGTATAAACTTTTAACCTTTTGAAACATAGAGCAAGTACAATACAGTATGTTCATAAAATGTTGTAGGTTTCATGCTGGGGAAGAAGAACAGGTGGAGAGTCTAATACAGAATATATGTGCAGGATCATACTAACCTGAGAAAAATCATACTGTATGATATGATATAAAATGTCCAGATTTATAATTCTAACGCACAGAGGTTTATGATTTGTGTAACTGAGAAACCGTCTAGATTTTAGCCTCAGCTACAGGAAGAATTTCAGCATTGCATCTGGTTCAGCTGACATTTAATGGAACTCAGCTCAGAGCTCCATCATTACTGTAAAAATAACTATAAACTGTGAATAAATACAGTATATGGGAAAATGTCCCAAGATTAATACCATTTTGCTATAAAACATTTATTGATCCATTGAAAATAGAAGGCACTCTTTTTCCAGAGTTATTATCTTCCACAGGTCTGAAGATCTGCTACTCATCTTTCCAGAGAATTATTTTCATGATTCTCCTCTCGGGCTGAACTCGGACAATCTCCGGCTGTAGCTTTAGAACAAATGTCATTTTCTGTCTCTCTCTCCTTCTCAATGTTCCTTCTGTTTCTTTTTTCAAATTCTGTTCTAACAATTTCAGTCCATCTTTCGTTCTGTCTGCTGAAACAACTGGTCTGTCTCTCTTTGACATTTCTGCACACATGAACAGCTTCTTTGTGTAGATCGAAGACCAAAGCCAGTTTCAGTTACTTCGTGCTTTCCTTTAGCTCTGTTGATCAGCTCGATCCTTCGACTTCACATCTGCCCTTGACAATCTTCTTCTGTCTATGTTATTGTTCTTTCCTTCCTTATTAAGTTTTGCAATGACTTTTGTGATTTTTCCCCTCTTTCTTCTAGTCCTGGTTCTCAACAATGTGTGTACAGTACATACAGTAGGCAATCTCAGAGATGTTGGTTAATCCTGATTAGAATTCACAAACTTCCACAGCGAAAGCAGCCATCATTTATGGAAGAACAAATAACAAATGGTGATGGAAGAACTGCAAACCCATTTGCATCATGTGCAGATCTTAACTTAACAACAAAGTGTTATTCAAAACTATACAGTTTTTTACTGTATAGAGTAACTGTCTGGCCAAGCACAATAACAAAACATGTATACTCAGCAAAAAAAGAAACGTCCTCTGACTTTCAACTGTTTTTACTTTCAGTAAACTTAATGTGTAAATATTTG
>JAQMYG010000001.1:34028437-34041604 GCA_030014215.1 Clariallabes teugelsi
CCAACAGTGGCAACTTGGTGGTTGTGGGGTTTGAACCTGGGATCTTCTGAACCGTAGTCCAATGCCTTAACCACTGAACTACCCCTTTATGCAACTGAGCATAAAATCTATTGTGTTCTGAACCTTTTTCCCTAACAGGAGACGACCATCACTGAGATCAAGCAGAAGATCATGAAGCTTCCGGATGCCAGTGGAATAGTCATCGACGGTTTTCCCCGGGACGTGGCGCAGGCGCTTTCTTTTGAAGATCAGGTGGGCGAGAGAAGCAAAAAATACAACGTTGTAGCCACGCCTTGCAGTGTGTTAATGGCTAATCAGCAAAGTATTTATGCAAACTAACTGACAGCTTGAGAGCTAAAGAATAAATCCTGAAGCATTTATTACATTTATACGGCAATTAAATGGCCAATGGTTATGATTTTTTAACGAATCCTGTCGTAATTTTTAAATATAGGTTTAATATCGTGGATCATCCTTGTTCCAGGCTTGTTATTTCCAGACAACCATTTTATATTTTGATGTTCACAAATAAACATGAACTTACTTTCACACCGGGATCAGTGACGTGCAGGAACTTTGGGCTGCCGTTCCTCAGCTGCCTTTTTTTTGTGCAACGCTCGATTTAATCGAGAGCAGCGTGCTAATTTTGTCTGATTTGAACAGGGTAAGTGCTGCAAGCGGAACATAACATGTCAGCATCGGAGCAGCTAATGGATTCTCTCACAGCTGCGAGCCAAATTGACTGAAGTCGATTACGGAGTTGGAAAGCAAGGGCTGCTATCTTTTAAAAAGTGCTTTAATGGCCTAGTGTTGAGGGGCTTTGTGGAAAGTCTGGCTCTTTGGTTGTCAAGATTGTCATTAGTGCTGCTTCGAAGGGACTTTTATGAGTGGAAAATGGTAACTGCCAAACTAAGCTGCCAATAGGAATCTAACCTGGGTGAGTTTCATTCCTTCGGTAGTTGTTTGGTCCAGGCGGTTCCTTTGGATCTGACAGCTATATTTACATTTTGCGGCATTTGGTAGATGCCTGTACTGTATGTAGGGCACAAAAGTGGCTGTATGTTGCAGGGGTTTGAACCTATAACCTTCTGATCTATAGACCTATAAACACCGAGCTGCCCTTGAATCACACAGGTGGTTATGTAGAAGAATCAGTTGCAGGTTTGTACGAAGCGATGCCCGATGCTCAGGTCCTCACATCTCCTCATCTGGTTTTATAGAGAGAGTGATTCGCCTTGAAACACAGTTCTTGGTTTTCGAATAAAAGGAGACAGCGTATCCCTGATAACTGCCTTGCAACGCCGGTCATTAATTTGCTCCGGAGCTTTTAACTGCCTGTCACAACTCTCGCTTGATGAGAGCACAAAATGAGGCACAACATCTCCCCTGCGCATCATCCTCCATCATCCTCGTCCTCCTCCTTGTCCTCCTCCTGAAAGAAGTTATGAGTGAGGACGTGCTGAAAGTAGGCGTAAGAAAAAGATTTGAAAAAGAAGAAGAAGAAGAAGCCAGTACCTCAGTCAGCTGTTACCCATAAGTCCTGTGTCACTTGCCACAATGTTCTTCACATGACGGCCCATTTCCTGTCTTAGATACGGACTAGCACATGATGGATCCTGCCTCCAGACCTGAACATAGTTGTCATCCCAGAGGCAGGGCATACATACAGAGATAAGGCCTGTTTATGCTGCTTCTAAAAGGATTAAGCAGCGCGTGTTAGACATCTGTCTGGGAGAAATTAGTCGCAGGAAAAAAACAAAAAAACAAGTGGTGTTAGCGAGTTCATCAAATTCGAGAAGAAAAATGAAGGTTTTATCGCTGGAAACAAGCTAAGATCGGCCTGTCGTGTCAGTGGGAGAGAAGGTCGAGTCTTATCGATTGAGAGAACCACAAACATGGTTTGCAACAAACAAATATCTGTAAAATGAACTGAGGAATTGAAATCTGGAGTAAAATCTGGAAGAGCCGGGTTCGACAGCGTCCTGTTCAACAGAGCCAGTGTTTGTTATTCAGAGTTAATAGCATGTAACGAATTGCATCAATAAAGAAGGGTTTTAGGGGAGCGCTGCAGAGTCGGGGCAGGGAGAGGATTAGGAGCGGAGACGGGAGCGAAACCCCCAGCTTTAGATGTGAAGATGACAGATTCAGCCTCGCGCGCCGTCCAAATGTCAACTGAATATTACTGGAAAATGTCAGCTGGCGGCAAACAGACTGATGTTTTAACGCGTCAAAGCAGGGAAGAAAATATAGACATGATGATGTGGAGTCAGTTTGCCTTTCACTGGCAAAAGCTGAATGATGTTTATTTTTTTTGTTGCTGTGGTTTGTTTGCCAGAGCTGTTCTGCGAAGACGATGAGCCACACGTTGTGTGTCATTATGACGCTTACAAAAATGCCTTCAGGAAATGAAGTAATATTATGGAATTGTTCAGAACTGTACTGCCCTGCTTCAGAATATTACACACGCCAGATAAGGAGGTTTTATTCTCTGGAGTAATTTAAGCATCTCAATTTTCTCGTTTGGTTACAGTAGGCTGTAGTGTGATGTAAGCTGAATTCATAGAGAGAGAGACAGAAAGTCAGTAAAAAAGAGCGAAGTAATATACGGCAGCTTTTTTGCAGCAGAAATGTAAAAAATAGGATAGACGGAACGAGGAAGGACGGAGCACATGTAGTATTTGGAGAGCCGAAGATGGTGAAAGATGGCAGGAAAAAATAGATGGAGATGTTGGTTTTCTTAGCATTGGCAGGGAGTTTCATTCTTCGCAACAGCGGGAAATACTTTGTTTTTTCATAGCAATAAAAAAAGAAGCCATTTTTTCACTCAGGATGATGTCTCAGAGGAGGACAGTGGAACAAAAACAAATAAAGCAAAGAATTGAAGATGGCAATTCAATAATGAAGATTCTCCATGCATGAGTATTCCAGGAACAATCCTATGGTTGGAGCGCTACCTGTTGTGTCTTTTAAGCGGAAAAAAAAAACAAATCCTCGAACTGCTCTAAGGAAACAGCCCTGCTCTCCAGGGTTCCAATGATCGGACAGCTCCGGAGCCAGATTGCACAAAACGGAGAAATATCCAGAAAGTTTGGTTGCTATGGTGATGGGAATGACTTCCTCGGAGTCTGAGTGGTGTACCACTACAACAATGGTGGAAGAATAGAATGACTGGATAAATAACTAAACAAAAAAACAAAAACAAAAAAAAAACGATCCAAGGCTCTTCAGTTTTGCTGGATGACAGACAACCGATAGGAAATTAAAACCCTTGTTCTCGTCACCGTAGCAACAAGATTGGAGCTCTGGTATGAGATAAGATATGATTTTCCCAACCCATATTTGGACAAATCAGGTTCTCTAGATGCATCTTGCTTTTCAATTTTTGCACAAATATAGATTTCCAACTGGCTAATAAGTGAGCAAGGGTTTAATGTGCTTCTCGGGATGTCACTATGGTGATAAGAACTTTTCATTTGTGAAATATACTATATAAATACTCCATAGCAGCAACATACAGTAGTATACGTTTCCAGTGCTATGGTTGCTATGGTGATAGAAACAACTTCTCGAACTTTCAGAAAACCGCTAATATTATAGATGATTTTCATATCTGGGTTTCCATTTGACCAATCATCCGGATCATGACCAAGAAGCATCTCAGGTGCTGTAGCGAAAAGAAGAACGTTCTCAAACATTGATTGGTTGAATATTGGACAGATAAAGAAAGGATAAGACAGGAACACAAATAACAAGTGTAATTTGGCTGGACCACAGTCCACTAACTGGAGACCGTGTTCCCAATTCCCATAGCAGCCTCAGGAAATGGTTGTGGCTTAAGGAGCGCTGGAGTTATTATTATTTTTCTGACCCGAATTCAGACAGGTTTGTATATTCCCAATTGTTTAGTGCTCGTAAACAAGAACATCTCCCATGCTTTTCAGGTTTGCTATGGTCGCTACAGTGATGAAAACAATTCCTCCAGTGGTGTAAGATAACATGGAAATCTCCTTTCCTGTATCTTTGTCTTCTTTTTCCACAAATTTCCACTAAAACGTCTGGCCAGTGAAGATTGGGAACATGGTGAAGTCACAGCAACACAAAGATGCATGATTGGTTTCCCATTCTGTTCTCTGACAAATGGTTTGTTTTGGACGTTCATCTTGATTTTCCATAAACTATCCAGTCCAGTGCAATCCAAGTTTAAGGTTAAATTCTAGATGACCGACCATAATTCAGACAGTAATTGAATGAAGTTGTGACATCTAGGTCCATTCTTTTAGCATGATGAGAACTCAGCAATGGCACTGAAGTAAGAGAGTGAGACTTGGTGTCTGAAAATGAATAGGGCCATGAAGACCATGATGATAGGCTTAAGCTGAACAGATGAAACCTAGAGGGCACAGGGACAGAAAGAGAATTACCCAGGGGAAATTTCTATATGAAATGGGATGGCGGGAAGAGGAAGTGTGTATCAGCCAGAGCCATTATCTGTGTATGTGTTCAATCTGGCTAAAGTGGCCTTTGAAACGTCATTTCAGGTCTCCGTTTTTTGTATCTAACCTCAGCCGTACTCCCCCTGTCCTTTGTTCCTCTCTCCAGGGAATAATTTCCGAAGCCTTGTGCCGCATTTTTCACAAACAGATTAATGAGTATTTGATGTTCACCCAGAGTAAACGTGAATTAGCCTGGCTGTGTCAATGTTTGATTTGGAAACGTGTGATGTTTGACTCCGAGGCTGACGGGAAGACAAAAACCAAGCCCCGGAGTGTGTATCAGCTTATTGAGTAAAGTCCAACAAAGGTCCCTATGGCATTTCCCCCCGACTTCATAACATATGACTTCATAGCCATGACTGTTTGCTTTGGGATGAAAGAACCATTAACTGGTAGAGATGTTATGGTGTGGTTACTAGATACAGGCGTGTGTATTTGTCTACTTGGATATGCAAACATCAACAGCACGATCATGGCAGCATAATAAAGGTGTGATTGAATGTTTGATTAAATTTCTTCAGCCTGCTTCTAACATACTGTACTTTACACCAAGCAAACAAGGAAACGTAAATGATTACAGAAACAATCTCAATTTAAAATGTTGTGACTGGTTACAGTAATTACTACATACTTAAAGCACCCATAAGACTTCTGCGTTTGTTCCTGCTAGTGTTTCCATACTAAAGGTTTTCCAAATAGAGCCTAAGATTACTCAATTAATTCTAGAGCAATTAGATCCCAATTAACCATCAAGACTTCACAACATGTCTGTATGTACGTAGCTACTATAAATTAAGCGGCAACAGAAACTAACTTGAACAGATTACTTTTTAAACCTTTACACATAACTATCAAAGGATATGGTGTTAATCAACATTGTTTAGATGATGCTCTACTAGAACCGTCCGCATGCTTTAAATGAAATTTGGTGGTGTGATTTTGCATGGTCCAAAAAGACTTTCCACCAAATTTTGTGTGTGTATCGTAAAGCTTTTAAAGGGAGCAACATTCCAAAATTGGATGAACTTTTACCCGTAAACTCTGTGATGGACTTTAAATGTCAACGCAATTACAGTACCATTCATCTGAGGGATTTCTGTATTGGTTCCGTGATGTGTCCTTGGGTGAGATAAAGAGTGAACTATATTATATTATATATATATATATATTTTTTATTGTATTCTTTAGATTTGTACTCCAGACCTGGTGGTTTTCCTGGCGTGCTCTAACCAGCATTTGAAGGAGCGTTTGGAGAAGCGAGCAGAGCAGCAGGGGCGGCCAGACGATAACCCCAAAGCCACAGAGAGACGCCTCGCCAACTTCAAACAGAACGCAGTGCCACTGGTCAAGTACTTTCAGGAGAAAGGTCTCATCGTAACGGTAAGGAGACTAACTTGACTAGTGCATCTTGGAGTGTAAGCAGGCTTTAAACATTGATTGGATAGCTCGCATTTAAAGAGCTCGTTTCTTCTCTTACTTTTTGTGACGCTCTGGCAGAAGTTTCATCAAGTTTCATTCTGAAAGCCTGATGCTTATAGCATACAGCAAATTGCATCCAGTGAAACATCTCTCCAGCATCCGACTTGTTCAGTGTAGCATAACGACCTACTGCCAAGCTTGAGATGAATAATGAACCGTTTGTTTGACTCTTTTTCTTGTGTGGTCTCGTCAGAGTGAGCGACAGGATCGCATTTCTGGTGTATTAGGGGCTCTGATTTTGTGGGGGGGGAAAAACAGGAAGAATGAACTCTTGAACTGCTTTCCATCACTACTTCTTTGTTCATTGTTGTTTTTAACCAGATCGATCAATTAGCCCTGATACACTACATGCATTCTGTAATTATTAAGTAAAAAGTTTGAGTGCATTTAATACCAGGATTTATCGAAATCGTCCGAACTTTACATCCAATACCGACTGAGAATACAGCATGCAGCAAGTGAAAATAACTGAAAATTCTTCACACTACATGCTCAGTATACAAATAAGGAGTTTGACAATGAAAATACAAAAAGTGTACTTTAGTAATCAGCAGCTACAGATAGACATATATATACAGTATTAAAAGCCGTACTCAGATGATGGTTAATGCTAACGACTGAAGATTATCGTTCTGGTGCTGACTCACAGCCTGGGGATCCTGTAACTGGAGCCAGCTCATTTTAGCATTAATTACACCCAAGTAACAAGGGGAATTGTCCCATTTTCTCCACCCCCTCAGGTGAATAACCATGGAAACCAAAGAAACCTGTTAGCAAGAAGAAGGCGTCCATGCTGCGTCAGATCTGTGCAGGTTCCTGTACCAAGAATATGAGTAACGCAAAGTATGGCTCGTTCCAGCTGTGTCCGCTCGTTTCCTTGAAAAATATATTTTTTTGTTCTTATACAAATTTTTATGAAAAGGCTGCACGGAGGATCAGATCAGCTCCAACTGAATTCCTGTAAGAAGGAGGATGAATGAGTTGTTTTGTGAGCTGAAAATGGACACTTTTGCAGGACTGTGATAGAAATGGAGCTTTTTCCATCTTAGAAAATGTTGCTGTTGATTTTTCAGGATCATTAAAAAAAAAAGAGCATTGAAATAAAAGTTAGTGTAAGTAGTCTACTATTAACATTTCCAGTAGGCTCTTGTTTGAAAGACCTTCAGCTCTCCTCATGCCATTTCCAAAAATACTATTTCATGCCACCATGTGTTCCACGTTTCTAATAGCAAATAAATTGGCCCACTTGAAATTCTAGGAAAAAAATATTCGTTTAAATGAAATGCTGGACTTCTGACGGGGAAGTGATGAGGGTCACCTGTGTACCTTCCCCTAACGCCCCACTGAGGTATACAAGGCACACACCTCACATTCCCTCAAAATGCACTGGACTGAAAATAAGAGCTCATTAGTGGCAGGCTGGAAGCGGCTGGAGTTCTGTCCATGCTTACAAAGTAAATGTGCCTTCTAGACTTTCATCTGGTACACAGTTTGAAAAGCCAAAGCCAATGGAAATGGAGGAATTTTTTGTGGGAGAGAATGAACATGAGCAAAAATATTTAAATTTATAATTATATATAATTGATGCATTGTTGGATGGATAGAGGGCTGGATAGATTGATGGATAGATGAATGGATGGATAGATGGATGAAGAAATACATGGACAAATAAATACATGGATATATAGATGACAGAAAGATAGGATGAAAGAATATATGGACGGATAAATATATGAATACATGAATAATGGATGTGTGGTTGGATGGATTGCTGGATGGATGAAAGAATATATGGACGGATAGATAGATGAATAAATAAATGATGGATGGTTGGATGAAGGAATATATGGATGGACAGATACATGGATGCATGAATGATGAATGCATTAGTGGATGGATGGATGGATGATGGATGGATGATACATAGATGGATGGATACTGTATATGGATGATAAAAACGTGGATTGATAGTTGGATATATGGACAGATGGATATGTGGAAGGATGGATGGATGGATACATGGATGGATTGATGATACATCAATGAATGACTAAATAAAGGGATACATCGATGATAAATGGATACATGGACAGATGGATGCTTGGTTGGTTGGATGGATGGATGGATGCGTGGTTCGATGGAGGGATGGATGGATGAGTGGTTCGATGGAGGGATGGATGGATACATGAATACATGGATGATGGGTGGATAGATACATGGACAGATGGATGGACACATGACCGGATGGATGTAGGGATATGCGGACATGGATGAATTAATGAATAAATGGGGCATGATTACAGAGATGTTTGAATAGATACCTGTATGGGTGGGTGGATAGTTAGGTGGATGTGTGGATTAATGAATGAATGAATGAATGAATGAATACAGGGATGTTTAAATGGATACAGGTATGTATGGATACATAGATGCAATGAAGGATGGATGGAAAAACATAAAAAATGACTTCTCTGTTAAACTGTTTTGTCCTAAAGGTTTTCATAAATTTAATATAAAGTACAGCTTTCCATCAACAATTACAAACATTATTATTTAGAGTGTGTCTGCAATAATTAAAATAACAGTTAATGAATGGTTATGTCTTCTTCATGCCAGCTAACCCCCCCAGCACACACACACACACACACACACACACACACACACACACACACACACATACACACACACATACACACACACACACACGTACTTCTTTAAATGAGACAGGAGAGGAGCAGCCGAGTAACATCAAGGTGAGGGAAAAAAAAAAAGGAAAAAAACACAAAGCAGGAAGATGCTCGTTTAAAGCAATCTGGAGTGAAACGGAAAGCGAAGAGACAAGAGACAGCACTTTGTTGGATGTGTGAAACGCTTCTGAAAGGTCACGAACAGACACAAAAAAGCAGTGATTATAGACTTCGTTTACAGAAGCAATTTTCTGTTCAGAGTGAAGCCAGTCCTCAAGACGAGTAAAGTAATTAATTGCGCAGTTATTAGATGTTCACGTACAGGTCAGCTTTTAATCTGATCACCCGCAGTAAATTGACATTTACTGACATTTTTCTTCATCTGTCGTTCATACTTGTTTAGAGATAATTTGTCTGTCGCTGAGCAAGTCGGGGTTTGGGATTTTTTTTTTCTTTCTGAATCTTGGCAGGAGCGTGAACAGAGGAATTCAGTGGCACCACTGGGGTACTATAGTGGAGCACAGAATCTCTTTATTAGGACATGTCCAAGCTTTATGGTAATAATCCAAAGTGGAGGTGAGATCACTCCATCCAAGGCAAGTCCGTAAATGGTATTAACGACACAAGCAAGCCGAGGTCAACATCAGAAAAGTAGGAGAAATGGGAGCGAGCTAGAAATGCACAGAGATCTGCTATAATTAGACCCGCAGCATGAGCGCCAGACTAAACAAACAGACGAATCAGACACAACAAGACTAAATATAGAAGAACCAGCACGCAAACAAAATAAACCTAAAGCTGCTTTCACGCGTGGTGTGTACATTTTATTTCTACAGAACGAGAGCTAGCAGAGTTAGTAGCAGCTTGCTTAGCAACCTAGCTTGCTAACGATATGAGAGTTATTATTATCCTTAATCCTGGTCGACTCTAGTGATGAGAAGGTAGTCTGTAGGTTTGATGTGAGAAATTGAAGAGCTGCTTGAGCTGGTTTTTGTGTTTTGTGTATTGTGACATCACATTTTATCAAATATTATTTTTGTGACAATGCCATACAGTATGTCGTCTCATTTTCACCTCCATTTTTGCTTTTTCCCAACACATAACCTGATTGGTCAACAGCGCAAAAAACAATAAAACAAAACTTCTTCTCAGAATGTGAACTGCTCCTTTGACACAAAGACGTTTCTCAATACCGCGTATCCTTCATCATCTCGCGGAAATAAATATACTGTAGCGTAACTTGTAAGAGGAATTTACGAGAATCCTCACGAGTTTAGCACCGTTTTAAAAAGTTCCAAATTGAGTTGTGTTTTAAGCTTTAGTGCTGGCAGCCTAATGAGATAAAAGTCCTACGGCATGTTATTATTAGCTAGAAAATCTAGCGATTGGGAAAATCATAAAACCGCACAGGTAGCTAATATTAGTTACATGGAAAGCTTGCAGTTATGATGTACCATTTAATTGTGATTGCTGTGTTGCTGATAATTGAAGACTGTTTAATAATTAATTAGCTGATTAATGCTCTTTAATTTCTCAACCATAAAAAAAAATTATTAATTATTACAGTTTGTGCAAGATGGCAAATATATCAGAAAAATATCAGACCCTATAACAAATGAAAAACACAATTACATTACAAAGATTTTTTTCAACATGGAGCTGACTTTTGTGTTGAAAAAAAACAAAGTTTTTTTCTAATTAATTTTAAATATTTTTTAAAGCTTACTGTAGTTTTTACCAAAAAACAAACTAAAACATTAAAAATGTTATTGATTTCGCCTAATTAAAATTTTATATTTGTAAAAAAATTTAGCGTTTTTTTTGTTTCATGACGTCAGAAGTGTTCAAGTCAAACAGGGACCTTTGATTGTGCAGAATAACAGTTCTGAGATTAAAAACTTTATTTCTCTATATAACCCCCTGATACACTAATGCTCGGACACCATCAAGGTAAAACGTTTTCTCAGTACATCAGAGCCATGATCACCCTGCCTGCTTCACGTCTGAAACACTGGCTTCCCAGGAACTCCTTTAATGACCCAAACATGTGGAAATGGCTTGGAGCGAGGTCAATAACTCCCAGCCGAGTTCCTTTAATGATGTGCAAGTGGTGTTGGTGAATGATCGTGTGTACAGTTCACACAGACAGATGCGTCTCTTCCACAATTTGGCGATTTTCAAGAATCAGACGTACCAGACGTACCATCGCTGTTGTTCACGGGAACCGGGATGTTCATTGCTTTCTGTGAAACGTACTGTGCTTGAAGTCTTCTGTCAATCGCTTTTACATCATCACATTCAGATTGAAAACCTAAAAAAAAAAAAAAGAAAAAAAAGCCTCTGGTTTGCATATTGATGTGTAAATCTCATATCTGTTGATGACCTGCGTAACGCGTCGTGATGAATACGGGGCGTCGCGGCAACTGATAACATTTCCTCCCCTGAGGCGAATCCAAACCTTTAATTTCAGACAAGCCTGCACAAATCGAATTCACCCTGCACCCTGAGCGGATCGCCTGACTGCGCGCTCAGGCTTTCTTACACCGCTGAGGATAATTGGAAGTTATTGGATGATTTAAAAGGTGTTTTTTGGAGCATCGTACTAAACTGTGCAGCAATCTGGAATGCTGTTATCACACACAGGATGGTGTTTATTTTTATATGGAAGAAGGAAGAGCTGGGTACAATGTTAATAATTCCGCTCGGCCATGTGGTAACACGAGTTCAGACCAACAAATAACAAGCATTTTGTAATCGTAGAATTTAATACCGGACAAAACAGTGGGATAATGTTGAACGTCATTGATGACAATGAATAAAGACAAGCGTCTATGAGTAGCGGAAAGACGTTTATCTCATTAGAATGAAAAAGACGGAATCGCGTTTCAGAGCGTCAGAGTTTATCTCTATACTGACTCTCATAAGTATAAAATATGTAAGGAATGAAACACTTGGTGAAAATGAATAATGACTTTGAGTTGCATGCCATGCTGATATTCAGTACAACAGCACTCCCTCTCGTGTGATATTACCTAATTAACACCACTATAGTGCAAAATGTGTTTGTTAAAATAATAAGAGCTAAAAGTTGTCAGAAATGAAATGGAATCAGAGCGTGTTTAGTTCAACAACAATCCTTATTCATCATTTAAATCCTTTAAATCACTAATAGCTTTTTGTTTCTTTTGCACATACTGTAAGTCACAGATTTGCCATCATTTTGACCTTAACAGCATCACTCATCACCTGCTAATGGCTAGTACTCTCAGATACGCTCCTTAATTACTGCCGAGGCTGGAGGAGTGTCGGGTATTAATGCCGGGAGAAAATGAATTTAAACGCTTTAACTTATTATGTGGAAATTGAAATTATTCAGAAGGATATGCATATTTCAGGGATTAATCCTGTGATAATTACGGCCCGCGCCGATTACAGACGTCATCCCCCAGACACCGAATTCTCCAGGGATATCACGCGGGTGTATCCGCGATTACCATCATCTAAAACGCGTGACATTTTACACCATAAAAAAATAAAGAGGAAAGGGCGAATATGGTCGCGGGATTGTGATGATGCATTCAGGTGCACGTCAGGAAAACGTGTGGAAGGTGACGACAAGGAGGAAGGACGTTTTACAGTCACGTTCAAACACTAGTACCCCCTCGTTTAATTCGAGATGTTTTTGTGTAAAAATGGATAATAAAAATCATTAGATCATAGCAGGCCTCAGTATTCGGCAAGTCCCATCTGAGACGAACCACAGGGTGTATTGTGTATGATTGGTAAATGAGACGGGGCAAAATCTGCTGGGGAAATAGAGAATCCTCTCCTTCTCCCAGGGGCGGTGAACGGTCAGAGTTTTTATCCGTATGACTCCCTTCTATCAGAAACCTCTTCAGGTTTCGGATGTGAGCCGATCATTCACTGAGGATCAATGGCTCTCTATATGTGAGGAGGTTTTTCATAAATCAACTTGAGCAAAACATTAAATCTATATACAGAACATATTTCACCCTGTACGCCTCCACAAAATGTATCTCAAACTGCTGTGTTTTAAATATAATTCAGAAACGGGAACATTGATGCATCTATTTTGGGAATGTAAGGAAATGTAAACTTATTGGTATGCGGTGCATGATCTGGTTCAGAAAATACTGGATGGAAAATTCACTTTGTCTCCAATTATGTACATGTTAAATTGTAGAACATCACTAGATCTTCTTTCTGATTCACTAAATTTCATTACTTATCTGGCAAAGAAATGTATATTTATCCTATGGTCATCATCTCATGTACCGACTCTGAGGATGTGTTTGACGAGGATGTGTTTGACGAGGATGTGTTTGACGAGGATGAGTTTGACGAGGATGAGTTTGACGAGGATGAGTTTGACGAGGATGAGTTTGACGAGGATGTGTTTGACGAGGATGTGTTTGACGAGGATGAGTTTGACGAGGATGTGTTTGACGAGGATGACGAGGATGACGAGGATGAGTTTGACGAGGATG
>JAQMYG010000001.1:34067084-34077859 GCA_030014215.1 Clariallabes teugelsi
TTTATTTGCGGGGCGGGTTGGGGCGGGTCATTAAAAACAAAATTTAATTAAAAATCCATGTATGTTGCGTGCAATTCCGCTGCCAGTCACAACAAAAACTAAGAAATGAAAGTGAAGATGGAAGACGAGGTGCGGGAGAAATTGAGGTCGGGAATTTACATCATCATTTAATGGTCGCGGGGCGGGTTGTAAAAATAGATACAGTGGTGCGGGCCGGGGCGGGCCAAATAATTTAATAAAAGCGGGACCCGCGGGTTGGAAAAATACCCGACCCGCGCATCACTACAGCACAGGAAGCTACAAAGATGTTGCAAACAGTTGCGTTCATCTATTATGCACGGCGCTGGGTCGAGTCTTGGCCCATGACAGGGTCTACGCTACCAACTAAGCGTGGTCCAAATTGTCTCTACTGAAGCGACGGGGAGAAAAACCAAAAAAAAAAAACGAACAAAAGGGGGAAAAAAAAGAGAGAAAAAAAACGACACTCGGATAAAGGCACTGCCAAAAATCAGTTCCTGCATTCGCACTTACTGCCTCATGAGTCTAAGAAAAGATGCAGCGCACACATACACACACCGAGACCACAGTACTGCAGTCTCTGATATGATAAAACTGACACTCGGTGGGAAAAGTCAGGGACCAGCCTGAAGTCAAAGAATAATGTCTTTTTTTTTTTTTTTGTGGTGGAGGTTTTTAATTCTTGCACATCACCTGCTCTACCACTCGTATATAAAATATATAAACAGCTCCTAATGGTGTTCCTGAACCAATCAACATAACAGTTTGAGACATACCCTCAAAAACACACACATTAAAAACTCGCCTGCATCTTTCACTGACTCTCGATTAGTTTCTCTACAAATCAAAGCTCTCTCATTCCGACAGCCTCCATAGAAGGATTTGCTGTTTCTCCAGACCATAAGGCTTGTGCAGTTGGCAGCTTTACGCCCTACTGAATCGATGGATGAACCAGCTGGGCACGACCCAACACAACCTGTCCATCCACAGAAGGCATTGCCTTTCCAACCACGGGAGTAGAAATTGTTGAACGTAAAGCTCAGATAAACCTCAGCTAAAAGCTGCAAAGATATATAAACGACAGAATGAGCCGAAACGAGGGATTGTTTGCACGCTGCTCCCTGTCAAGGCTGATTTACATGATAAGCAGGACTTGACTCACTGCAAAACGTAGCTCGAACACTTTAAACCAAAATAAATCACAGAGCAGGTGCAATGCAGAAAAAAAAGAAAAAAAAACTAAAATTAGCAGCACAGTATCTACATTCTAATAAACACATTACCTTATTTACATCACGTCTGGCATCAGCAATAAAAATATAATGTGAACATAAAAAGATGACACAGGCTTCAAAGACAGACAGACAGACAGAAACAGAACACTCCACGTACTCTTTGTTGTGTTTAAGAGCCAAGTGATCGGACTCGAAATAGTAGACATCAGGATCGTCCTCCTCCACCTCTTCCTCCTCTGCCTGCCCGACCGATGGTTCTTTGGTGGATCTGGTAACTTTACTAAGCAACAAGCCGGTGGCTTCACCGACCCCGGGCCCTGCGTGTTCAGAGAGTTCGCTATCGGCCTCGCTGACGAGGCTCGGCTCATCGGTCAGAGGTTCTTTATGGCAGGCCGAGTCATCCAAGTCGAGAGGAACCGCCGCGACCTCTTCCTTCAGTAATCCGTTATCCATGTGGGGGGAACCAGGCTTGGGGGAGCTGCATCTTGGCCCACTAACACAGGAGGTGCGGCGAGGGGAAGTCCTCAAGGTGTACCTATGCTCTTGAGGCTCTGTGAAGGAAGGTGGCTCCGTGGGAAGCTGGGAGGACAGCCCTGCTGTTTCCCCTGAGATATTTGAGCAATCGTCCAATGGGTCCTGCAGATCCACAACCAGGCCACCGTTAGTGCTCTCCTTAGCCACGTGCTCGTCCTGTACCTGGCTAGTGTCCCCGACCACGTCCACCTCAACCTCAACTTCAGGCTCCAGAGACAGGACAATTTCAGAGGCCTGATCAGCTGAGCAGTTCCTCTCTGCATCGGCCTGAGGGCCATTGAACTCATCCACCTGTTTAAGAAGCGGGGATGTACAAGGCACAATGGGGTCCAGGGTTGAAGCTGCCACTTGGCTGCCATTGGGCAGCGAGGGACTGTTCGTGAGCGTTGTGGGGCAGGCACAGGGCTCTGCAGGCAAAACCACAAATTCTAAGTCATCCTTATGGACCTCAGACAGGCCATTGGTCGCCTTGTGGGACTCGACAGCTGGTAGAAAAGGACCGCATTCCTCTTTGTCCTCGTCCTTTTCCTCCTCACACTCTTTGTCGAGGCTGACAGACAACGCCAAGCCCGAATCTGAGGGAGAGTTTGAAGCAAAGTCCGATTTAGAGTCCTCATCGTTGCCCTTGGCCGCAGCCGGATCGGGGCTCTCGGGTTTGGGAACCGGTTCCTCTTCAGTTCCTTGGGATTCCCCTGAGTGAGAGCACCGCTTAGCCCTCTTCAGGGAAGGAGAGGATTCTTGTCCTCCCACAGCCCGAACTCGTTCTGAGGTTTCTGACCTCTCTGGCTCGTCTTTCTCAGAGACAGACAAGCCCCGTTTCCTGTGGGTGGGCAGAGACTCTCCTTCGGCTACCTTGCCTGACTGATTCCCGGCCTGCTGGTTCTGCTGGCAGTCCTGCTTCTTCGAGGGCAAGCGAGTCCTGGGTGTGGGAGGAGGCGAGGTCTCCTCTGGCTGTGCGATGCTACGGTTCCTGAGGGTTCGGCCACAAAAGTTTTCGTCCAGTCCATTTAACCCCACTGATGATCTTGTGACACGCGAAGAACGGGACGCGGCCATACTATGGAGGGTGCCTAATGACTCCTCATCGTGGTGCTCTCCTCTGCAGCAGAATATGGGCACCTGAAAAAATAAAAATATACAAATACAACTGTTATATAGGCTGCTTCTGCAAAGGGCTGATAGACTTTAAAAAGAAAAAAAAAAGCTGCCAAAACATGATGCTTTCACGCCGTTCTCCGATCACAACAATGAGCTTTGCGGTGTGACTGAGAAATAAAACATGAGCAATTCTGTTTGCTTCTGTTGACTGAGTCGGGGTTTGTTTCATGAACAGATTTTTCTTTTTAGTCACATAAAAAGCAACAATATACTCAGGTTACAACATTTCATGTTATTTCTATTCCTCAGCTCCACTGCTTTCTATCACAAACAGAAGAGACTGGAGCATCAGCAGAGCGTGTTCTACAAAAAGCAGATCGGGCACAGGCTGAAAAATGCCCGTCAGCAAGTAGCATAATGAGATAAAAACATATCTGGCAAGACAGATTTTAACCACCGTTCTCGTTTACTGCCCTTATCAGCATCATAAATACAAAACGCCCATAGGTGCCAGCAAATGCAGTTATTCTGTTATCTGAGCCTCACAAAGCCTTAAAAAAAATTAACCAAAGCCATCCTGTGAAAAACAAGCCAAAGATTTCCATGCAATTTCCATCCAATCCCCTCGGTCAACTGAGGCTGACTAAAATGTTGAGGACAAGCTGTGGGATTTAAACAGGTCATATCCAGTTACTGCAATTCAAGACGAAATTACAGACCGCGCCACAAAACATCTGCTGTCGAGATCCGGAATTCGATCGCGTCAACGGGACATGGCGATGTCTTCCATTGAGTTTCTCTCACGCTAAGCAGCAGCTAATAATCAAACAGCAACCTTAAGACCCTTAGGCCAATGTGATACAAGTTCGATTTTCGAGACAACCACGCCGTGTCGATCAAAGATCCGAAATATCTTCATTCGCACCTCAACCGCATGAACGTGTGACTCCCGTGTAATTAACAAAATGCTGCTTGACAGCGGTGCGATGGGATTTAAGATTTAACCCTTGCTTCATGTCTACCTAAAGGGATTGATGCAGCGGCGCTTTAGTCTCTCTAGCCGTCTCGCTTCCTCTTCTGTATGCTCGTACATTCAAACAGAACATTTACTTTCAAACATTCTGGCTTCGTTTTGACATCTTTCATGAGGGAAAAATCGGGCTGTGAGACAACAGCACACACTAAAATTATGCATTGAGGAAGAAGGGAGAGGGGGGCAGGGCTTCCATGGTGTCTGTTAATGTGGAAGAGGTCAAAGCAGCTGTCAATCATTGTGTCATTTCATCTACAGATGGAACGGGAAAAAATTTTAAGATTTTTGGGGTACTTTTTTAATTATTTTTTTTACGTGGGAGGGGTAACAGTACTGCAAATAAAAAATCTGCGTGAAGAAAAAAAAAATTCCTGCAGGATTCTGTAACGTCTCATTGTGAGCGATGTAATTCAACAATTTTACCCAGACGCTTACTGTGAAATATGTTTATTGTTGAAATTTTAAATTTACTTTCCGTACAATTTTGAACTTATGTAATTTTCATGCACTGAGGACAGTTATGACTACGTCATAAACAAACAACCAAATGATGGTTTAATTCCAGGATTTCTCTGACTTCCATCAGCTGGGCTCACAGAATAAACCTCAGAACGACTGAAGTTAGATATTTGACAGAAACTTAAGTTAGAGCTTTCATGGAGCACTTTCACACTAGGCATGACTGATTTGTACCGTGCCCAGGAACGATTGTTCCTCCCTCCCCATCCCCCCCTAGACAGCGGTCATGTTATTTTTTTCTTCTCCGTACTCAGGTGCGCTTGCTTATTTTCAGCCTCCAACAACGAACAGTAACACAGTCATCCGCCTGTGACATCTCAGAGACACCATGCACTGACTTCTCAAGCCAGTAACCAAAAAAGACGTAAATGCCTGCAAATTGAAGTGAATTCACAGAACACATCAGGATTATTTCTGTATAAGGAGGTTAAATGTGTTTCAGGGTGGACTTTGCCTTGAAAACACACACACACCATCCACGTTAAACATTTTTCATTCAAGGTTTCAACTGAGAAAACGTCTTGAATCTAAGGACACCTTCATGACAAGTCATGAACTCACCTTTATTCCTGATTAGAGAATCATTACGGAGGAGGATGGGGCAAAATAAAAAAGAAGATTCTCCTGGTTTGTCATTTATCAGGCCCCTTGTCCTGTGTGTGTGTTTTAGCCGCGTTTCCAAAGCTCATAACCCACTACTCTTTCACTTCATGATACATACACATTAAAATATATAAACCCCGTTTAATAATCATCAACGCTTCAAACGTGTGAACAAAAACAAACGTGTTGCTAGCTAACACTTCACCACCTGCTAAACTAGCAAGCGCGTTTCACACCGAGAAACAACTTAACGTTACAAACGCACACATTTTAACCTAATTCTTCAACTCGTATTACATTAAGACAATGTTATTTGGTTCAAAATAAAAATTAAGAAAACCCTTAGCGCTTCTAACCGTGTCATTCATGAGAAGTTAGCCGAGCAACTTGCAGAAAGCTAGTTAGCAGGCTCGGTCCCGAAGCACGCGCCCGTTTCTCGTGTATAGTGCACTACGTAGGGCGCACGTGCCATTCATTCAGACGGCTGCAGAAGTGCGCTCGTGCCATGCGCACGCGAACGTTTGAAGTTGCAGAGGGGAGGGGGGGGAACTCGATTTAGCATAACCGGCTAACACACGCTAGCTAGCGCTGGCTCAACTAGGTACATAAATATAAAACGTTACTTGCTAACGAATGAAATAAAAACATATACAAAAATTCAACATGTGGTTATTCGTTTTCAAAAAGGACACATACATGTATATTTTTAACGTTTGCTTATGCTAGCATGCTAAGTGCTAAAAGCTAAGCTAACGCTAGCTAATTGTTTAGCGCGACAACTTTTCCCCTCACGCGCACCGCAGACTGGGCACTCTAGTGGGTTTGTTTAGCATTTAACGCGTTTAGCATCATTTTAAGATACATACACGCGCAAAACGCGTGAGAATATTTCGTTTTTTAAACGATTCGGTGAAGCTACAGAATTACACTTACCACATTTCCGCAAACGGTTTGCTGCGCACTGGGCGGCAGCCATGTTTTCTGGCCAGTCTGCGATACTTTTCATTCACACCCGTTTTCCGTTAAGTCCCGCCCCCCTTCTTTTTGTTGCTGCGACTGGTAAGCTTTTACGCTTCGAACACGCGAGTTAACGATTAATTAGCCAATCCCGATGCAGGAGAATGCAGGAGGTTAGCCAATAGAGAAGCTGGGGAGGCGGAATTTCAGTGAATACGGGTGTGGAGAGAAAATAGCGCACTCTATAGCCTGTGCTTGGAGATCGCCACACCGTGAGCCGACTGTGACGGGAAAATGTGTCGCTGTCAAAGTCTCTTTAATAATAAACCATGTATGTCCTCTGCCTGGGTAGTGGCTCTGTGCAGGCTGGCTGACGACAGATATTGAATTTGAATATTGACAATTGTTTAATAATAAAAACCCGGAAAAAAAAGTTCCTTCTCACGCAAATGGAATTGAATTTGTATGCGACTTCTCCAGAAACCAAATAAATAAATAAAATAAAAATAATAAAATAGAGATGCGTTTAAAAAAGAACGTGTTTCAATGGTTTTACAGTCATGCAGCGGAACCTCAGCATCCGAATTAAATGTGTTTAATTTTGGAGGCGAGTTCTTAGGGCAAAAATTTGATACGATACATTGCAATAAGAATTTTCCCGTAAGAAGTAATGTAAATGCAAATAATCCGTTCCAGCCATCCAAAAATATTACCAACAAAAAAAGGCAGAAAAATCACGTAGTTTTGGAACGCATGGTAGGCAACGTTGGCATCATTGGTTGACTCTTACAAAACAGCAAAACACTGACTGGAAAAAAAACAACAACGAACGGCTCCCGGATGTACAAGTAAATTATCCGGCATTCGGTTTGTTTCATTCGTTTGTATGCCGATGCAAATTTCTTGCAAACTTTAAATTCTTAAGCCGAAAATTCCTAAGGGAGGACAAACGTATGCTGAGGCTCCACTGTAATTCCAGTTTATGTTTGGTTTTGTGACGTTTAAGATTTAGACACACCTTTCAATTCATTGCATATTCTTTACCCCGGCCCTTAAATCATTAATATAGCTCATCATTGTACTACAACATCCTCAGGTCATAATCGAACTTGCGCCTTATCACAGGTTTGGAAGAAAAAATAAAAAAATAAAGAGATCATATGAAAGTTACAGCCACACCTGATCGCTTTATCACACAGAGAGCCACAGCATTTTTGTTTCACAGCATATTTTGTGTTTAATTACAGCCAACCGAAACTGACATTTATATATTTTTTCCAAAGCACAGATACAGCATTCAGTGAAAATTAAAATAATAAAAAAACAAGCTATTATATACAATAATTAATTAATTAATTTAAACAAGCTGAAGGTGATCTATTATTGAATATTTTTTTACATACACATTTCAGGACGTGTTATTTTGCGCTTCTACATGCGATCGAGAAGAGAACTTCAATTTTCCTGCAAGCATGCTTTTAGGACCTGGGCTAGCTTTCCTGATTAGCACAAAGAAAAAAAAAAAACCTGATCTGTACACGATCTAGTGAATCACACAACCTTCTGACATAAATAAGAGACTATGCGGGACTCTTTAAATACGAGTACATTCATGACTGGACGTCAGGGCTGGAGCAGGTGCTGCTGATTTGACAGTGCTAAACAACAAGAAAGGGGAAAAAAAGTGCTGTCCTGAGATTACCGTATTTTCTGGAGTATAAGACACATGGTTTTCGCTTAATTTGATCAGCATGCAGAAAGCGAACAATTCTATGTCTAAAGTGTTTGACGTGGTCTTTATGAAGACAACAATTATGAGCTCATTTTCTGGAAAATATGGTACGTAGGGCTTTGGATCCCCTTGTAATCACGTACGTCATTCAGAAAACCGCTTAGCTTAGAGCACACCTGAATAAGAGATGTTATATACATACACACAGCATCAGGCACATCCTCTACAGTATTTGAAGCAATACGTGTCAAAATAAGGAACAGGAAGTGACACAGCACTGAAACGTGTTGTCCAGCAGCTGAGTATTATTTTTAATGCATGTCTAGCTGAGAGAATTATCACTGCTTTAAAGGAATAGTTCATCTAAAATAGATATACATTCACACTGAAATTGTTCCCATCAATGTTTGTCTGACATTTGTTTTTTTTGTAGCTAATAATTCAGCTGTTAATGTTGTTAAAGTAGTAGAAATCTACTTCATGTAGATAAACAATTATACATTTCTGCCTTAATCAATCACTATTTTTTTCTTAGTGATTTACAACCTAGTCAAGTTTACAGTCATCTTTTATACACAAAACTAAACAGTGGAATGTTATAAGGTGGCAATTTTTAAATGTTTCTTTGCTTTAATAGTAAAACTATTTACTATGCGTGTGATGGGAATGCGTATAACGTGGTGCGAAAAGACTTGCATTACTCATTAGCTGCTCGAAAAACTGAAAACCACGCAAACGTCAGACAATAAACGTGTCCTGGCCGGGGGTGAATTTGATTTTCAGTCGACTTGAACTAACTAGCTAACGGTGACGTATATACAAACGTGAAGTGTAATTCATGAGGTTTGTTAACTTGTAACGTGTTAGGAATGCACACGGGGAATGAAGGACAGGCGAGTGAGAAGCGTAGGATTTCCCGTTTCCCTACAGGGCACGGGTCTCCACCTCGATCTTCTCCTCACCCTGAGAGGCGTCGGGGTCCTGGTGGCTCACGCTGGGTCGCACCACCACCACGGGACCGCCGCCGTGGATCAAGTGTAGGAAGTTCCACGTCTCCTCCGAGATCTGCCCCGAATCAGCGCCTTGTTGTTCAGGAAGAAAGACAAAATCACAATAAGTTTGATTATTTATTTATTATTTTGTTTTATTTCTTTTCTTTTGAAGACGGCTACCTTGCTTGAGAGTGACGTGGCCATTTTTGTTCACAGCGATCTTCGAGTTGTCGATAGGTCCTGGAGGATCTGGAAAAAAAACACAAAAAATTACATCTAAATGAAATTCTAAATAAACACAGATGAAGATACGGGCTAGTTTTGTTTAGCATGATCTAAGGGTTGCTTTACTGCATGTGTGGTTCTTGTCAAAAGAAATTTTCAAAACCTTCACACTCTTTACTATAACCTGCTGCTGCTTAAAGGACGGCGTTTTTGGCGCGAAGCAGCTCTGTATGTGACATAAGTGTGGTATAAATGCAAACCCCGGGATACGTCATACGCTGCCCTCTAGGGACACGACGTAAAAACGTAAACACTACTAAACTAATTTTAATGGGATTTTCACAAGTTTATTTGGCCGAGCTTGGGGTAACATATTAATTCTCAAAATTCAATGGTTGACACTGTACATATTTTAGATTTGGTCCAACCACACCGGATGCTGAGCCGCCTGCCAGTGTGTGAATAGTGTAAACATGCACCACCTGGTGGATTATAGAGGAACTGTAACATTTTACTACCTCAAATGCAAACATGCATCAATAAAATAGCTAATTAAAAAAATATTTTTTTTGCGTCAGTGTGGTGATTTTGCCACACAAAACGTAATCTAATTGATTACCCCCAAAACACACACACCAACACTCCCCCCCACCCCCGCCATTAGTGATGTGGTGAACACTGACCGTTGTCTTTGCCCTTAATGAAGGCCTCCCATTCCCGGAACCAGTGCATGCTGATACAGTAGATAACCACGGGGGACTCCTCCTCCTGAAATGCCTTGTTCAGCTGCACACACACACACACACACACACACACACACACACACACACACACACACACACACACACAAAGTAGAGAGAGATCTCTGAAATGTCTCTGCTGATTTGAAAATGTTTCAGTTGTAAAGGACCAAAAGAAACAGAGACTTTCTGTTTTTAACAAGGAACAGAGGAAGAAAAGAATAAAAGAAAGAATAAGTGGAAGACATGAATGAGGGAAATAACAGGACAGATATAAATGGATGGAGAAATAACGAAACAATGGAACGACAAAGGAAAAAGAAAAGGAAAGGAAACAGGAAAGGAAAGGAAGCTAAAAAGAAATAAATACAAGAAAGAAAGAAAGAAAGAAAGAAAGAAAGGATGGTCAGTGGGGGAAATGTAAACAAAAGAATAGAAAAAAACAAGAGGGGAAGGAAGGGAAGAAAGTATTTAAAAAAAAGGTTTTATGAAAAGAACAAAATAAATGAAAGAATGAGAAGAAGGAGAATGAAGTGAGGAGTAAAGATATTAAAGCAGGAATGAAGAAGGAGAAATTAGTGAAAAGATAAACCAACTTAATAAAGAAAGGGAAAAGGAAGTGAAAGAGGAGGAGCAAAAAATAGAAATGAAAAGAATAAGAAAGAAGGAGAGTGAAGGAGAGAAGGAACAGAAGCTGTGTGTTTTATCTGCTTTCTTTAGGGAATCTGTGCTGATGAATTAATAACGCTGTCGTGTTTGTGGGTCTCTGCTCTTGAGAACACACACACTCACACACGCTCACGCACGCATGCATGCACACACGCAGACGCACTCACACACGCGCTCGCACACATTCACACAAAAACACTCACCCGTATGAACATGTCCAGCTCGTTCTTGCGGCGTTTCTCCAGTTTCTCAATGTCCAGCTGACAGGTGTGGCAGACGTACAGGTGGTTGACTGCTGGCCCTCCGCCAAACCTAATCACCATGGAAACCGTTACAATCTCCACTGAAACTCTCTCTCTCTCATACACTGTGTGTGTATATATATATATATATATATATATATATATATATATATATATA
>JAQMYG010000001.1:34096862-34120984 GCA_030014215.1 Clariallabes teugelsi
TTATAGTCGCGCGGGGGGCGCGAGATGTTTTCTTCTTCCTAGGGGGGCATGACAGAAAATAATTGAGAAGCACTGCTGTAAGTAATGCGTCCAAGATATCCAGCAGTTTAGCTATGTGTGGATAGATATTTTTTATTTACCAACACCAAATGTTTGTTTGTTGAAATTATGATATTTTTTCAATAAGAGCAATAATGTGGTATCATTTGGCTACCAATGGGAAGCTGAAAATAAAGTCCACAACATCACTAAGATTTTTTTTATTTATTTATTTTTGCACATGGAAACTTACTAAATATTTTCTCCACTGTTTCAGGATCAGAACGGTTTTATCGCTCACTTCTACGCGGTGTGTGAGCACATCAGCCCCGAGTTAGCATGGGGTTTCCTTGGGCCGAAAAGCACCCTGCATGACTTCTGCTGCTTCTTCAAGGTGCAGTGTAAACACAATGCAAATTTCAACTCGACAACACAATTCCAGCATCATGCTTTAAGGTTTTTTTTTTTTTTTTGGTTATTGTTGTTTTTCCCCTACAGGAACAGGTACTGCTCTTCCTGAAGGACATCTTCGATTTGGAGAAGGTGCGTTACTCCAGCGTGGACACTCTGGCTGAAGACGTTCTGCGTCTCCTGCACCACCGAGCCGAGTTGCTTCTGAGCCACCCGGGCACTGACTGCTCCGCCCACACTAACAGCCACGTCGGCGCAGTGCCCTGTCCGCTGTCTGGCACTCTGCCTGGGACTTGGGTGCAGTGAGCAACTCTATAACGATTCATAATTTCATCTGTCCGTGAAGAGGAAGAACGACATGTTCTCACCATTTTTGACTTTTGTGTATTAGTAAAGATCAAAGTGAAGCACGTAGTGCAGTAAAACCATTATAGTGTGTTGCTCTTTTCAGACTGATCACACATATTTACCAAAATTATCTATTTATTTCATATCTGTTTTTATTCTTTAAAAAATTGAGTGCCATGGAATGATCCCAAAATGTGAGTGCTTGGATTTCGATCAAATGTCATTTGAGAAGACCCTACTGTACCTCTGGCTAGAACGATCCAAAATCAATACCCCTTCTCACATTTCATGGATGAACTAGAGGTTTTAGGAGTCTATTTTTTATATACACACACACACACACCAAGACTATACTGTATAGTGGAGTGGAGGATGAATTATTTTAAACACTACATATTGGTCATGTTCGTTGTGACTATATAAGCCTTATTGTTAGCACCTGTGTCGTGTTCTCAAGTTTGAAGTTAATGTTGGATGTGCTGCATTTTTATTTTTTAATTGAACATTTTAACAATTTTTAAGGCTGATCGTTCTTTAGTGCTGACTTGGCTGCATGAATGTCATTTGTGTCAAAAGGGGTGGAGTTTAAGTTAAATCAGACACTTGTAAAACTTGATCATGTGACATAACTTCTAACTGTTTGATTTATTCATCTAAATAAATACTGGTTCACACACAGATTGTGCAACCGTAACACTAATCCAGCTAGCGAGCTAGTTAGTTAATGATCCATTAATGTTTGTTAAATCACTGTGGTGAAGTTCTGCACACCAATAAAAATGTAATTAACTGTTAAAATTTAACCCAAGCTTCACCCTTGTTTATATATTCATGCCAGAATGTGAGCTAAACCTATCTGCTTAGCTAAATGCTGAATATTTATTCTTAAACACTTTTTAAGTATTTTTGTCTAATTATTACATTATTTTTCAGTAAAAATGTCCAAAGGTTGTGCTGCTACAATGTACAATTTATGAGCTAATAAAAGGCCGATGGAAAGTGTCTCACCTGCGAGATTCACTGTTGTGAAGAAAAACTGTATAACATGCGTATCTTCTATGGAACGAGTTGATTTGTTATTTGGCCGAACTAACCAAGTCTGATGTGAAATGTGTCTAAAGACGATTAATGCGACTTAAAGGTGAATTCCGGTATTACTTTTTGGGTGATTGGCGTATCTATAGTGTGAGAACTACTATGACAGTCATCTGGAATCCACCAAACACTGGACAATATGGAATTAAAAGAAACTCTATAAATGGACATCTATAAATGTAATAATTAATAGTCATGCATTAGTTATAATGAGTTATTGATTCTGTAATAAGTCAATCACTGGGACTTGTAGGTCAAATTAATTATTCAATTATTGACCTTTCTCACGGCGATTGATGGTTTTGAGACTGCACTTTGGTCACTGAATGCATTCAAAGTTAAGATTTTTCAGACTGACTGATTTAATTTCTTATAGTAAAAATGTCTTTTCTCTTTACTTAACTGAGCATGTCTTGCTATAATATGGATTTGCAGAGAAGTTGTGCTAGCATTAATAGTGCTATTGACTCTGTACTATTTTCCTCTACACATGACAACAAATGGTCTAACACAGGGGTCAGCAACCCGCGGCTCCGGAGCCGCACGTGGCTCTTCCATCTCTCTGCTGCGCCTCCGTGTGGCAAATAGACATTGAGTATTTTATTTGAAAGTAACCTTCAAGTTACTCCAGCATTTTTTATTTTTTTTTGAGTTTAATATGTATTTCTTGCATGCAGAAAGAAATTTTTTCTCTGTAGCAGTTCATTGATTTCATAAATGTAACAGTATAGTTTATAGATTTTATATATAGCAATAAAGGTAAAAAAAAAATTATATATGCAGTGTTCATTCTTCATTTTAGATGTCAAAAGGGTTTTGTGGCTCTCTGTGTTTTCTTTTCTGTAGGAAACGGGTCCAAATGGCTCTTTGAGTGTTTAGGGTTGCCGACCCCTGGTCTAACACATATGAAGAAGGCAAGAAACGTCCTAAATTAACTCTTGACACACAAAGGCACACGTGAATTGAAAAAAAATTTCCAGTTGACTGACTACCTTGTGAATCTGATGAGAGAAAGCCATGAGTGTGCCAAACTGTCATCAAAGATAAATGTAGCTACTTTAGACAATCTAAAATATAAAACATGTTCCAAGTTGTTTAACACTTTTTTGTTCAGTGCTGAGAATAATAAAGTAAAGAAAAACCACTGAAAGAGAAGGTGTGTGCAAAACTTGACTGGTAGTGTATACACACACGCACACACACACGTATAAGTATTCAACAATAATAGCAAGTGTCGTGTCGAGTGTTTTTGTTATTTCTTATTGCGATAACTTGAAATAATACAAAGGAGAATACAAAGATACACATTAATTACAGATAAGGAAAAACACAAGACAATGAATTAATAATAATATGAGAGTACAGAAAAAAAAGGAAAAAGCTATGAGTGGATCGTTGTGAGTTATAGACAATGGGGGCGGTATTACTAAGAGACACATTTTCTTTAATTAACGCAGTATCATAGAAATGTTGACGTCTACTGATCTTTTTATTATCTCTAATTAGTTTAGGAGATTTAAGAGTTGAGTTAATTTCCATTATTAATAGCGGGGAAGAGAGCTGTGCATTTTGAAATCTTTGTTTATGAATAAAGGATTTTGTATTTTTTTTTAATTACTACATGTTTTCTGAATTTTCAGAATATAAAATTATGTCTTTAATACTAAAGGAGTGAGATACATTAAGGTAGTCAAAGATATGCTGTTTTAGGAGAATTCAGAATCTTTTGGTCTTTTCACATTTAAACTTCAAACTTACTTCTCATGTATCACAGAAGGAGCATTTTATTATCTACAGTATCTCTAAATATTAAGATAAACCGGGTAAATCTTGTGGATCCAATGTTACGCTACTGGGTTTGGACGCTGTTGCTGTTTTAACATTTAATGGCCAAATTTGACTATCCAGAATTCACTGTATATTGTACTGTGTATGACTTGTGTATGTGACAAATTAATATTTTAATTTGAGATATTTAAATTGTAGTTATTGTATGATAGTCATAATTTAGTTATAGATATCAACGTTACACAAAAAGTGACGTAATTAGGACGAATGACATTCTGAATATCTATAACGACTGTTGTGGATAAAAGGAATTATGTGGATATATGAATTTTTCATCTTGACTAGGAGGAACTGAATTACGCGTATCTGTAATACAGATCAAAGGTATCCAAAGTAGCCAACGGCCAGTGTTTAAACGGCTTGCGATAGAACGCGCAGTGCGCTGATAGGTCACGTCATAGGTGATGTCATTGAGGTTTTATTTGGACCCGCCCCTTCTGCGCGACACAAGCTTCCCGAGTCGAACGTCACAATACTAGTCGCAGTAAGATTTTTTCCGCCTTGTCGTTTAAGCCGCGCCGCCATATTGTCTCTCTCAGTGCTTCTCCTCAAACATGGCCGATTACACGAGCGTGGCGCCGCCGTCCTCAAACGCTGGCGGAGGAATGAACGACGCTTTTAAAGATGCATTGCAACGGGCGAGACAGGTGAGAGATTAACAAAACTTAATATATATGTAAATAATAATAATAATACAGGTTTATGACCAAACACGGTGTTTTATCTACCCGCTGCATTTACAAAGCACGCGACGGCCATTCTGTGCCTGTGTTCCAAATGGCGGTCTACTGTATCTGCGAGTGCACTCGGTAGGGTATGAGACATGTACTCATGTGCGTATCTGTATTGCACTATAAATCGAGTGTGTATGAATTTAGGATGTTTTGTCGATTATGGGCCTGCTAATGCGCTAGCGGATTGCAACAAAGGAAACACCGAAGGCCCGGATGTTCCACTATATTTTGATTATTTGCAGATTTTCTTCTTTTTAATGCAGTGTTTAGTAGTGAAATAATCTGTATGTGAAGGGGACAATTGCGTAGAAATATCTATTTAGTGAAGTAGACTTTTAGTTGTGGTTAAACTTTAAGCTAACATAAAGCTATGCTAGCTGGTTAGCTTGCTTGCGTTGCCTCTGACGAGGTATAGACGAATACATTTTTCCTTCTAGAGATTTCGAAGTTTTAACTTATTTTAAACTTATTTTATCCTAACTAGATAGCTATATAGTTTGATAAATTAGCTTTAGGCTAATCTTTTTTTACGAGCTCATAGCGAGGCCTTGGTAGCTCGCGCGCTCAAGGATGCACGAGCCTAATGGGTTTTAAAAAAAAAATTTTTTTAATGGTTTTTCAGATAGCAGCTAAAATCGGAGGTGATGGAGTTAATCCCCCTCCTGTTGCCAACGACTTTCCCTATGGAGGGCAGAAAAGGCCTTTGGAAGACGCGGGTAAGTTCCCACCCACTCCGCCTTTTTATTAATTTTTTTAGGAAATAAGAGAGTCCCAGTACTCTCCTGATCCAGAGCTTGAGAGTACTGTGGTCATGATCCGTTCGAAACTTTTTGAATAAATAACTTGATCTGTATCGACTCTTCTGAATCTTTCTGGTTGATGTGAAAGTATTGTGTAAATGTTGTAGACTGACAACATACGGTTTGTCTTTCGACTCAATCACTGCTCCTAGTGACAAGTAGGTGATTGGGCTTTACGGTACTACCACCCACTTTGGGTTTCTCGCCTACCATGCGGAAGGACCGGGTTTAATTTCCACTCAATGCCCAAACCCCAGCCACTGGATCCAGTGCCGGTCCCAAGCCCGGATAAAATGGGAGGGCTGTGCCAAATTGCTACGTGGATCGGATGGTTCGCTGTGGCAACAAAATATGAATACACACGCACACATGGTGGTACCTCAGCATACGCATTTAATCTGAAATTAAAGGCAAAATTTCATATTTGTGAAACATGTTTTCTCATAGGAAATAATGTAAATGCACGTAATCTGTTCCAGCCATAATTGTTTTTCCTGATTTCTTAGTGTGGCGTCAGTATGATGAGGTACCCCTGTGTGTTTGTATGTGTATATGCAGCACATCCTTCAAATGAACGTCGCTTTAGTGAAAACATATCTAGCTCTTAATTTAGGTAGTGGTGGCTCAAGCGGTTAAGGCTCAGGGTTGCTGATCAGAAGGTCAGTGGATCACCGGCAAGTTGAGCCCTTGAGCAAAGGTCCGTAAACCTATTTGCTCCTGGGTGTGGGTTGCTGTATCCTGGCTGACCCCAGCCTCTCATTTGGCGAATAAATTAATCGTAATAATTTGACAAATTAATTGAATCTTAATTAAAAATAAATAAAATGGGCATGTTAGTATAAACCTTTGATCTGCAGCTGCGTCGCAGTCAGGACTGCTTTCGTAGGAACACCACCTGAGCAGATGTATATCGGATTTGGTTTAGTGTGCTCACATCGCCCTGTCCTTTTTTTTTTTTTTCTTTTTTTTTTTTTTTGAAAACAGATCAGCCAGAAACAAAGAAAGTCGCAAGTGACCGTAAGTGTTTTACTGTTATTTTTTTAATATATATTGATCACGGTCTTAGTGTTGCTCTGATCATTAGATTCTGTATAACCTTTTTTTCCCCTTTTTCTGCTCCTAGCTTTTGCTGCAATGGGTGGAATGCCTGGTCTTCCAAGGTAATCTATATAAATATGTAGTTGTATGATAGTTTATAGATATCATTTTGTTAACAAGTACATTACAAATGATTGCGCTTTTCTTTTATTTTTTTTTGCTTCACCCAGGCCTACGTCAGAAGAGTTCAAGGTTCCAGACGGCATGGTTGGTTTTAGTAAGTAAATTTTAAGAGATTCCAAACTTTTTGTACTGATTTTAGGAATAGTGGCAGATGTTTAATCATGGAGTGCTTTCCTTAGTCATCGGAAGAGGAGGAGAGCAGATTTCAAGGATACAGCAGGAATCGGGGTGCAAGATACAAATTGCTCCAGGTGAATGACCAGCTTTCTTTTTTTATTTTTCTTTCTTTCTTGTAAGCTTTAAACACTTAAACACCTTGTTGTTTTTCTCTTACAGACAGCGGGGGCATGCCCGACCGCTCTGTGACTCTAACGGGTTCTCCAGATTCCATCATGTGAGTGTAGAACCATGCAAGGCGATGTGCAAGTGTACACAGTATAGTGCAAATAATTGAGAGATGTTTCTGTGTTTAACAGGACCGCAAAGAGGTTATTATCAGAGATTGTGGAAAAAGGTAGGCCGACCCCATTTCATCACAACGATGGGCCCGGAATGTCAGTTCAGGAAATTATGATCCCGGCGTCCAAAGCAGGCCTCGTCATTGGGAAGGGAGGGGAGACTATAAAACAGTTACAGGTGAGTAAACTGCCTGATTGGTTTGTTTTATCTTCTTTATAATTATTTAATTTTAAATATAAACAAATTTTGGTTGTGTATTTAAGGAGCGAGCTGGAGTCAAGATGGTCATGATTCAGGACGGTCCTCAGAACACCGGGGCGGACAAACCACTCAGAATTTCTGGAGATCCTTTTAAAGTTCAGGTAAGTTCATGATAATGGGTTAAAGATTTAAATGTCTGATTGTCAGTTGCAATGTAGCAAGCAAGTTTTTCCCCTCCTTTCCTCCCTCAGCAAGCTAAAGATATGGTGATGGACCTGATCAGAGACCAGGGTTTCCGAGAGCAGAGGGGCGAATACGGATCACGTATGGGTGGTGGAGAAGGTTTGGATGTAAGTCGTGATGATGGAGAGCTGATTTATTTTTATTTTTTTGTGCTTGTGATTACAATACTGGGAATTGCCGTTTAAATGTTTATTTATTTATTTATTTTTCTTTGGTAGGTTCCTGTGCCGCGATTTGCCGTGGGGATCGTGATCGGCAGGAGCGGCGAAATGATCAAGAAGATTCAGAACGACACCGGTGTTAAGATTCAGTTCAAGCCAGGTTTGTTTAAGTTCGTTCTAGGATTATGATATTAAATATATTTATGTATTTAGGGTTAGGGCTAGTGCTCATGTTTGATAAATCTTTGTGATTTTTGATCTTGTGACCTGGTCCACAGATGATGGCACCACACCAGACCGGATCGCTCAGATTATGGGTCCCCCTGATCGGGCGCAGCACGCAGCCAGTATTATTACAGATCTGTTGCGCAGCGTGCAGGCTGGTGGTCCACCGGGCCCCGGGGGCAGGGGCAGAGGTCGTGGCCACGGCGGCAACTGGAACATGGGCCCACCAGGGGGTCTGCAGGAGTTCTCCTTCACTGTACCCACTGTTAAGACTGGTCTTATTATTGGCAAAGGTCAGTCCTGCTTTAGTGCTAGTCTTTTTCTTAATTGCTTTTTTTTTTTTTTAGAGAAACTTGTATGTCCATTGTTTAATAAAATCACACAGCTTTAAAAAAAAAAAAAAAAAATCGATAAAACTAATTTTTTTTTCTCTTCGTTTATCTATAGGAGGTGAGACGATTAAAAGCATAAGCCAGCAGTCTGGCGCGAGAATAGAGTTGCAGCGCAACCCTCCTCCCAACGCCGACCCCAATATTAAGATGTTCACAGTGCGTGGGACGCCGCAGCAGATCGACTACGCCAGGCAGCTCGTAGAAGAAAAGATTGGAGTAAGTGAGCTACTGATTAAAAAAAAAAAGGTTAAGTGTGGTCAGATTTTCATTTTGTGTGTAACGCACGGATCTTTTATTTTTAATTTTTTTCTCCTCAGGGTCCCGTCAGTCCTATGGGTGGACCGCATGGACCCCCAGGGCCCCACGGAGGCCCGGGACCACACGGCCCCCCTGGCCCGCCTGGACCTCCTGCACCTATGGGACCTTACAATCCGGGACCTTATAACCAGGGACCTCCTGGACCACAGTAAGAACTTCGGCTTTTGTGTATAATATTGTTTGGTGATATAATGCGCGAGTTCTTATGCTCATGCTTGATCTTCGTTGTTTGCAGTGGTCCTCCAGGGCCGTACCAACCTCAGGGCTGGGGTAACGGCTACCCTCACTGGCAGCAGGGCCAGCCCGATCCGAGTAAGTCACCTGTTTTTCGTTCAACTTCTCGTCCTGACTGTAAAAATTTAATAATTCATTCTTTTTTCTGATATGATTATACAGATAAAGCAGCGGCAGATGCTAACGCTGCAGCGTGGGCTGCATATTACGCTCAGTACCAGCAGCAGCCTCAGGCTCCCGTGACGCCCAACCCCGCTGCCGCCCCGGGTACTGCTCCAGCCAATGGTCAAGGTACACTTAATTTTCTCTTCTAATGGCCGCTTTTACATTACATAGGCCAGAGATCAAGTCCAAAGACTCCAATGTCTACAGCGTAGCAAGTTGCATGTGTAGTTCATTTCCCTTCTAGTTTATTTTGGGTCAAGTGCAGGCTTTCTGCAATGACGGTTCTCAATTAGTTTGCACCGTTTTTAACAGGTGACCCGCAGGCTCCAGGTCAGAGCGGACAGGCAGATTACACCAAGGCCTGGGAAGAATATTACAAGAAAATGGGTAAACTGTAGTTTTAGCTCTTTTTTTTTTTCTTTTTCTTTTTTTTCTTTTAAATTGTTTCCCTTCCCTACTTCATTTTCAAACCTCAAGCTAAACAACAGCAGGGACGCGAGTCACAGCCGAGTCTTTTCCTGGCTGGATTTAATTCACCAAAGTCTGTGTCGGGTTTTGGAAATTATTGAGCTTGTGGGTTCTCAGTGGTGTTTTATTGTTTAGAAACAATCAGACAGACAGACACAGCAACACAACTCTAAAAGATTAGCAATATTATTTTCATCAAACTGGAAAAGTATTTTTTATCTCTTTAACGTGTCTTTCAACAGAGTAACATTTTTATTATTATTTTTATTTTATTTTATTTTTTATTTGTGGTCACTCAGGTCAACAAGGCCAGCCACAGCAGGACTACACCAAAGCGTGGGAGGAGTACTATAAGAAACAAGGTGAGATATGGAGCCGCGAGTGTCGGTGTTATTCTGTTTGCTACCACACGGGGCAGCTGTGTTCTGTGTTACGGCCCTCTAACACAGTAGAGCTGCTGTAAATACGTCTGCCCTAGAGCAAGCTAGTGGGTTTCTGTCCTGCCACTCGGAGGCAGCGTGGCTAGGGTCGTTCCCCCACTTACAGATCTCTTATATATTTTTGTAATGCTTATTACAACTCTGGTAATGTTCCATATTTTGCTTTGTTAAAGAAAGATTGCCATTGAAACCCCATTAGTAGCAATAATTCTCTTTTTTAAATCTAGACCTTGTATTGATCTGTTATTAATTTCGTAATAGTCATGTTACAGTTTGTCTAATCTACAGGTGACATGGCAGGTCAGGCAGCCCCTCAGGCAGCCGGGGCGAGCTCCTCTCAACCCGGAGGCCAGCTTGACTACAGCCGAGAGTGGGCTGAGTATTACCGCCAGCAAGCTATGTACGCCACTCAGCCCATGGGAGCAGCACCACCGGCCCAGCAGGTACACTCTTAATTACATCCATACCTGCGTTGTACAATGATGTTTGTGCTGTGTGTGTAATGTGTCCCCCCCGCCCCAATCCCCTCCCCCCACCTCTTGATAACCTTTTCCTCCACAGCTTCATCAGGCATCCAGGCAGCCGAGTGACCAGATTTAACCTTTTTTTTTTTCCCCCCTCCCCCTCCACAGGCGTCTTTATCTCTGTAATTAGGTTATGGGGTGGGGTGGGTTAGCCAGTCACTGTTTCTGCCTTTAACATGTTGTGTATTTCTTATGTATTTCTTCTGCACAGGGCCAGTAATGTGAAGCGGACATAAAGTAAATGCTACCTTGTCGAAAAAATCCTTTGTTTAATGTTTGGATGCAGACGGCTCTTGATGAAGATCGTAAAAAAAAAATTTCCTTGGTTTGCGTTTAAAAACCTAGATTTGCAAAATGACTCCGGATTGAGAATTCTCCTATTATGGTTTTCTTTTTTTCTTTTTTGCTTATTTGTTTTTGTAATTTTTGTCCTCTCTTTGTATAAAGTGAACTGTTTTTAGTGCGATGATATTGCTCATTCCAGCTCTTGTATCTCATTATGTAGTTCAGAACTCATGTCTATACAAGTACTCTAGTGCTCTCTCTCTCTCTCTCTCTCTCTCTCTCTCTCTCTCTCTCTCTTTCCATGTAAATGCTCTCAGTTTTAAAAATGCCTGTTGTGTTTTGCAATAAAACATAATGAAACCTCCTGTGTTGGTAAGTGGGACGGTGTAAAAAAAAAAAAAAAAAAAAAAAGAGTAAAAGTGGGGAAGATTACTCTTGTTTTGTGTATATACTGTTATTTTGTTTCTGGATTTCTTTAAGGGGTGGGACGGGCGGGTCACGTGCGGCACGGTCCACAGATTTCATTGCTCTTTGCTGTCTAAAATGCCGTTTTGTTTCTCTCCAATTGTCTGATTTATTATTATCCTGGTGTTTTAGCTATAACATGACAGAATGTAGTCTGGTTTATTGGCCGTAGGAGTAGACAGGGTTGTGTGTATGTCTCTGAGGGAAGGTGGTATGAGGTATGCGACCCATGCTATGATTACTTGTTTTATATATATAATGTGAGAAATTTTCCCCCTCACAGGCCAGTTTAGGACAGCGGTAAGCAAAATACCGCATAAAAGCATAAAGCAATGTGATATGATTGCAAGCTGCTTTTGTTTTAGTTTTTTTGGTCAGTATGCTGTTTTGTTTTTTTCACATCCCCCCCCCCTCCCCCCTCCCTCCCAGGCCAGGTGAGGCGTTTTGTATTACATGTATTATACAGTTGTGCCCTTTATCATCTTTTTTTTTTATTTTTTATAAATGCATATTTTTCTGGTAAATGTCTTATTTTAGAGGAAAAGAAAACCAAACCAAAAACAAATATGATGTAGCCATTTTTTTTGCCCACGCTGTTTGGTGTAGACCTGTAGGTGTGTGTTTTTAGGGCTGAGGAGGCTATGCTGTTTCCACACCAGTGAAAATGAGTCCCTCTGTAAGTACCAAAAGGAAAAAAAAACACATTTAATAAGAATAACAGCCCCAGTTTCTGCTCTGTCAATGCATTGTCTTTGACCAAGTTTAGTGCATTTTAAAATTGAATTTGTGAATTTGACTCTTTTTGGGGTAAGTATGTCTGGGCTGCAGACTCTCTCTTGAGCCTGTGACCTTACCCTAGAATGTTAAGTTCTGTCAAGCAATTTTTGCAACTGTATTAATCCTTAAACTGTGCGCTATCCAGTCTGTTATTTTTGTGTGTATTTAAGAAAGAAAAAACTGAAGTTGTGTAGTCAGGGCAGCATATGAAATGAAATTGTCTTTGCATTAGAAATCAGGGGTGAACAAATCATAAAGCTGTTCTGGTCTTGCCCACATGGACATGGAAGAAGAAATCCCGCTTATTTTATTACGATTACATTTGCCGAAATGATTTAGTTTCTCTAGAAAGTGACGGTTAATGCTGTGACTGTTTTTTTTTTTTTTTTTTTTGGTAATACTAAAAACCAAGTAGTCTCTTCAAGTGATGATTCAAGCAAGTCTTAAATTTGGACTGTAAATTGAAATTAGATTGCTAATTAGTACAGGATAGACTTGTGTAGCGCTCACTAGCTAAGCTGTTAAGGTGCGTTGCATCAATGACGGCTACTCGCAAAACGTATATATTTTTAATAATACATTTTTTTTTATCACTTGATTTCACAAAATTTACAGGGTTTGTTCCACAAGCTCGGGCTACTGATTTGTCCATCCCTGAATACTGGAAATGTTCAGCTAGTTTCTTAGACGTGCCCATGTGTTTATCGTTGTGCAAGTTGTTTTTCTTTGCCAATGCATTATCATTGCACGGGTTAATGAACATTCACTTAACATTCAGGCAAGTTGTTGGCATTTGCAAAAAAAGAAAGAAATGGAAAATGTGTTGTTCGGATGTTGGTGAGCTTTGTCACAATTTTCCAAGCTGTTCTAGTTGCCTGCGACTCAGATTTCTTGCGAATTTCTGTCTCAAAAAAAATATATATCGAATTAACCCCATGTTGGTTGGCGGCACGATGCGCAGTGTCATCCCCCCGCGCCTTAGGTTCTGCTGCAATAACACACAGGTAAGCTTAACCTAAGACAAAAAAAAATAATTGTTTTTGACCCGAGAGTCTTTATGTGAATTTCCGAAAGTTTTTCTGCTGCATTCTCGTTAAGGACTGAAAAGGGGCCCAATGTATTAAATGCTTTTGTCATTGGCAATGTGATACATATATATACATCTAACTATATAGAATACATGCAGGACATCTGTCTGTACATGTTGATGATGATAAAACTGCTGTTTCCTGTCTAATCAATGCATATTAGTGTGCTAGAATAATCGATGGCACTGTAGACTGTATTCCCTGTCTTTATCGATGCTGCATGCAGTTGCATATTTAAAAGAAGATAAAAAGGAAAAAACACCATGACGTTATTTTAAATACATATATATATATAAATATATCATAAAGAATCTGTGATGGCAATTCTGCACTACTCGTGTATGTATTACTGACATGGTTTATTTTAAACCCTGTGCTGATGTGGCGCTAATAAAAAAACATGCTGCCTTCATTCTCGCTCACAGTGTTGAAGACGCTGCAGGCGTAGTTCGTAGAATCAGGTCCTCAGCTAGGGTTGTCCCTAAGGAGGAGTCCTTTGACTGTGTCCCTCTGCCGAACATAGACCGTTCAAGGGCTCCAGTTATAAGGTAAAACAAAATACCATGAGGAAAAATCTGTGCAAAAATGTGACGTTCAGGGCAAAAAAAAAAAAATTGTTGATGCTAGCGTTTTTCACCTTGCTGATGAACTGTTCCATGACTTTTTTTTTTTTTTTTTTCCTTCACTTTCTTTGATCTCGTGCATACTGTTGCTGATTTATGGCCAGGGATTGAAAATGTGCAGATTAGATAGATTATTAACCAGGAATTATGATATTAATCATTATTATTACTATATATATATATATTTTTTTTTATATTTTTCTTTTGCATAGCACACTTGCTTGCTCTAGACAGTTTATTGGAGAGTGTTATGTTGTTGGTTGCTGCATATGTTGTGGTATGCATGCAGTATGCTGTGTCCTTCTGAGCAAAACTGTCCACAACAGAATTCGTTGCGGGGGTAGAAAAAGAAGACATAATCGGAGGCTATCTGAGAAATGGGGAGCGTGGCCGGGAGGTAAACACAAACGGTTTCATGTCATGTGGTTGGTTTTGTTTTAGTTTTTTTTGAAACTGTGGAATGTATATCCTTTTTATCTTTTAGGGCTTTGTTGTGTTTTATATATACAGTATATACATTTATTTTTGTTTCTTGCAGAGAATTGTTGGTTTTGACTGTTTAGCATTGTTGACCTGTCGTTCAATAAAATTGTAATGATTGAAAGGCTCACCTGTGTGTCAAACCTGGTCTTTCTTGAAAAATTTTATTTATTTTTGGTTTGAACTGACCTCGCCCACCCCACACAACCGCCTTTTGATTTTCTCACTAAAGCTCTCCAGTGGTCTACTACCACAACTATTACGTGCACCACTTACTTTTTTTTTTTTTTTTTTTACCTTATTCTAATACGTCAACTTCTGATAATTCTACTTCACCTGGTATTTTGTATACTATCTTTCAAAAACAAACTGCTACTACTGTATCTTCTCCAACTGATTGAACATAGGAGCTCGTTATCATTATCAGCTGTCTTTATCCCCGAAAAGCAGTAACTACTCGTCATAAAAAATTAACAGGAAAACATTGAGGGGTGGGTGGATTGGTGGTGAGTACAGGTGATTGGTTCTTAGCAGCCTTTCCTCATGATGATAATAGGGAGGTTGTTAGGTGTCAGTGTGCTGTAGCATATAAGGTTCCCTCAAGGTATTGGAAATGCTATACACATGACTGAGTAATACATGCCCAGGGAGGAATGACCCATTCGTTACGTAAATGTGGATGCTGGAAGTGACTGGAGCCGCGATCATCTGCGAGGAGAAACTTGTAAGTGTGTGGGGGGGAAAAAAAAAAAGTGAACGATGTGAAAAATTGTTAGGAGGGGGCAAACTCGAGGCGGTGCATGGGTAGGTGGAGCTTATTTTATTCTAAGAAACAAGTGGTTTATGCATGTTCATGACTAGTTGTACTGAAGAACAATAACTGGTGAAGTGTGCCTTTTGTGTTAGAATTGGAGTTTTTATCCATTTAAAGATCTTGTTCTCAAACATTTAAGAGTTTTACTTGTGTGTATTCCCATATATTTTGTTATATAATACATAAACACCTGCACATGCTGCACCTTTAGAACTGTGCATCTTTAAATCTTCTAATTTAATTATGTTGACTGTTGGATATGAAAGGTACAGATTTGCAGCATGTTCTCCCGAGAGTGTATCAAGAACTGTGGACTAAATCTCAAATTCTTCCTTGTTGTTGGGACTAGAAACATGATTCTGGGAAGAAAAAAAAATCAACTATCTGCTATCCAGTGTTGAAGCCTGGGCAATCTTTAAACCAATTTGACACCAGGTTAAGTGTGTTGTGGTTCTCTGTTTGAATACCTTTCTACTGAAACCTCACACTCCCTTTAACACTGATAAGGAAAATCCTGAATAATTCATAGTAGCTCATGCATGAGAGGGACAATTTCTTTCAGCTGATGGATCTAAATGCAGCTCAGTTTCACTTCATAATTGCCTTCATAATATAATGACCATGACAATTTCGAAAGAAGCTTCGTGTTTTACAGTATTCTCCTTCAGGAGAGTGATAATCGCCAGCCAAGGTAGGATGCGACTGTGTAGGAAATACCTACCGAAGATGTACAGTACATTCTGCGAAGTACATGACTACTTACATAATTGGTGCAACTTCAGGGAGTTTCTGATGTTGTGCCATCCTTAAATCTGACTTGTTCTGAGGTATATGAGGTGCTTCTCTTTAACCGGTTACCATTTCTCCTTTACGGGAGATTAAGGAGAATTTAACACAGACCAAACAAACCACATGGAGTACATTATGAAATACATCACAAGGCTTTAGCCCTACTGTATGTGACATCAGTGATGTTTCCTTGATTTATCAGTTTGTTCAGGAAATGCAGTCAGAACAGGTTAAATAGGTTTCAAAATGAGATGTTAAAATATTACAAGTGTTAAGTGGGATTAAACATTCTTTCAGTACCCAAATTAGGTAGTGTTACAGATGCTACCCAGACACACGCCACAATTTCTTTTTTTTTTTTAATGTTGTCAAGGGTATAAAAATTCACAGATCGTCACATGACTGTACCGGAACGTTCATTAGATGTCACTTAGGGACTCAACCTGAATTCAATTCTAGGATAAAGCTGAATAAGGAACAATAAGGCTTTGACAAGACGTTTGTGACGTCTGTGTGAATGTGGGTTCTTATCAGTAACAGTTTTCAAAAGTAGTAAGAAAAAGCTAAATTATATGTTCTTTGAGTTTCTCATCTCGAGCTTCCAGCTTGAAACCCTGACCTACATTAGCATGAGGAAGTTGTTGGAAAATTGGAAATCAGCTGACAACGTTGCACACATTTCAAATAAGTTTGACTGATTTCTGAGTTTAACACTATTAAAGGACACGACATTTCATGTACAGTTACTGCATGTGAGTTGTACATATTTACTCGCAGCTCCTGAAAAACTGAATTAACCAGATACTGTGGACTTCATTAATAATCCTGCAGTAATAGTTTCTTCAGATTGCGTTTAGAAACTGGTGTAGTGCATACGTACAAAAGAGCAGAGAACCAATCTACAAATCTCCAACAAGATTCTCAAGCTTGTTGTACAAAATACATCACGAGTACACGTTTCATGGCTTTACAGAAAAGATCAGCTGCATATAGCGAGCCTACTGAATTTTCTTTATTCGTGAGCTGTTGGTCTCCAGGCCACAAACAACTTTACAGCATTAAACTGTTCATGAATGATACTGATCAGCGTATTCATAACGAAAACATGGCACATCAGGGGGGAAAAAACTGCAGTTATATTTCCTGAAAAGCTGATTGCCTCAGATCACTGATTAACCATAGTAATAAAGGAAGGTAGAAGATCAGATTCATGTTAACCTTCTCTAATTCTTTTGTATATGATCCAGCAGGAGAGCTTCCCAGGCCTCCAGGCACCGCCCCCATGATCCCGGGTGAGTGAGGCGTGAAAAGTGTTTGTCCATGTATCCTGATGCATTATTGGTCTTGTTCGAGTCCTTCCCATTATTCATGGAACGGTTTAAGATTGTGATCATGACAAGGAAACTTATGATCAATCTTGTGATGTCAGTTCGACACATACAGATGAACAAAAAAGCTACAAGTAACGGTGTCCATTGTTTAATTCTTCCCTGGCAAGTAGAAAGGTTTGATACTGTCACTATGAAGCATTGTCCCCAGGGTGGTAGATCACATGACCTGGGAAGCTCAGAATAAAATGCTGTCTCCTGACTACGACACTTCGGTTGGCAAGTTAGTTTCTCAATAGGGAGAAGTCTAAATCTAAATCTAATTCTACAGACACTTACTGGTCTTAGTGAAGAACCGATTTTTATATCACACAAAGATAACCCGAGTAAATATAAAATGCAATTTTTAAATAATGATTCCATTTATTAAAGGAAAAAAGGCTGCCCAAACCTGCCTGGCCTCATGTGTAAAAGTAATTGCCTCCTAAACCTAATAACTGGTTGTTCCAGCCTTGGTGCAATCAAGCGTTTGTGATAACCGACAACGAGTCTCTCACATCGCTGTGGATGAATTTTGGCTCGCTCTTCTTTTCAGAATTGTTTTAATTCAGCCATCCTGGAGGGTTTTTCGAGCACGTACTGCCTGTTTAAAATGAAAACCTTCCATTTTGTATTTTTCGAGCTATTCAGACATGGACTTGCTGCTGTGTTTCGGTTCATTCTCCTGCGCTTGAGATTTATGAACTGATGGTCAGACATTCTCCCTCACAATTTTCAGATTGATCATAAAATTCATGGTTCCATCAATTACGGCTATCAAAGTTGTCCATTATGGCCCATCAAGGCCCTAGCTTAATGGCCCAACAGTGGCAACTTCCGATCAGTAGTCCAATGCCTTAACCACTAAACTACCTCCTGCCCCATCACGCTACCACCACCATGTTTGACTCTCCGGACGATGCTCTTTTTTATGAAATGCTTATGTTAGTTTTACGCCAGATGTAATGGTACCCACTCCTTCCAAAAAGTTTAAACTTTTGTTTCATCAATCCATAGAATATTTTCCCAAATTTGGGGATAATCAAGATGTTTTTTTGGAAGACGTGAGACGAGCCATTGTGTTCTTTTTGGTCAGCAGTGTCTTTCGTCTTGGAACTCTCCCATGGATGCCATTTTTCCCTTTAGCCTTTCACATTGAGCCAGGCAGGTAAGGACAGCATTTATCCTTTATTGAATGAAATTATAATTAAAAAACTGCATTTTGTATTTTTTCTGGTTATCTTTGTGTAATATTAAAATTAGTTTGATAATATCACTCACTTAAGTGACAAATATTCAAAAAATACTTGTTCACAGCACTGTATATAGTATATTTATTAATATGATTATATTTTTCATGTTTAATATTTTTTTTAAAGACCAAATATCAAACCAAATACCAAAAACCAAATACCAAACACTTGTTTTGTTAGAGGGTCTATCTATTAAACACTGTTTCTAGCTAAGGTTGTACCGCTAACCGTTCTAAAATATCTCCCACAGCTTATGGCACCGATCCTTACGGCAACTCTTTCTCAAACGGACAGGTTCCCCTGCCCCCAGGTGCGTTCCCATCAGAGTTTGTTCCATACACAGGTCGCTGTGATGAGTCGCTGTAACTCCAGTACGTCTTCCCTGCAGGTTTCGTGCCCCCTCCAGCACCTCCGGCGATGACCTTTCCACCAGGTACAATTTAAAAAGCATCATGTGAACTTTACACACGTTTGTGCATAGAGTTCGCACTCAGGGTTTGCGTGTTTGCTCCAGGATATGTGCCGCCTCAGATACCCCCGATAATGCCTGTCCCACAGAGACCACCTGGATGCCCACCTGGACTGGAGTACTTAACCCAGGTGAGGGAGGAGTTACATCATCATGTCAGTGGAGCTGAAGAAATTTCATATTAATCGCGTTTCTAAAACATTACACCGTTCTGTGTGATTGTGTTTATTTCACATCACTAATGAAAGAAATGCCCGTGTCGCACACAGGTTGACCAGCTCCTTGTCCATCAGAAGGTCGAACTGGTTGAAGGTAGAAAAATACAATCATTCTTATTTAATACGACACTGTACGACCAAAAGGGAAACTTTTCTCTTTCGTCTTGCAGTTCTTTTGGGTTGGGAGACCAACAACCAGTACGTTGTGAAAAACAGCCTGGGGCAGCAAGTGTGGCTTGCCGAAGAAGAGAGTGACTTTTGCACGCGGTTAGTTTGCGGTCCTGTGCGCTCTTTTGTCATTCACCTCCAGGACAACGTGGGGCAGGAAGTGCTCACTCTTACTCGGCCTTTAAAGTGCAGCAGCTGCTGGTTTCCTTGCTGCTTACAGGAGGTACGTCAGGAAGAAGGTGGAGAACTTATTTTCCACCTCTAATGCATCGATTAAACTGAATAGAATATAATACATTTGTCCTGGTCGACAAATAGTTCTTTAAATAAGTACTTTCTATAGTTAAGGCCAAAACTGATTTAAGATTTTTAAAATAAATTTTTAAAATGCACTCATCTAGACCAATCTGACAAAACTGAAATGACTGATCCTGAAACCGAGTGTTGGCAGAATCACAAGCTTATGTACGTCAAGCGTATTAGTGTCAGCTCACTGCATTAGAGCTCAATACCTGGACTTTCGCTTGGCAGCAGTGTGTGTCAGAGGTTTCTACCCGCCATGTTCAACCCCAGTCCTTGGAAATGAGCCACTTTGGGCAAGCATGCAGTGCTGATCAGAATGTAAATCAGCCAGGTGGGATCGCATAGCGATGTGCAGCGATGTGGATCGGAAAGCCGTGCCTGGCTCCTTCTCTCAGTACTGCGCTGTTTGGGGGTTGCAGTTGCTAGCAGTCAAATTTGAACTGGCGAGTAACAATGTTGATCTGACTCTAGTCATAAGAGCTAAATTCCACTATTTTGCATCAACCACCACTGTTCCCACATATAGGGGGAAAATTCAAATGAGTTAGCAAGAAATAATGCATGCAGTGTTCCATCATTTACATACAGACACAGGGAGCCAAGTCTGTTTCGTCACCTGATTTTAGAAAGGTCAACATTACTGGTTTATCCGTTGCATTTTTGTTACCATTTTGAGCCCACGCTATGAAACATCGTTGTCCAGGGTAACATCTAGCACAACGGTTCTCCATCCTGTTTCTGGAGAACCCATGCTATGAATTTATATTTTCTCAGTTCCTAGCACACATGATTTAACAAATCAGTTAATTATTATTATTAGGGAAAACACTAACATATGCATGACACAGGGTTCTCCAGGACTAGGATTAAGAAAAACTGGTCTAAACAGCAGAGCTTATATTTTTATTAATTAGATTTGGTTGCCATGTTTCAGGAAATTTCCATCTTGTAAATGCGAATCTAGTCCAAAAAAATGGGAAACATATCCCTTATTTAGTACTATGACATCAGCGTAGAAAAAAAAAAGCAACCATGACGATGGCTTAAACCTATGCTGAAGTGTGGTTAATAATTTTCTCTGACATCACACTGAGTGACATTATATTAAATGACATCATAGCATTTCTTTCTAGCGGAGGTCTAGAAAGAAAATCGCCCCCTTTTCATGATTGTTGAGATAAATCAAATGAACATTAGCTTATCTGTCAAATCACTAATGGCAATATTCACAATGGTTATTAAGTCAAAAAAGGTCCGTTAAGTTGATAAATAAAGACCTATGAAGTTATCGAAACATATCAAGGCAAAAATCATCAAGTCATTAGCACAGCTGACCTTTTTTTTTGTGTGAATCTACTGTATATTTTTTGGATCTTAAAATCTCATTCATAAATTTTTGTCCCTGTGTGTATTCTATTGCACAACGTATTGACATGCTCTTGATGTTTCCTGTTTATTGCAGCAGTTAATGTGGTTGTGGCTTCATATTTTCCATGGTATATCTTAGTTCTTTTTTTTTTATTTTTTACTAATCTTACCTGTCTTACTTCCTCTTTTTTCTTTCCCCCTGTCTATTACTGATTCAGTTTAACTACCGATTGTCCTGTTAGTGAAGGCTGTAATGTCATATCTCACACTGCACAACATTAGTACTGTTTTAAAACCTAACCCCTTGTGATGTCAGTTTTATAGAGAAGAGCTGTTTGTAACTGCAGAAGAAATGCCTTGTGTGTTTCAGCTGGAGGTCCAGGCCCCTCGTGGTACTGCTATTGGATATGTGATGCAGGACTGGCACCCGTACCTCCCCAAATTCACCATCAGGGACGCGAGTATGAGAGCGGTGCTGCGCATCGTCGGTCCGTTCTGCCAGTGGAACTGCTGCTCGGACGTCGTTTTTAAGGTTCTGAGCACAGAATGGAAAGCACCATGTTATTGTGTGTCACACCAGAGGCGTCCGATTTGAGTCTGTACTGCACTTTAACACGTGTATGTGTGGCTCTGTGACCTCTGCCAGGAAACAGACAGATTTACCTGGATGCGTTTGAGATTTTATTTTGGTATTTTGCAATAATAAAAAAAAAAATCCGATTATAATTTTTCATTCTTAGATTTTTTTTTTTTTTTTTTACCTTTTGATGTTTTGGACATTTTATCTTGACATTATGATATTGATAAGATTTTATTATGTAATTTTTAAGATTTTAATTTTGGGTGGGTTTTTTTTTCATTCTCCATTTGATCTTTCTTTTTTACTCTGTTTTGACACTTTTTATTTATTGAAATATTTTATTTATTTATTTATTTTGAAACTTTTAGGGGTTTTGCACTGTGAGATTTTCAGTTTAAGATTTTTGAGATTCACGTTTAGCACTCTGGGATTTATGAGATTGTCCTTCGAGATGTAATTTTTCAGTTTTTGTTTTTGGAAATTAGTTTTTACACTAGAAGTCTTTCTTTATACCGCTCTTCTGACAGTCACGATAGCATCAACGATGGTGCGACTACTGACATCTTTAGAGGAAACATAATACTACAGATGGCTGCCATAATTCAATTCGAGTTTTAAAAAAAGCAAAGATAACATTTTTCTGCCTCTCTTTGTGTACATATATGTACAGTCTCTCTCTCTCTCTCTCTCTCTCTCTCTCTCTCTCTCTCTCTTTCTTTCTGTATGTGTATATATTACATACAGTATCTCACAAAAGTAAGTACACCCCTCACCTTTCAGCAACCACTTTATTATATGTTCTGAAGGGACAATACTATAGAAATGAAAATTAGATCTACTTTAGAGTCGTCAATGTTCAGTTTGTATATCAGTACAGATTTACTGTCCTCTAACAGTAACTCAACATACCCTATAACTTGCAACGAAAATGAGTACACCCTGAGTGAACATGTCAAAACTGTGTCTTTAACATGGTTAAAGATGTACAGCTGTTATCATTTAGGGTGTACTCACTTTAGTTGCCAGCTATTTCGACAATAAAGTCTGCATGTTGAGTTATTGTTAGAGGACAGTAAATCTGTACTATTATACAAGCTGAACATTGTTGACTCTAAAATATATCCAAGTTTCATTTCTATAGTATTGTCCTTCGAGAAGATATAGAAGATAAATAAGCTAAATAAATAAGAAAATATGAAGCTTTAACATGATAAAATACCCCTAGAAATATGCTTAACAGTCTTATATTTATTTATTATAATTGTACATTTTAGAATTAGAAATAGTAGATACATTTGCCTGCATACAAGATATTTTGAATTACGATGTCAAGTTAATTTGTTAAACACAGGATGTTCCACAAGTGCAGGATTCACGATTTGCCAAAAGAACATTATTTCCACAAACCTAATGTAAATTTATGTATTAATTCAGAAGATTACATTCATTATTCATAGTCAATAATCCAATCATTACTGTTTTTGTCCCCTGATAGATCACGTCCCTGGATGAGGCTTCAGTAATCGGTAGGATAAGCAAACAGTGGTCAGGCTTGGAAACCGAACTGTTCACGGACGCAGATAATTTCGGGTTGCAGTTTCCTATGGATCTGGATGTTAAAATCAAGGCTGTTGCATTGGCCGCTTGTTTCCTCATTGTAAGTGACATTTCAGTGTGTGTTAATGTGGATATTAATATATTGCTCAAAACAATGCCAACACTTAGTCCTGCTTTGACTTGAACGTTAAGTAAAAACTGCTGTAGAGAAATGGTGTCTTGAAAAAAAAGGTGGGGAAAAAAGTAATTAATGAAACTCTTAAAAAGTCAATATCAATTGGTGTGACGAGCCTTTGCTTAAAATATGGTCCCAGGTACAGTGTGTGAGATTTCATAAGGAAATGAACTGCTTAGTTTTACTGAACATCCAGCAGGACTGAGGCTGGTTCAGCAGGATGTTCAGTAAAACTAAGCAGTCACACTTCCTTTTTCTTCTGATGCGAAACCCAGAAGCTGAGAAGTGGTCTTCTGCATACAGTAATATGATGTAATTTACTGGCCTCCAGAAATCAGAATTTTTTTTTGTACTGACTTAATAACGAAGTCATACAATGAATATGTACAGTATAACAAATTTGTGCAAAAAAACCCACAGTGTGCTTAAGATTTTTGTTCAGTACTGTAGCTCTACGAGAGTGTTTAAGTTGAACCGGGACTAAGTGTTCCCTTAACTTTTTTGAGTCACATGATTATGATAGGAAAAACTAATGCTTTTTTAAAATTATTCTTATGTTTTGTTGACAGGATTTCATGTTTTTTGAGCATTCACCAAATCAAGACTCACATCATTAATGTCACAGAGCGGTGTTTATTTAATCATGCATGTATGTACTGTACTGTATGTGGCGGCACGGTGGTGTAGTGGTTATCACTGTGGCCTCACACCTCCAGGGTCTGGGTTTTTCTCCAAATACTCTGGTTTCCTCCCACAGTCCAAAAACATGCAGATTAGGCTGATTGGTTTTCCCAAATTGCCCGTAGTGTGTGAATGAGTGTGTGTGTACATGGAATAAAGCGGTGTAGAAGATGAAGATCTATACACACTACCGTTCAAAAGTTTTAGAACACTTGCAAATTTCTTTGTTTTTGTTTAGTGATTTATTTTCTACGTTCTCCAACAATACTGGGGATTTCAAAACTATAAAATAACACATATGGGATTAGGTAATTACGTAACAACAAGAAAAACAAC
>JAQMYG010000001.1:34139547-34151092 GCA_030014215.1 Clariallabes teugelsi
TTTTTATTTTTATTTTATTATTATTATTTTTTAAACAATAATTCTTTTCTTATACCTGGCTGTAACAAGTTTGTGTGCTCTTATGCAGTTCAAAGTAAAATATATCTGGTTTTTATTTGTCTCACCTAATTTTATGTACTTAATATTACTGTGGGCAATGGGGGCCCAGGGTCCTGACTTTGCTTGGGGCCTCCAAAATGGTTAACTATATATCATGAGCCGTGAACACAGAAATCCCTTTAATAATCGAAAATAATCTGGCAAAATGGAGCTCGTCCACAGGAGCTATTCAATTCAATTCAATTCAATTTTATTTGTATAGCACTTTTAACAATAGGTATTGTCGCAAAGCAGCTTTACAGAATCAAAAGAAAATTGTGGAAATGTTTATGAAATGTGTGAGAAAATGTGTGTGAATCAGAATGATCAGATCGTCTCTGATGAACGAGCCGAGGGTGACGGAGCTGAGGGAGAAACTCCCGGAGATGGTAATAGGAAGAAACCTTGAGAGGGACCAGACTCAACAGGGAACCCACCCTCATCTGGGTGATAACGGATAGCAGGGATTGATCTGCACTCATACTGTGTGTTAGGAGGCTGGAAGTTCAGTATAACAGGAGACGTGGAGAAGTTCATATGGAGTCCAGTTCGTTATTGGAGGATCAGGTAGACTGTAGGAAACTCCAGTCCAGAACTATTAAGTGACTGCAGTCACGAGTCCTCAGAGAACAGGTATCTGCATCGGCGGAGGACAGGACCGTCTTCATGGAAAAGCGAAACCGTCCCCAGTCACCATAACAAAATCCTAATTCTTTTATACAGTAACATTTACGTATACATTTTAAATTCTGAAGAAATACTTTCTCTCTCTTTTAAATGAATATTTATTTGACTAGCTGTTGCACAGTCATTGGACAATTTAGCTTCGTAGACGTATTATTGCACCTAGTGGTCAAAGACAGGACGTGCAACACATGCTAATAAAAAGAGACCCACTGGGTAGGGAATCACGCTGCCCCATGCTAGATGTTCATGACTGCGGGAGGGGCAGCAGACTTCATATTTTGCTCTGTTTAGTTCTTTTTAACAGTCGTGATAAAAAACGCATGCTGAATAATCCTAAAAAAAAGATCTTAGAGCCTTTATTCTAGAAAATTATTTGTTATCGACTCTGTAGCGCTTTCAGTACGTGACTTTATTGTGTTCAAGTTTTTACAACAGCTTCTGCAATGCATTTAACGAAAACCCCCAATTTTGCTCTGGTATGCAGTTGTTTTAGGATGGGAGAGCAAGAACAAGTACGTGGTGAAGAACACGCTCGGGCAGCAGGTCTTCTACGTGGCCGAGGATACCAACTGCTGTAACCGAAACTGCTGCGGATCAATTCGCCCGTTCAACCTCCGCGTCCAGGACAACATAGGCCAGGAGGTGATCACATTCGTGCGACCTCTACGCTGTGACAGCTGTTTGTGCCCCTGCTGTCTGCAAGAGGTACTGCAGTTTTAACATCGCATCATAGACATCCTTTATAAGATTCCAGCACTTTAATTTCGCTTTTGATTTTGAGACCTAAATAAAATTTCTTTCTGGTTGGAACAGCTTGGAATTGGTTATTTTATTTGCATTCTTATGCAACATAAATGAAAAATTAATCCATTAACTATCTAAGAAAATATATCTAGAGATCTCCAATTAAATAAATCTCCAATTGTATGTTTATAATTACATTTTATAACAAGATTTTTAAACACATTTTTAATGTCCATCTAAATAGTTTTTATTTATTTTTTGTTTCCACTTCCAGCTTGAGGTGCAGTCTCCGCCGGGCACTCCTATCGGCTACGTGGTCCAGACGTGGCACCCCTGCCTGCCCAAGTACACCATTCAAAATGAGAACAAGCAGGACGTCCTGAGGATCGTGGGCCCCTGCTGCTCCTGGAAATGTTGTACTGATGTGAACTTTGAGGTAGATGCAAACATTTGCATTGTTAAAATCAATGCAAAATCAAAAAAAGTAAATAGTAAATATTATCCCCCAAAAGTATTTTTTTGGCAGGGGTGCAAATTTATTTGGGTCTGAAATTTTCTCTCTCATCGTACACCATAAATAATTCCTTAGCACAATCCTATGGAACAAAAATGTTTATTCTTTTCTTTTTAAAAAAAATAAAACTTCAGGTTTTGTCCATGGATGAAGGCGACTCCGTGGGCCGGATCAGCAAGCAGTGGACCGGCTTCATCCAAGAGTCTTTCAGCGACGCTGACAATTTCGGGATCAAGTTCCCTATGGACCTGGATGTCAAGATGAAGGCTGTGCTGCTCGGAGCATGTTTTCTCATTGTAAGTATTCGATTTCCTTTGTTAATTATGTTTAAAAAAATCGTTTTCCCTCGTCTGACTGTTGGCTCTGTTTTAATTTCTTAGGACTTCATGTTCTATGAGCATAATAAATAAAAGAGATTGAGTTCCTTCCTGTGTAAGTTTCTTTCATTGTAAAGTTTTATTACTATCATAATAATAATAATTATAATAATATAATATAATTGTGCAATAATAATAATAATACACCTTCACTCTGTTTTGTATTTCTTTTTCAGTTTCGTCCACATGATGTGTCCATGTTTCATTTCTTTGGCTTTAGATTATTTGAATCTTCGTTTTTTTATTCCAGATATTTAATGTACTGGGAATAGATGTGTACGCCATACGGTATTTTTTGTATATGCTGTGGTGTTGATTTTGACTTTTCTAGACTTTCCTCCAATTATTGCTATCTATCTATCTATCTATCTATCTATCTATCTATCCATCTATCCATCTATCTATCTATCTATCATCATCATCACCTCTTTTATGTGTTTTTAAACTATAGCCTCTAGATGGCAGAAAAGTTCATTGCATCCCAGCAGCAGTCGCCGTTCTGTAGTATGTACGAGGGGCGTTCAAGTCAAAACGGGACTATTAGTAGTGCAAACTAACAGAACTGCGTTCTGAGAGGAAAAACTCCCTGTATTTCTCTCTATAATCCCCTGCTACACTAATGCACTTATCACAGTGTTTCACTAGTGCTTTGATTCCATCAATGTAGAAAGTTTCCTCAATATTGTACAGCCAGGATCGGACTGCCTGTTTCACGTCTGAAAGGCTGGCCTCCCAGGAACTCCTTTAAAGGCGCCTTTGGAGCGAGGTCAGGACTGTACAGGGGACGTGGCAATAACTCCTGTAATGTGCCAATGGTGTTGAACTGGCATGAATGTTCACGGGAGCGACTGCAGTGGGCTCAGCCAGGAGCGGACATACGGGGTTTTTTAAAAAACATTTGAAAGAGTTTTCCTGCAGCTAAGAGTCTCATCACCGTTCTGTGCTTGAAGAAATCTCTTTTATTTCTCTATTCATCAGGAAATTCATCACTAGTCTCAGTTTGACTTGAATGCCCCTTTCAGTATACTATATTACTTGACATGGATCATTTAAAGAGCTAAACAAATCATTATTAATCAGGCCAGTTTAGGAAATACTAGGCCATGATTTGTGCCCAAGAAAACACGTAACAGCCTCAGTACAAATACAAACCATTTAAAGCAGGTTTATAGCAGGTGGACGACAATCAGCATCATCACACTGCCACAGGGATGTTTACGCTAGTTCCTAGAGATCAGTATATAAGCCTGATGCATGTTTAAAGCACCGCCCTGCCCTCGTCCTGATTCTGGGGAAAACAACAGGGGTGTGATCAATAATGGACGATTCGGTGGTGTCATGAGAGGCAGTCATCGTTCAAATGAAAAGCCTGAGCATTGGTCATCGCTGACCCAGATCGTGCAGACTCAAGCTCAAATTGATGAGACCAACGGATCAAAATCTTCATTTTATCTCATTTAGTCTCTTTTCAGCTCCTTTGCAGCGTCCACGTCTAACTGACTCGCATCGGACGCAAAAGAGAAGCTGAGATTCAAACTCACAATCTGCCAGAGATTCAGATAGACAGAACCAGACCAGAAGACCTTATAGCACTAGCTAGCACGCCCAAACCAACCAGGCTACGTAGCTCCTCGGAGGGTTGACCCCATTTACACACGTTCAGTTTTGGAACAGGAAGACTGGTGGGTTCGACTCTATGGGAAGTAAACCAGGCCACATGAGTAGAATAATTAATGAAGTGCTGATGTCGTGTCCTTTCTGTGTGACAGGATACGACAATTAAGTGCAGCATGCATTATTGTCTGATAGGAATTTCCAACACTTTCTGCTAATCTCTAACACATTTTATGAGGTTAAGCACATGTGAAATGTGTCTGATATCTGAGGAGAATAAAGTAAACATACACTGTCGGATTTCACTTTAACAACCTCACAACATTGCTAATGTAAAATGGATTGAATGATGCAAGGCTTTGAGATTTGGCAACTGTCAATCATTCCTCTTCAAAAAAACAAAACAAAACAAAAAACTCTGGTCTTATGGTGAATTCTTCAAATGACAATCAATTACCAGTTCGAGATTCACAAATTATTATTCCAACATTCATATAAAGCAAATATGAAATATTTTTCATATGCGTCTCTCCTCGGCCTTGTTGCTTTGAAGTTGCTTCGTTGCAGGAGGATAACAAAGGCTACCTTGCCAGTTGTAGCAGCTCTTCTATCCAGTCTTTGCTTAATAATTAATTGAGACTGCACATAAATTTTTGATCCTGGTTTAGGCTGAGCTTCAGCATCACACCACACCAGAGGTGCTCGAAGGTACACAGGGGGAAAAAAATGCAGAATTTCTTTCTTTTCTTCTTCTTCTTCTTCTTCTTCAAAAAAAAAAAAATGGAGAAAAACATTTCTAAAGCCATGGGTGTTTCTGCAATAAATGCTAGTGAGATGCACACACACACACACACACACACACATATACACGCACAGGCAAGCAATTAAATCCTGATGCAAAAGTGAGACGAAAATGAGAGGAGATGTCACCAGCGTTTCGAAAGAAAACAGAGACGTGAGCCAGCCTGTCAGGCGGCCGTTTAATAAGATATTTAAATTCTGAGCTTTACACTCACTAGACATTGACCCCAGCTAGAGATGGCTTCGCGACTGAGGTAGGCATTCAAACGATGCTCGATGGGTATAACGGCGGCCGATGCGTGCCAAGAAATCATTCCATGCCACGTCATTCCAAGGTAGAACGCGTGCATCACGCTGTTGATGCCAAACCTGACCTTGCAGAAATCCTCAGTCAACTGCCCAGAGTTTAGCCAGGAGTCTCCTGATGGTGTAGCAAATGAGCCTCAAGTTCTGAGCTGCTTTTCAGTTTCGCACTGGTGTACTGAGGAGTTATTATACATCACCTTGTCTCAGTCTGTTCATCCTCCTCTTCTGAAATCTGAGCTTTACACACACACACACACAAATAAAAAACCTCCACCAAAATCCGTTTGGTGACATTTGATATTGGAATCGCACAAGCATGTCAGCTTATTACCGTACTGTATATCCTGGCACAATGCAATAATAATAACAACTCTGATTTAAATTGTAGGAAAAACTAAAGATCAATACTCTAGGATTTCACAATGCGTACCCCCAATCGGCCTCATTTACTCGGTTTTCGGCTCGCTGCGCTCTCCTCTCCCAGGCCGTACACGGTGAGTGAGCTCTGCAGAGTTGCTCGCCTTTTATTTATTAATCGCATCCTGCTAATCCGAAGTGCCCCGACCCGTTGTACTCGAGTCTGCAGCGTGGATCCGAGCCGTATCAAATATGCATCCATGTTCGCAGCCAGACCTGCTCTGTCAAACCCTCTGGCAGACTCCGGGCCCTCACTTCACCCCACACGCTGCTGTGAATCAAATCAGCCGCGCTCGTCAGAGGTGTCAAAATCGATATCTGGAATAAGACTAGACTAATAGGGTGCAGGTGCGATTGTTTCTTTTCCAATAATACATTAATACATTAAAGGGAAAAAATGTACAATATCCAAGCAATGTACTTGACAATAACTTAAAAACTACAGTCCTGTCTAAAATCATTACGTAGCTTTTTTTGTCTAAAAGGGGAATGATTTCTCTGTGAAATGTTTCCTGCTTGGCCTCAAATGCAGGCGGAATTAACTGTAGAAGTACTCAAAGTCTACGAAGTAAGTAATGTTTGTGAGATTTAATGAATTTTTGGACGAATCGTCTCGTCCCAGCCTGTCAACGCGTTCTGAACATATCGCTAGGTCTGCAACTGACAAGCAGCTTTGCCTGCGCAGAAACGTGCGCTTGATTTCCATGAAACTTAGCGTCTCGATTTAGAGCACAACCATCTGTGTTTTTAAGAGCACATCTTTAAGCTTTCAATCACTTTAAAATACCTGTGAACGTGTAACGTGCTGAGAGCTGCCTCTGGTTGCTTTCAGAACTTTCATTTAATAAATTTTTTTTGACTGAGAAATGGTTCTTGGTAGCTGAAGCACAGAAATCTGTTGGATTTTAAGTCTTTTGCTGTAAAGACTTAAAAAATAAATCAATTAAACACACAACTTTATACGCTGGTGGAAGCTAATCTGCTAGCAAACAAGCTTTTTCAAGAAGCTTATCGATCCTGATGGCAAAGAATTAGCGACGTGTTTTGTCCATATTTTAGCTAATACTACTATTAATATTGCAATTCATTTCATCTGTCGTGGTATTTCCCAGAGTTCCCAGCATCATTGGTTAACGCTGATCGGCGTTCCGCTTAGCTACATTTAGTTCCTGTTTCATCTTTGTATTTTTTAAGTTTATTTAAGTTCTGTTAATTAGCACACACCTGATTGAAGCTTGATTCTGTGGTATACTTACGTTCCGGTTTTGTTACATTGTTACATTCATGTTTAGCTCTGTTATTTATTGTAGCATTAGCATGTAGCTTGCCATATTTTTGATTTCATTCTTATCGTTGCTGCGTCAAATTAGATTTTTTTAATACAATGTTTAGTAAAGAAACAGTACTGTGCAAAAGTCTTAGGCACACTGTGTTTTTTAGAAAAAAACTTTCCAATGCATTTTTATTTTAGGACATTTATTATTTAGTTAGTACAAAAACATTTGTGATTGTCAAGCATCAGTATTCCACCACAAAATTAAAAGTTAAAGAAAAATATGTGTATGCCGGAAAAGAAACCACTTTTCAGGAAATTGGGGAACTGTGAATGGTTCTGCAGGATGCTCAGTAAAAATTAGTAGCTAATTTCCTCCTAAAACCGCACAAATTGTTCCTCAGACTACTGTACATGCTCCTCTAAGTGTCATCAAACCAAATACTGACTTTGTTCTTATAAATTACTGTTTACCTGGTTTTATAGGTTTTTTTCCTTTAAAGAATTTAGTGTTAACAGATAAATTCTAGTTTGGGGCACATGCTATTCATAAAAAGTGAAAAAAAAAGAGAACTTCCTTCGAAGACTCTTCCAGCGCAGCTTTAATGATGCCCCTGATACATCATTTGCTTATTTTTGTAGAGTCAGCCAACAAGGTAATTAGTGAAGTCTCTTTATAGGCATCAGAAGAAGCAGAATATTCTGGCACAGTGGGAGTAAAAACCCAACATAGTGGATCCTTCTCGGCCTCTTACATAAAGTCACCAGATGCCCGCTTTTTTGACGAAAGCTGCATTTTAGATCGACGAATGCAGAAGGAATCAGATACACTGTATGTGTTTGAACTGACTAATTGTGCACCACTTACTGAGGAAGACTTCATTTATTCTAGATGAAAAGATGTATAGGTCCTTGACATTCAGTAAAATCTGCAACTTCAGTACAATCCACTACACATGATGCTTTAACACCCATGAACAGGACTTATGGCAAGGCTGAATTATTTTCCTATAAAAAAATCTAAACAATGATCATTGGTATGAAGCAACATCACATATGTCATGTTCCTTGTAATTTCTCCTCATGTTTCTGATTATTAGCAGCTGAATTTAATCAGAGTCTTTAAAACAGGTAGAGGTTTGGCAAAAAAGTAATACACCATCGTCAACACATCAGGATCGTACGAGGATATGCATAGAATGCAGCTGGGAGAAAATCTGATGTCTGCTTTTATGGAAATTGGGATTAAAACTATATATTTAAGGTCATTTAGGTTTCTAATGTCATACATTCCACTGGGCCAGTGTTTTGTCACTAGGGTCAACAAAATTTGGTTTAATTTCTTTGGGCCTAATGCCAGACTGGGCCAATGTTGGAGGAAAAAGTCAATGAGGTTTACCTGGCCATTGTTGAGCAAACATCAGACATTATACGAGGTCTAATGCCACATTTTCAATTGGGCCAATATTGGACCACGAGTTTGGTGAGGATTTTAGAGATTTTCAATCCACTTTGCCATCCTTGGACCAACATCGGCCGTTCCCCTGGGTCAACCCTAGATATTCTACTTGGTCAATGTCAGCCTTTCTATTCATCCAATGGCAAATATTTTACAGAGACAATGTTAGCTAGTTCTTTAGTCCAACATCTGCCATTCCACTGAGCCTAAACCCAGACACTCCTTTTGGCCACTAGGATCAACAGGATTTCAGATTTTTTTAAATCCACCTAACCGGCATTTGACCAACATCAGCTGTTCCACTGGGCTAACACCAGGCATTCTACACTGTAAAAAATCCAACTAGATAAATTTGGCATGAATTAATATTTTATTGTTGGTTCAAATTCTTACAGTGGTATTTGTTGAGACAACAGGTAACATTGTGTTCTCGAAAACTTTGGAGACACATACTAAATAAACAAAAAGTTGAGTCAGCAATTTAGTCTCACTGGGATGCAATGACATGATCAATAAGACCTCCACCCCATCACCCCTGCCGGACTGACGCTAGCAAAGAGGTGAAGATGCCCGTTTTGTGGACTTGTTATTCTTGGTAAGTGTTTATTTATTAAAATGAATATGTTTCAGCCTAGCCTACAGGTACCTTAGACAGTTACAGCGTTATATATGTAAGGCGTTTCATTTGACATTTTGACATTATCATGGCACCCTGACATTACTGAGGTGAGCTTAGCTAATGTTAGGCTTCATGTTACTGCACTGTACAGGAGTTAGCGAGCTAAGCATTCATAACCATATCTCTCTTTTTCCCCACTTTGCCTCAGCTAACGAAAGTTTGAGGAAAAACAGTTTAACAGTAAAGGAGTAGCGGCGCTTCAGTACTCTGTTAAAGTTAAGGGATATAATAATGTCTGTGTTAGTATGACTTCAGAGTCGTTAATGCTCATCTACTGTACGACTGTTATAACTGTTAACTTATCTGTATGAAAACCGAAGTTAGTAAGAGAGTTGAGAGTAAGAGATTGAGAGTTGATAAGCAGCTGTTGTTATCCAGGTATGTTATTGACATTTAAGCAAAATAGGACGTACAGTATATTCTCTGTTTCATGTAGATCACTGTTTCATCTTTGACTAGCTTTTGAAGAATAATGTTTTTATATTTTAATTGTTGGGGTATTGTTAGGCCAATTTGTTTTTACAGGAAAGCACTTACTTGAATCAACTACATCACTGGGCTACAATCGGAGACGATGGCAGTTGAGTCAACTTAAGATTTTAAACTGGGTACATGTTCACTCACTCACTCATCTTCTATACCGCTTTATCCTGTATTCAGGGTCGCGGGGACCTGGAGCCTATCCCAGGAGGCTTAGGGCACGAGGCGGGGTACACCCTGGACAGGGTACCAACCCATCGCAGGGCACACACACATACACACACTCACACTCTCATTCACACACTATGGGCAATTTGGGAACGCCAATCTTTGGACTGTCGGAGGAAACTGGAGTACCCGGAGGAAACCCACCAAGCACGGGGAGAACATACAAACTCCATGCACACAGACATTGGAATTGAGCCTGGCTGGGAATTGAACCCAGACCCTGGAGGTGCAAGGCGACAGTGCTAACCACTACACCACCACATGCCCTGGGTACATGTTGTGTCACCTAAACAGCAACATCAAATATTTCATTTGGCCAGCAAATTTCTCTAAAGGTTGAAAGAGCTATGCAACGTGTTACTAAACGTTTTTGCGTTGAGGCGGCTTATTTTTTTTATAGTGTACTTGGACAACATCAGCTGTTTCATTCATCCAGTTCCATATATTTTACCGTGACAGCGTCAGCCCTTCCCCTGGGCCTAAAGCCAGACATTCCATTGGGCCAACATTGGGCCACTAGGATCAACAAGATTTCCGAGCCTTTTTAATCCACCTTACCAGCACTGTACAGACATTCCACTGGGTCCAGGCTGGCTCAATGGTATTTCATCTTTTGGGACAACCACAGCCATCCTGTTGAGCCAATGTCAGCCATTTCATTGGGTCAGCATGAGCCATTCAGTTGGGCCAATTTCCGACATTCTGTGGGTTCGAGGCAGGCTCAGTGTAACTTTTGCCCATTGGGATATCATTAACCATTCTAATCTACATTGCCGAGATTGTACATGAAAGGATTTCATTGCCACCCATAATCACCCAAAGTGATATACTGTCAAATTTCCTGTGAAGTGATTTTACATTCTATAAACATAAGTAGCTCTGAGCGTCAAGCTGGTGAGCTTGCGAGCTAGCAACAAACATCTTCTAGATCATAAATACGTAATAACAATTAACATTTGCAGATCTTGCAGATGCACCCAGCAATTTAAAATAATTAAAAATTAAAATTTTTTAAATGTCTGCAAACAAGCAATGTTTTTGTGTCTGGGAAATGTTATCTAGCTAGGACGTACAGTAGGCAGTCGGTCTGTGGTTTTGTGGTTTAAAAAGCAACAATAGTAAGAATCATGCTGGAGATGCTGTGAATGAAATGTATTTCTCTTAAAACTGCATATTTGTTTTAAAACAATTGCATGCTAATTAGCTTTTATTCCACAGCGTTTCTCCTGAACACCACATCGAGATGATGATATCGCATAATAAAACAGCACTTCTGTAAATCTACTTTAGAAAGAAACAGTAAACAGCGGCGAAGGGTGGCTAGCGCTCCTCAGTAATTATTTTCATTTGAATCATTACTTTCACTGCCTGTCATCCTCTGTGACCAGAACGAGCTTTTAGAGACGGCTTTTGCGGGGACTTGTGTTTACATCCTGCGGCCCGTGTGCTTTCAAAGGAGAATGATTTTGGGTGGTCTGATGCGCAGCAGTAATTTCCTGATGCGCAGACTCAAAGCCGAACACTGGAGTATATGAGTTCCTGTGCACGGGCGAGAGTCTGGCAAGAGAAGAATAGGAATGGCTTGCTCAGGAAATCAGTCGTGAGTTACAGCGGACAGTGACCTGTCTGCAGACTTGTCAATATCCATTAGACTGCTGTTTATATGCAAATAGATAATAAAGCCTAGAATATAGACCATCAAGTGGTTTATGGGAATGAGAAGACGGCGGCATGTACCATTTAACTGTGCCTATAGAAGTAACCATGTCAAACACTAAACCATGATCTTTAACCTCCTGACTACCAGCAGTTAAAATTTGTCCTCTCTAGAGGACATTTTTTAAACCTGAATATCTCCCATATCCTG
>JAQMYG010000001.1:34154090-34185396 GCA_030014215.1 Clariallabes teugelsi
GCACACTTTAGTTTTCTATATACTAACACACACACACACACACACACACACACACACACACACACACACACACACACACACACACATGCTTCAATGAAATCATAGAACAAATCTACGTTCTCATTTCACAGTGTTGTAAAAAAAAAACGTGTTGTAAAAAAAAACAAAAAAACAATACAAATATTGTGCAAAAAACAATCTCTAACCGGAATGATTTCCACCAGCTTGTCGCCCACACGATGCTTGAATAAAGTTGATTATTTTTCAACAGCAGCATGTCCTGAAGTGTTTTATTCATTCCCTCAAAAATGAGATAACTCTGACCAGGATAAAAACAAACAAACAAACAAAAAAATACTAGAAATGTCTACAGCTTTCATATAGCAAATTGCTGAGAAATAATTCAGCGCTGTGATTAGTAAACAAGGCGAAACTGACAAGCAAGTGAATGACGTGGATTACAGCATGAAGACTAAGAGTAAGACTATGCCGTATGCAGCAGAGCAGTCTGACCTCCTCACAACCTCCTCTTGTGAGTTAAGTGTGAGATCAGAGGGATGATGAAACCTACAGTGAGGAGCAGGATGGACCGTAAGTCTGTGTGTGTCAGCATGAAGGGCAAAGAAAAAAGAAGAAGAAGAAGAAGAAAAAACCTCATAATGCATTTATATTCTGCTGTTTGTGCTGCACTGATGTCTAATCAAATGAGAATGACGAAAATTAGACTGGAAGGTTAAACGAAACAGGGTTTGTTGTTTTTCTGTTTTTAAATCACATATTTGAAAGATGAACTGGAAACGGTCCAACAGACCGCCAACCGACCAGCGTATACACACACTGGCATCACCACGATGAGGGAACAGACACGCGAGTGTGAAGAAGCATCAATCACACTGAGTATATAATCAGGAGAGCACAGAAAACGATATGGGAACTGGTGAAGTTAGTGTGTGTGTGTGTGTGTGTGTGTGTGTGTGTGAGAGAGCAGAACTGTGAAATGAGAACGTAGATTTGTTCTATGATTTCATTGAAGCATGTGTGTATGTGTGTGTGTGTGTGTGTGTGTGTGTGTGTGTGTGTGTGTGTGCGATTATTCCCGTTAAAGCACTTAAACGGAGGTGAACTAACATGAAATTCTCACCCCACCCCATCTCTGTAGGCCATTTGCCTTCCACTGAACGGGCGCTAAATCTTTTCAGTGCTAACTCCATTTCACGCCTCAACACGTAAGTCGGCATTAAACCCGGCACCGTATCACAATTAGGCCAATTTTATTATTCTATCCTACAGGTATAAAGGTTTAACTCCTGCGTGATGCTCACCTTCCACCCCAGACCAGGCCTTTAAAATCTTTACGATTTGATGGATGGGAAAAAAAAACAACAACAGGAAGCTCGGAAGCTCAGGAAGGCTCACAACTTATTACGTGGTGGTATTGAATTCTCAAATCTGATTGGTCGGAAGTTGCGCAAGCTTAAAATCCAACGTTTATTAAAGGAAAAGCTGGACGTTGTTGAGTTGAGAGGCTGATAATACGAAGGAGTATTTACAGCTGCTATAGGGTAAGTGAAAACCGACAGGATTGAATGTAAACTGAAAATGAATAAAGAAAAATACAATGATTTTTTTAAACAGGAATAAAATACGATAAGTGTTTTATGTGGGGAAAAAATGCCTCAATGATTCTTTAATTGTTTCTTGTTGTGAAATAATTTCTAATTGTCGTCATCATGAACACACCCACAGTGAAGGTATTGTGTGATAATCCTGGTCAATTCTTTATAACATCCGAGTGAAAACTGCTGGAGAAATGCACTGTATGATGAAATGTTAACAGCCCCACACATCCTCTGCTCCTAGTCATCGTTGTGCTGCTGAGAAAGCTGCGACGTGAAGATCCACTCTGCGGCTCATTAACGAGTCCTCCGGGAGGCCCGAGTGTGTCCTGACACAGCGGAAAAAGCTGTGTCACGTCGTGAATTACCCCAAAATGCCTATAAGTTTAATAGGACTCAGATCCCAGTGGGGCTGTTCGGGCAGGTGTGAGCCCCCCCACCCACACGCGTACATTTAAATTAAATCCTACGCTATGGACTGTTCATTATTTCCTTGTACTGCTCAGGTGAGGATAGCGTGTCCCTCCACAGGGCCTGTCAGTCTGCCGAGCCGGACATCAGACTTTTGACAAGAATTTCCTGAGGTCTGACAAGAGCTGCCATTAAAGAGGAATAAATTTGCTGCAGCCTCAGTGGAACGTGTGTGTGTGTGTGTGTGTGAGAGAGAGAGAGAGAGTGTGAGTGTGTGAATGTGATATGTCCAGGTAATAATTGCACTATACAGTATATTCACATTCTGGACGTGCAAGCATATTTTGGTGTGTATTTAATGCCTGTTTTTTATATATATATTTTTTAACGGTAAGATGTCAATCAACCTCAATGGGTGGGACCAGCAAATTATTAGTTGCTCAGTGTTTCAGGCTCTGATTCAGAGATATACATACAATAAAGCCCATTTTTGCAACATTAAAAAAGGCACAGTCTGGGAATAATCTATTCGGAATATTTTATTCTCAGATTGAACTTTTTGAGTCGCATTGTTAACAGATCAAAGGACAGACCATAATCGGGCCAAAGGTACTGTAACATGGACACAACAGATCAGACACAACAATCAGGTTTACAGACACAACAATCAAGAAATAACATGAAACAGGTGAACACAATCAGGTAACAATCCATCAGAGGGTGGTGCTTGTTTCCATGGGAACCATGACACCTAATAGTTATATGTGCACTTACAGTACAGTACATGCTCTATATAGTCGATTTCTCGGCTTTAAATCAAGGCTAAATTCCTACTTTTTGCCATTTGAAAAACATGTTCATAAAATGTTTTTATTGTTCGTCAGACATGAGGTGATTTAAAAACATAAACAAGTTTAGTAGTATTCTATCAAAAACAATAAGGATTGAGATTTACCGGGTTTTATTCTAGTCTGTCTTCATTCAAAATTGAAGTATAATAAAATAAAGATAAACATATAAAGCAATAATTTTTGCTCTGCACACCGACTGTGAAGTTTGTCACCCAGAACGCGACTATAATGCAAGTAACCGGGAACAAAATAACCATAACCATAGTTTCGTGCAAACATGCTTTCCAAAGTTCAACCGAGACTGGCATAAAGTTTTTGCCGACCCACTGAGATGAAATGATTTGACATCTTTCAACTTTACAGTGTATTTAATACAAATTTAACTCTTTTCTTCCACCAGAAATACCTCTATGGCTAACCAGAACTAGCTGTAGAAGCCAGCGCAGTCAGAGTGCTTCCTGTGCGTCTCTTTGCGCCAAAGTGTGAGGGTTTGCCCACTAGAGGGCAGTGGTTATGTTTATGTTTTATTTTGTAGTCTTGTGTTTGTCTAGCCCTTGCAGGTGTAGTCCCTAGTGTTTAGCCCGTTAGTCTGTTTAGTGTGTCTTGTCTTGTCCAGTGTGTATCCCATGTTTGTATTGTGTATTAGTGTGCCATCCCTTGTCTGTGTTTGTGTTTTGAGTTCTGTTTTAGTATGCTCCATGTTTTATGCCAACTCCCTTTGTTTGTTAGTTATTGTTATTATATCATTAAAGACTTTATTTTGTTACACCTGCACCCCCTCTGCGCCTATGCCTAAACCCGCACCCACAGTCCAACAGCCAGCAGAACGTGACACAAAGTGCGAACTTTGGAATACATTTCTGCCTGGAACTCTCACTTACTTACTCATCATCTATACCGCTTTATCCTGTATACCCAGAGAAAACCCACAAAGCGCGGCGAGAACAGGCAAGCTCCACGCACACAGATCCTGAGGCGGGAATTGAACCTGGAACCTGCAAGTGCAAGGCTACAATGCTTATAAATGTGCACGGAACCAAGGTTGTGAGATTTGCCCATGATTACTCATGTTGCACTCACATTCTGGGCGACAAACTCGCAAAAGTTTGCAGAACTGGAACATTTATAAATACTAAGACCAAATGAAATGTAGTTTATATGAACCTCAATTTTGATTGAACATAGACTTGAAAAAACATATAGTATCTCTTTAAAGCTTTTCTATGTCACAATCATCACAAGTTATTTTTTCCCTGGATAGGAATACATGAAGCCTTCTTTATTCAGATATACTGAAAGCAATTAAAACAGAGTTGCTCCGCCCACTACCACTCTAGCAACCTCCTGAAAAATGATAGCAACCATTTAACAGGCTATCAGTTAGCTAGATTCCTTAGTAACCACCTAGCAACACCCTAGAAACCATGTGAGATAGTCTGGCAAATCGCCTAGCAACCACATAGCAACCTAGGTAGTAATCCAACGATCGAACATATGTACAATCATTTAGTGTTTTAACATTTAATATAATACATTTTAAAGTCATAACACGCAGATTTCATTAGCTGTATCTGAGCCGGAACATATTAGCGCAGCTTAAGACAAAATATCAGCATACTGGGCACAGCAAGCCTTTCTCTTAAAAGGTCGTTTTCTGACAATGCCAAGATTTAATTAATTCCCTGAAACCCGTCTCTGCGCTAGGTTTGATAGTGCTGCTTGTTGCAACTCAAGGAGGTACTTAAGTGTAAAGACGCTCTCGGTTTCTGGGCTGATGCCATACAATGGCGTCGCCCATCTGCTCCGTTTCTGGCAACTACATATGTTCTTCTAGCTTTTTAACGTTACTAAGCACTCGTTTCAGAAGCCTTTCCCAAAAAGATGCTGGCTCTAGGTACTTCTACAGCCGCTTTGGATTCACTACAAATAACTTGTCTTGTTTCATCTGAATACATGTCTCGTCACATCAAAGTAATGAGCAAATCTACTCAACTCAGATTTATTCAAGAATTAGTTAAAAGAGATAAATCCGCTTCAGTTTAGCAGTTTGAGAACTCATACATATGTATTTCTTCTTTGCTCCTCATTAATTTTTTTTATTCTCAATATATATTAGTATTATTATTATCACCGTTCCATATTTTTTATTTTTGATGGGCTTGTCAGGATGTAACGAGGTCACAAGTCAAGCAGCATCTGTATTAGACATAACTTTACAGTATTTATAAGATGAATGTAATGCCATGATAAACAGTATTGTGCAAAAGTCTTAAGCCAACCAAAGAGCCAGACTTTTTAATTTATTTTTAATGTAGTCTTGAGAAATAGTTCTCCAGGCTTCCTGACTGACTTTTTTGTCTCTCATTTTCATTCCAGTCCCTGTACCTGAGCAGTTTCAGAGCAATGTGTTTTGTTTGTTAAGCCACACAGTGACCTATGAATCATTCAGGCATAAAAAGCATCTAACTTAGGGCATGAACCAGTGAGACACGTTTAATAATTTAACAGAGTTAATAATTCTTGATTTGTATTACAGTATAATATTTGTATTTGTCACATACACTGCCTGGGGGAAAAAAAGTCAGCATTTTAGAAGGGTCAAATTATTGCGCTGCATCAAGCAAAGATAACAACTAAGGAGAATTGAAATTACTGGAACTGGGTTAAGAACTATGTTTGCTAGGGAGCTTAAAGACTGGACCTTGGAGCAATGGAAAAGATCATGTGACCTGATGAGACCAGATTGAGGCTATTCCAGAGCGATGGGCGTGTCAGGGTAAGAAGGGAAGCGCATGAAGCGATGCACCCATCATGCATAGTGTCCACTGTACAGTCCTCTGGAGACAGTGTTATGATCTGGGGTTGATTCATTTGCTCAGGTCTAGACTCAGTAACGTTATGGGGCAATAAAATTAAGTCAGCTGACGACCTGAATGTACTGAATCACCAGGTTATCACATCTATGGAGTTTGTCTTCCCTGATGGCACGCGCCACGTTTCGGGAGTGGTTCTGGGGCCATGAGGAGTCATTTTCACACATAAAATTTTCACACATTGTGTGATGTAATCAAAGCTAAAGGTGAAAGGTTCTTGCTCTTAGTCACACAGTGCACTTCTATAATATAGTAGTAAACAAACACTGTGTTAGAACCTTATATGTACTGTATATACCCTTGTGACTAATTTTCCTGCATGAATTAAATTAGAAAATGTCTTAAAAATGTCAGATTTCCTTCTTTTACCGGTTCTTGCTGGACCTCTGGACCCTGCAGTACAATCGTACAGTAATCACTGCATTCTACATCCGCATAATAAAATCTCAGACCTCCCCCGCCGTCCTCGTGTACAAATTAGAGCTCTGTCCGATCCAGCGCCGCCGGTGTCTTGTGCTCTTGTGTAATTACCCCGGTGGCACCCAGGGCCCTGAAAGAGTGGCGTGTAATTGGCACTCCTGCCTCCCCCTCAGGTGAAGCCATGCATTATAAATGTCATGATACGTGGGCGTCATGGCAGCCGGTGATCAATCTGCACCACACTTGTCATTTATTCCTGTCGGCGGTAGACACACTGAGAGCGCGGTACGCCTTGTGTAATATTCCGCATCATCGCATCTTATTACGCTGGATGAAACGATCACTTGTACTAAGTAACCGAGAGCCGATACGCGTCGCTCTGTAATGATCTATCTGCACGAGACGCCCACGGATGTTGGCTCACACATCCACATCTGCCGTGCTTACAATACCACCAGCAATTAAGCCTGAGCGCCGGCCTAATGCGATTTGTCATGTCAGATTTCCTCAGGGATGCCTGGGAAATCGGCCATGGCTCTCGCGGGATTGTTGGCGCCTTATTCCGAGCGTGTCATTTCTACGAGATTGTTAATGAATATAGAAGCGGAAAACTGTGTCCAATCCAATAGGAGCTGAAGGTCACAAGGAAAAAACAAAAACAAGCAAATGATGTATTAATTTAGATTAACCAACATTAAATATGCAGAAAGTTTAATGCTAACAGCAGACAACAGCAACATACATAAAGTAATGTGAGTTCAATAGGAGGTTCTTGAGGTTGATCTCAGTTACAGTGGTACCTTGGCATAAGAACTTAAATTTTGCAAGAAATTTGCCTCGGCATATGAAACATTTTCGGCATACAAGCAAACGAAACCGAGCCAAACTGAACGCCGGCTAAGTTGCGCGTATGTCCAGGAGCCGTTCACAATGAGTTTAAGTATTTTTGCTAAGAATGCTAGCAAGCACGGTTAGAAGAAGAAAAGGAAGCCACTTCCATTTTAGCTAAAAAAAAAAAAAAAGAAGCGGCCAGTTCAAAGAGTAATCAAGTTAAGGAGGTTACATGAGGTTTAATGTCTGTTTATTTCATATTTTACTTTATTTACACGTCTTTTTGAAATGTTTTAATTGTTTTTATTTGCAAAAATATGGTTATAGTGTTGAAAATTGGTAATATTGGTAATATTTTTGGGTGGCTGGAACAGATTATCTGCATTATTTCCTTTGGGAAAATGCATTTCTATAAGAACTCGCCTCCAGAAGGGATTAAATTCATATGCAGAGGTACTACTTATTTATCTAGCTACGTAAGAATTAATAGGTTTTTGTCACTAAAGCATTTATCTATCTAACAAAGATAACCAGTAACCTGAAGTTTCCTAGCATTAGCATTAAGAATTTATTGTATAAAATTAGCAATAATGAACATGACCATTGTCTAGCATTAACAATATATAAGTTGAAAATTGTCTTTTAGCAAAACATTAGTGATACCTAAAACATTTTCATCTCTTTTTTTTAGTTAACATTAGCTAGCTAGCTATAATCTTTTAAATATTTTTGCTAACATTTTTTTCTCCGCATCCAAACCTGAAATTACCTGATGTGAGCTACGTTTTCTAGGGTTTTCTTTTAGCACTCAATGCTCTTGATGTTAATTTTTTCTTTTAGCTTTTAGCTAGCTAAGGCTAGTTTTCATACTCAACATTGTGTATTTTCTGTACCTTATTAACAAAACCACTGTATAGTATCTGCTTGGGGGAAGTTTGTTTTTTAATCTGTGGCATTTCAAGTGATCTACACAACATCTCCACAGACATAAAGACATAAGCAACAAAAAATGGTGAAGTCAGAAACTAGAATTTTTTTTTTCCTTTATATATATTTTATACAGCCTTGTCCTGAATATGGTTTCTTAAAGCTAACATATCATTATATATATATATATATATATATTTTTTTTTTTTTATTTTATTTTTTTTTTTGCTAACTAGCTTATTAGCAAGCTAGTTTGACTCTGCACAAGGGTTCAAATGAATATGACATGCTGGCTGCCAAGGTCAAGTGCACTTCAATAAATCCCTTTCTGCATGAGAGGAAGTCGACAGGCTATTAACAGCAATACTGCAACGCAAGCTCGGGTACAAGCCTTGAAGTCGTCTGCTAATTAAAAGTTTTAATAAACCATCAAGTCCTTCCAAGATTGATGTGAATGCTGAAATGTTCCTTGGCATCTTAGCAGAGCCAAATATATTAGACACCAAATTCAGATCGAAAAACCCTCAGAGATTGACATGCTAATGCTAATCACATGAAACACGTATTAGCTATAAATTAGCGTGCTGAATAATCAGCAGAGAATCCACCCACTGCACTAAATCCTGCTTTATCTGTCTGGCTCATATTGCAGGCGCGGGCCTAATTATAGAGGCCCGAGTTTCTAGAATAGCACCTACGCAACGGTGATACGCATTTCACAAAGTAATCATGAGAGCAATTCATTGCGAATAGAGCCCCGAGTTAGTCATCCGAAGAGAGTCAGAGGAAAGTTTTTTCTGCCACAATTTTCTGAGAAAATGCTTGTAAACATGTTTAGCTTTACTTTTCCTGTAATCTTTCTAATTAGCTTTTTTAACCCTATTATTAATGTTAACTTCAAAAGAAAAAGAAAAACAACACCACAACAAGAGTGTAATCATGAATTAATAAGGATCTTAGAAATTCAATGTTTATTGTATTGCCAATTATTAAAGCTAATTTGTATTTGTGTTAGCGCTGACAGCAACCTGACGGTTTGATCCCTGTCAACTACACGCCGTGCACAAGAAGCGCTGCTGTTAAATCGTTCCTCCAGGGCCTGCTGGGAAAACCAGGGCGCTGTTAACCAAACTGTTGACTCTGAGAGCTGCAATCTGACCTCTTTGACTACAGAGGAAAGAAACTAATTAGCAGAGAAAGAAAAAAAAAAAAGGTTTGGATTTGGATGCGGTACAGATTGTTTGGATCCAGTGAAAATTTTTTTATTATTTTTTTTATAAATGAGTTATCAGGTTTTATAAAGACAGGTGTAGCCTATTTACACCTAAATCTTTCGATTTAAACGTATTTGGAATGTATGGAAGAAAGTTTATAGATTCATAAAGCTGACATTAGTAAAAACCTAAGCTATGTATGTAGTTTGTAATGTTTTTATGTTTTTATGGAAAGTAGTTATGTAATGTTTTCATTTCTTCATGCTGTTTTGGGTTTTCTTCCTCAAATCAAGGTCATCGCTGATTTAATATGACAGCAGAAATGAACCTCACCAGCGTGCTGCATGCTGAAAGGAAAGGTGAGCTGCATAACACAACCGAGTTAGGAGACCATTATAAAGCTCGCTTTATTCCTCTCTATAATCCCCTGCTACACTAATGCACTTATCCCGGTGTCTCACTAGTGCTTGGACACCATCATGGTAGAAAGTTTCCTCAGTACCCTGAGAACCATGTGGAAATGTCTTGGAGCGAGGTCAGGACTGTCCAGGGGATGTGGCGATAACTACTAGCCAAACTGGTGTAATGTGCAAGCGGTGTTAGTGAATGATTGTGTGTACAGTTTCCACAGACAGCTGCGTCTCTTCTGCAAGTTGGCGACAGGTTATCCACTCGCTGAAAGTCCCAGGTTTGACTTGAATGCCATTTAATAATTTAGAATCTGTCATACCTGTATATAACATCAGTGTGTGGGGTATATGAGCATTTTTTAAATATCTTTTGTATGGTCAGGGATTTTCTAAAAATGAAAGGTATACATTTTGTTAAAATGTAAAAAGTTCATATCGGTACGAATACAGTAAGAACTGAGATTTCAACACCTTTTGCTAGTCATTTTTTTGGACCTACAAAGTGAAAAATATCATCAATAATAAAGTGAAAAATATCATCAATTATAGCACCACAGTGTCACCTACATACGCTGCTAATATTGATCATATTTACCTCATCAACACATTTTTATCAGCAGTGGTATAGATTTAACAATTGATAATACAGTATGTGTCTGTATAATGATTTTACTTCATTTGATTCTGATGTTGTGAGCAGCTCCAGTATGGTGAGTTTATGTCACATGTTTAACACCAGGTTAAAGTTTAGTTTGATAGTTACCTAGTTATCAATTCTATTTGCTACTTAATGTTAGCAAAGAACATTAAGTAGCAAATAATAGTAGCTCGAACATGTCGTCTTGCAAATTTTCTATTATACAAGAAATGTTTATGTATATTTTATGAAACTGCAATAGCCATACCATGTTGGACAACGGATAAATGGAGTGCGACAAAATGATGGTATTTGAGAGAATTATGTCACTAGCTTAATTTTTTCTTTTTTTTAAATCCAAGAACAGTTTAGGCAAAAACAAACAAAGAGAAGCATGAATATCTTAGATTGTGACTGTTTTCATCTCTACATTTATTTCCGAGAAGTAGTCAGTCTGTACAAAATCCACATTTTAAGTACACATTTAGCAGTGCGCTTATTTTTTAATATACTTTTTTTAGCTGAAGACTGTCACAAAATAACACAGGAAGCCGAAGAGAAATTCAGCTCGATAGACTGGAGCTAAGTTCATAATCCAAAATCAATATGTAGTGCAAAGAAATCCATCAAAATCCAGATTAAAAAATAAATAAATACAACAACAACAACTCGGAATCAGCATGAATAGCAGGCACTCCGCATGGATAGAGTCTGTCTGTCTTTCTTACTTACTTACTTTTCTCTTCCTTCATTCCTTACTTGTTGTTATTTTTATTTCTATCTAGTATTATAAGTTTTTATTTCCTGTAAATATGAATTGTTGTCACTTTCATTTCTTGCTATTATTATATATTTCTTTTCTTTAATCATTCTCTTTTCTTTTTTTTCTTTCGCACTTTCACTTGTTTCTTTTTGGTTGTCCTTGCTTTTTATTAATTGATTGCTTTCACCTTAATTTAATCTCTTCATTTAATATCTCTCTCTTCTTGGAATCGAACGTACTCTACATGATATATGATGTACAGTAGTCGAGTCTTCAGGACAGAGGAGTTTATGTGTGTGGTTTCTCTTCTGTAAGTGTTTTTCTTGCCTTCTGAACTTCGAGGCGAGAGCGAGAGAGGGAAAAAAGAAAGAGGCCAGTAAGAGACAAAAGGTTAGAGGAACATCATTCTACATTCTACATCTATACAGTACATGGATAAAAAGTTTGATGTGTTTTTGATTTAAAAAAGATGCAGATCTAACGGTGGCTCTTTGGCTCTTTGGATTTGAACCTATAACCTCCAGCTTACTCGCTCTCCAGCTCAGTCTTCCTGCTTCGCAGTGATGATTTATGAATTTTTGCCGAGCGCAGGCGCTGATGCATTAGTCAGGGCTGTTTTGATGTTTCAGCTTGTACACGAGTATTGAATTTTTAACATCCAAACAAAACACTTCATCTATTTCAGCCAAGTGCCAGAGTGCTTTTAAAACCATCGGTTAAGATGGAACACTGGGTCACAAAGCACGAACGCCAACAAGCTAATTAATTAGTTTGACGGAGATTTATATTTTCAGTGAGCAGGATTTCTCGATTGATTTAAAAGAGCTCTTTGGAACGGAGCAGCGACGAGGCTTTAGAGGGGAAGGAAAAAAGCAAACTGTCTGTGTTTTATCATGTCACGGATTATTTGTGTTGCTGCATATCGCTGTTTCTTTACACACTTTAATCAATCAATATAGGAAGCAATAAAGCTTTCAGCTAGCAGACTATAATAAATTACTACAATGGTGTTGGGTACAAAATGCATAATAACTTTAAAGTAACATGATTAAGAAATTCAGGATTTGTACAGCCTTTGTTCGTGGTGAACAGTTAATCAGATATTCTTTCACAACGAACACAGAACAAAACCCAGAATGACATTGATTTATTTTGTGCGTGAAAATTAGTTCCTTTCATTACTGTGGATTTGAAAATCACATTGTTTGATGGATTCGTTACAAATTGAAGCATGACATTAAACATTTTAAATGAGTCATAGCCTTCAGCAGGAGAAACTTGGTATCATGATGCACAGCTCAAGTGGTGCTGGAGTGTAATGTTTTAGAACCTTTACTTTTAGATCTTTTTCATTAAACATACATCAAAACACACCACATTGATTGACATACAGAGTCATAAAGTCAATTTCTGAATAACAACAATAACAAACGTTCAAGAGGTGTTCGAGTCAAACCAGGAATTTTGATTGCGCAAAATAACTCTATATAATCTCCTGCTACACTAATGCACTTATCCCAGTGTTTCAATACTGCTTGGGCATCATCAAGGTTTTCACATGAATAGACTGCCTGCTTCACACCAGAAACACCAGCCTCCCAGGAACTCCTTTCTTGGAGTGATGGCTTGAAGGTAGATGTGGCAATAACTACCAGCCGAGTTCCTGTAATGTGCAAGTGGTGTTGGTCTGCAACATTAGTTTGTGCATTGTCCTGCTTTGGTGATCACACCAGGATGTCTTTAAACTTAAAGAAAGTTTGTGGGAGGCCAGCACTTCATACATGAAGCATGCATTCCAGCTCAGATGTACTGAGAAAACTTTCTACCTTGATGGTGTCCAAGCACTAGTGAAACACTGAGATAAGTGCGTTAGTGTAGCCGGGGATTATATAGAGAAATAATAGAGGGAGTTTTTATTGTGTTCTGTTATTTTGCACAATCAAAAGTCCCTTTTTGACTCGAATGCCATTTGTACATTTGTTATTGTTGTTATTCATAAATTGACATTGTATGTCAATCAGTATGGTGTCTTTTTTGTCTTGTGGAATTATTGATAAGTGGAGTTTTCTTTAAGGAAATGTCTACTTAACAGTAATTACAATGGAATGGAAGGAGTTTCCATTGTCTCAGTGTCAAACTTGAACTTTGATTTTCCCAGCATCAGAAAGACTTCAAGACAAAGTTTATACTTTACAGTCTAAATAAACAAAAAAAAAGAGTCACTGGAAAAGGAACTAATTATTAATAGCAGCAACAGCATGAGCTAACTTGTTTCGTTACCATTTGCTGTATACAGTTGAGTAAGTATTCATATACAGTATGTACTTTTGGTCGGTTCTAGATCTCTGGGTCAGAGAACTCCAAAACTGCAGCTCTTGTGGGATGTCCCCAGTCTGCAGCGGTCAGGTCGTAACAAACGTGATCCAAGTAAGGGAAAGCTGTGACCTGGTGACAGGGTCATGGGTGTCCAAGGCTCACTGATGCACATGGGGGGGGGGAGTGAAGGCTGGCCCGTGTAGTCCGGTCCAATAGAAGAGCTACTGTACTGTAGCTTAAATGAATGAAAAGGTTAATGCTTAAGGTTCTAATAAAAAGGTTTCAGAACACACAGCGCATTAGTGTTTTGGTGGCAAAGGGGGTGGAGCTACTTAATATTCGGTGGGTGGTCATAATCTTATAGCTGATCTGTGTATATAAAAGTCTTCAACACTCATGAAATGCTTGTAATTATACTTCAGTATACCAGAGTAACATCTGATCTGAAAAAGATCTAAAAACACTGAAGCAGCAGACTTTGTGTGAATTAATATTTGTGTCATTCTCAAAACTTTTGGCCCCCAGCTGTACAACCCAATGTCCTGATTGTCAGTCCTGCAGTATTACCATCCCAGCTCATATTAGTTAGCTTGGTTTGGGGCGTTTTGTTTAACCTTGATTTTAGTTACAGTATATTCTTTAACATTATTTTAACTATAACATTCATTTTGGTATATTATTATTATTTTTATTAGCTTAATTTATAGAGTATTTAGCTTAATTCATATAGCTTAATGTATATTTGGTAACATTGATTAGTTATAGCATTTGTTTGGATGTTCTTTAACATGGTTTAGCTGGCTTTATTTGATTAGTAAAATCATTTTTGGCAGCTTTAGAAATGAGTTGTCTTGCTTTTTTTGTTGTTGTTGTTGCACTATCTAGCCTCGTTCTTGGCATGTTATCTAAGGTTCCATATTTATCTTGGGAGACATTCTGAAAGATTAACTAGATTTTCCTGGGGAATTTCTTCTACCATTAGCTTTGTTAACGCTAACCAAGGCTTTTCACATTATTAAATAGATGAACAGTGGAATTTTTCATCAAACACCTCTTTTTATGTCATCGCCTTGGGAACATAAAGCATTTTGACTTGCGCGTTGCACAGACCTAACAAACTGCTAAAATGTGAGAGCTAATTAAATATTACTTTTAAATATGTTTTTTTTCTAAAACATTGATGCTGAGGGAAGCAGCCGTGAGTTTCTGTTGGTGAATAAGTCAGTTCTGACCTCCAGCTTGGCCAGGAGCTGTATGAAGTGAATATGGGCTTTTCAGCAGTGTCCTTGTTCTTTCTGTCTCTGTATGATTGTCCGGCCAATCAGGAATCTACAGTCGAGTGGCCTGCTCAAGTGATTGTCCTTGCAGTCTATGTGCGCGTGTGTGTGTGTGTGTGTGTGTAAGAAAGAGTGCTGGAGCATTTGGCAGTACTGTGTAGGCGTATGTTTGTAAAGATTAAAAGGCATAATTTATTGACATTGTGAATGCCATCCTTTAATATCCTGTCCTCCAAATTTTCTAGAATTTCAAGGATGTTTTAATGTACATATTGTGAACATTTGAATAAAATCTTTCTTTAGGAGAATGGTGCGTAATGCATTCATACATTCTTCCTGTGCCCAAAATTTTCAAAATGAATTTGATTTGTGTCCAGATTTTCAACAAACACACACTTCAGAATTGCGAACGTTCAAATAGCCAAGACTTGATGAGCAACAAGTGACCGGAAACTATATACATTAACATAACGTCCAATGCGGAATGAATGGCGCATTGCCCAAGTGCAAGTTGATCTTGGAGCTAAACTATTTGCTTTGGGTGAAAGCGCCATCTAGCGATCATTGTGTGTCAGCGACAGCTTCCCATTCAAAACAATAGGCGGTCAAATGACCGTGAACCACGTTATAAGTAGGTGAGACTGGCGCGGCGCTTCTAGTGTTAATGAAAGTGATGGGAATCAGGTAACCCAGAAATGATACTACCCTCTAGTGGTGGGGGGTCAGATTTTCAGGTGAGCTGATTCTTTATTATTATTTTTTTTTTTTTTACAAAACTCAACAAAATCACGGCTACTTGTTCAGATTCCTTTGTGTTTTTCAGGCCCAATTCCAATCGCTTACAAACACAAGTACATTTTGTCCTTTCTTGAGTGTGTGTTGTATAAGCTTCTTTATAAAGCATAATTCTCTCAGCTCTGGTAATGCTTTTGAATTTCTAATCAAGCTCTTTATACATCTCGGATAATCCTTTGTACTAGATTTAAGCCCTTGTTTTCTTGGTCTTTGTCCCAGCCCCATCATAAAGTCTAATTTCCCCGACCTCAGATAGGCTTCTCGTTGAAAGAACTTAATTCATGCATGAATGCACAGTTGGGAACAAGCGCAGATGAGAGGGTGGCAGTAATAAGGAGCACAAAGCTGCAAACACGCAAATCTCAGCGTCGCCACGGCGTCCTGAATATGAAATTAATGCGGCGAGCGCTCTTCTCGTAACAGCACCTTCTTCACAGAGTGGCGTAAACAAGAAATCTACTTTATTTAACTAGAGTTTTGGCCGCCGCATGCATCAACATTTGTATTTGGTTATAACAAGGATAACAAATGATTCAGTTTTATTTGTATTGATTTAATCGTGTTATGTTCGCACAACTTCTGCAATTTCCTCCTTCCTCACAAAAATAGGGCGGATCCTCAGCGATCATCCTGCCACTATTACAGTATGTGGTATTACTGCCAGTTTTTATGTTAACTTTCTGCATTAATGACTGGAATGTTTATGATTTCACATTACTTTAAAAGCATTCAGCTCTGCATGTTGGATTAAAGCGTCTAAAAATATTGCGGCCAACAAGCAGTTGTCCAAACCTGCGGAACAAACGCCTTACAGGCTCGGAAAAAAAAAAAATCAGTATCTCTTTTTATTCAGTCTGCGGTTTAATGCCTGTGAATTCATTCTTTAGGCAGCAAGGGAGGAAAAAGAATGCTGAACCATCTTGTAATTCATTTATTAATTTCTGATGAGCTATGTACATTTTGCATGCTCACACATTCCTTATCTCAAAGTACAGACTTTCTCACGGATCCCTTCCAGATTTTCTGACTTATCTAACTCACACATTCCAATAACTCAATGAGCATCAACCAAACGGCCTGACTGTACAGATTTACAGAAAAATCCGGAAGCAAAAACCAATTAAAAACGTATAATTATACTTATACTTTTGCATAATAGATTTTATTCCAGAATAAGTACCTCCAAATAAATTGACCAAACCTTGAAGTATTTTATTTCAGTGAGGACCACGTGACCCAAAATACAATAACCAAGCAGTGTAAGAGTTTATACTAGTTATAGTTGAAGACATACAGTGCTATGAAAAAGTATTTGCTGAGTTTTTTGTTTTTTTGCGTATTTGTCACACTTACCTCGGGTAAACACAAAACGGCCCTCACCTGGGCCTATGTGAAGAACTAATTGCCCCCCTGCAAAATCACGAATGAACTGTGATTTTTGGAAAGCTGAGTTAAATTTAACTTGCCACGCCCAGGCTTGATTATTGCCAGACCTGTTGAATCAAGAAATCAGTTAAGTAGAATCTGTCTGACAAACTGAAGCATGCTAGAAAATCTCACTAAGCAACACGATCTAAATAAGTTCAAAAGCAGATGAGAAACATTGACATGTATCCGTCTGGGAAGGGCTATTCATAAGGCTCTGGGACTCCAGCGAACCATGGTGAGAGCCGTTATTCACACATGGAGAAAACTCAGAACTGGGGTGAACCTTCCCAGGAGCGTCAGACCTACTAAAATTACTCCAAGAGCACAAGGCAGACTCATCCAGGAGCTCATAAGAGAATCCAGAACAACATCTAAAGACCTGCAGGCCTCACTCGCCTCAGTTAAGGTCAGTGTTCATGATTCAACAATAAGAAAGAGACTTGGGGCAAAAATAGCATCCATGGGAGAGTTTCAAGGTGAAAACAGCTGACCAAAAATAACACAAAGACTCGTCTCACATCTTCTAAAAAAACAAAACAACAACAAAAAAAAAACTTGATTATCCCCTAAACTTTTGGGCAAATATTGTGTGGACCGATGAGACAAAAATCTAACTTGTTGTAAGGTGTGTGTCCCGTTACATCTGGTATAAAACTAACACAGCGTTTTATAAAAAGAACATCATACCAACATTCACATATGAAATAAAATCATCATTTATAAACTGCATTTCGGGTTATCTTTGTTAATATAATAAAAAAATATATTTTACTCATTTAAATGCAACAAACTAAAAGTGCAAAAACTAAGGGGCAAATACTTTTTCATGACACTGTGAAAATATAACTGTTGTCTTAAAAGAAATTTTAAAATGAATTTGAACACAAAATAAAATAACCTTATAATAACTTTTGAACTTAACATAAAGAACTTAAATTAAAGTTAAAAGGACCTATTAAGTCAGAATTTTTAACTTGGAATTTTAATATAAAAGGAACTTAATTTAAAAACAAATTAAGATGCAAAGAACTTAACTCTAAATGGAATTTAGACCTAAATGGGAGTTAAACTTTCAAGGACTGTACATTTAACATGAATTAAGACCCAAAAGGAATTTACATTTAAAAGAAATTTAGACATGAACTTAAGACCGTAATGAAATCACCTTACGATAAAATTAGACATAAAGAACTAAACTTGAAAATAATTTAGACTTAAAAAGAACTATCAGTTTGGATTTTGAACTTAAAAGGCATTTGGACATAAATGGAACTGAAAGAAACTTAAGCCTAAAATTTCATAAAAACCAATTTAGATGTAATCTTAAACAAAGACTTGAGACTTTAAATGAATTTTGACCTAAATGAAACTTAAATGTAAAATGAAATTACACTTAAAACATAAAGAATGTAAAGGGATTTAGACTTAAAAGGAACTTAAACATAACATTGAAATGAATAAAAAAATTCAGACCTAAAGAACTTTAACTTGGAAGCATTTAAAGCAAAAAAACAAGACCTTGTTGTGACAACGATGGATTTTATAGTTTTTTAGCTGGAGTGGAGTGAAGTGGAATTCCTGATCCTTGGAAATCGATGGATAACTTGTCGCCAACATGCAGAAGAGACGCATTTGGGAACTGTACACACACACATTCACCAACACCACTTACACATTACTGGAACTCGGCTGGGAGTTATTGCCACGTCCCCCGTACAGTCCTGACCTCGCTCCAAGACATTTCCACATGTTTGGGACATTCATGGAGTTCCTGGGAGGCCGGGATTTCAGACGTGAAGCTGGCAAGATGATGATTATGAACTTGTGTATTAGATTAGTATCAAGCTAGCCAGTTAATTTTATTGATACTACAGTAAGTGTAGGATATGTTTACTCTTTCAAAACAGGTTCAAACTCATTCAAAGAAAGAGAATGATGTTTTAAATGGATGGTGATGTGGCTGGCCATGTTAGCAGGAGGATATATCACATTTTATGTCATGTGGGGCGGATGGGGGGCATCTATAGTGTTTCCTAGTCCTACTTTTGGACTTATTCTTAGCAGTTCCGTACTATAATGTGAACTCATAAGATGTTTTGAAATCGTACGAAGTTTCTGAGCCGCCCAATTGTTAAAAGATCATGAATGCAGCAGGTTTTCTTGTTTTACAAAATTCCGCGGTGCTCTTAGTTTATCTGTTACACACAGAACTCGGTTTCAAACCGATTTTACCTCAAACTCCCGAGAGCAGATGACCTCTGAATCCGAAAAAAGCTTAGAATAGCGCATTCTTATGGGTCTTCTGTCATGTGAGAAGCAGTGTTGGAAAGTTCAATTTCAGAGCCTTCTCCCCAGGAGAGGGTGAAATAGCTGCTTTGGATGGATGTGGTTAGTTTCCTTTTCGCAAAGCTTTCAGAGAAAAAAAAAAAACATCCAGTGTGAGGTGAGGCGAAGTGAATCTTGGCGCTGCAACATATTCAGGGTGAACAGGTTGTTCTGCGATACCGAGGAAAGAATTAAAGCAGGCTTACGTTTGGATGCTTAACGCTGAGAACATTTTCATTTGTACCTCATAGTGTGTAGAGCTGGCCAGGATGTGTAATTGTTGATCTGTTGAAGTTTTCTCCCAGAAGATGGTTGTTTAATATTTATGAGAGCCATCTTGTGTGCTATCTAACCCACGATCAGCCACGAGAAAGTCTTCAAGACAGTCGAGTGTACTCTGTGCTGTTTCTCAGTAACAAACCGATAACAGACTGTGTTTTTACAGCTTCATCATACCACTTCGTCTTTGACTTTGTTCCTCTCCTCAAGCGACACATCTCCGAGTGTTTTGTCCTCATATGTAAGGCTGTTTGGAGTACGTGTTCCTTCCAAGAATTTCAAGAGCACTTTACTTCACAACGCTCCATCTAATTATTTCTCTCCCCACCACTGCATGTCTACCTGAGCAACCTTTTCAACACTCACTCCTACAAAGTGCACACTTTTATCACAAAAGATGGCGTGATAATTGCCCTGCGTTCTCGTTAGAACGCTGCTTATCGTTTGATTCCAGGCCTCTCAGACGTCGTCCCTGGTACTGTACGGTATGTACCTCCTGAGTTTCTCAGCTTCTCATCAGTGTCGTTCAGCGATCATCACGCGCAGATCATTCGAGCTCTTCTGAAACGTTCCCGACAGCTCGAATTTGCATTCGGCACATCTGGCGCATGAGACACTCGCGCTCCACTCCATCAGCTCCTGTTTGCTAGTTTTCTCTGCTACTCACCACAAGAATGAGTATTTTTCCAAACATAAAGCCCGAGCTTTAATCGCTTCCATCCATCTCTATTAAGAGCTGAGGACACCTGCCAAAAGCTCAGCGCTGCGAGAAAATGAAATGTCACCCATGTCTTTGTGTGTTTTTTTTTAACATCAGGTCATCTCGGTAACTCCGAGCACGTCCTAAGCATCATTCAGGACAGTTTTTTTTTTTTTTGTGCTTTTTTAAGAGATGGATGTTTTTGCTAATCTCACACTAACACGTTCAGCCCTGAAGGGATTTGAACTACTGATGCAAAGTTATTACAAAAGGTCCCAGGTTTTGTCAGAGGAGGCCTCCGGATTAATTAGCCTCAGATACCATCAGTTGCTTCACCGGTGCTCCTTTTATTCCTCCACGTTACAATTTGCTGGGTCTTGCGCCAATGCGTCGCACAGCCGATAGCTCTCCTTTCACCGGAGAGCTTTCATTACGCCGCCGTCCCTCCCCGAGCAGCCTCTCTTTAATTGCCTCGCTATTGACCATGTTCCCTCATGTTTATTCAGCTGGCGATGTGGAGCGTCGTCCTGAACACTAATGGAGATAGAGAGCTGATGACGAACACTCTGACTTTTCTTTCTTCTTCTCGACTTACCCCGTCAGCCTGGTGGGACTTTTATATGACTCCATAATTGAATATTTGTAGCCAGAAAAAGTACCAAGCCAGACATTCTCCATCAGGATAACATCTAGTCCCTGATTCAATAACTAATAATCAAGGATTAAAACTCTCATGGGAGTGCAGCTTTAGGAAAGTAATCAAAGACAGGTGGTGTGATGGAAGATTCCTGGTCTTGGTTGACAGGAGTGGAACTCACCACGGTTGTAAACACTGGCTATTTGTGTGGGGATTTTTTCCCCTCTTTCCTTCTTCTTGTCGCTCCAGGATGTATTTCCTCACTGCTGTCAAATCTGGCTCGCTCACTAGGGATGACTGTATGAATAATAATAATGTAATTAAGCTGAATTAAATATGGAGGTCAAAAACAAAACAATGAAAAATATCTAGTTATACTGTATATCTCTGCACACTTTGAAAACCACAACCTTTACAATATATATTTTTAACATATACAGTACCAGTCACAAGTTTGGACACACCTTCTAATTAAATGTTCTAAATTCTAGAACAATCCTGGAGATTTCAAAACAATGAAGTGACACATTTACTGTATGGCATTAAATAGTTGTTATTTTAAGACACAGAGGTCGGCTGTTCTGGAACAGTTCTAGCAAGAACAGTATTGTGTCGAGTGTGTTTGTGAAATCCATCAAGCTCCATGATGATGAAACTGTCTCTCATGAAGACCTTCCCAGAAAAACAAGACCAAAACTGACCTCTGCTGCAGAGGAGACGTTCATTTAGAGTCACCAGCCTCAGAAATCACCAATTAACAACCAGCACCTCAGATTAGAGCCATTATGAAGCTTCACATAGCAGAAGTAGCAGATATACATCTCAATATCAACTGTTCAAAGGAGATTATTGTGTATTTTTTCAGAGATTATTGCATATATTTGGAAAATCAGGAAAGACTATGGGATTAGAAGGGGTGTCCAAACTTTTGATGGGTAGTGTAATGTAATCATCACCAAATTGTCTAATTGAAAAGACAATTAATAATATTGCGTCACTTGATTACGAGCCTTTTTATTAGAGGAGGCACATTTCAGTCAGAGGCGCGTTGCTAGACGTAAAGCTGTACTCAGTCACAGTGTTTATTTCTTGAATGTCTGTTGCGAGTATAAAGCATTTAATATGAACTTCCTTTCCTCCGCCAACTATAACTGCTGCTACAGAAACTGTTGTATAATTACAGTTTTCTGCATTCCATAATCACAAAAATCTATTCAAAAAAATTTAGGTCAAAGGGAATTTGAATCGAGTGGGACGTGTGAAAAATAAAGTGAACACTTATTCACTCAGACACTACAGAAGGTTGTGAATAAAAACCCCATGTTTCTGAAATACTTAACCCTAACCTGCATCTGACACTAACAACAGTGTCACGGCTAAAGTCATAGAGACACACTACAGTATGGTTTTCCCCTTTCTGATGTTTTGATATGAACATTAACTGAACTGTATTGGAGCTGTATGATCTTATGCATAGTGCTTCTGACATGTGATTGGTTGATGGGAAAAATTCACAAAGGTTTATAAAATTTGCCTCTCCACCTTTTTTATTTTTCATTTTGGTAAAGTGGTCAGTCAGGTGACTGTGACTCAACTTTCTGGAATTTTAATGGGATCTGATCAACTAGAGCTCTGGCAAATGTATATAATGTAAGTAAGTTACTGTACATTAGCTAGAGCTTTTTGCCAGGTGATAATTATCTCACTTTCATCTCCCCCTGCTTACAGCTCCGTCCTACCGTTTCTGTGTCTCTGCCTCGTCCAAAGTATTTTCTGATGTCCATCTAAAGAAGTCAAAGATGTATGAATTTAAACAAGATTGTCCTTGCTATTTATTATAACCTTCTTTAGTCCCATTGTGGTATTGTGCCTAGTGCCTCTTGTTTCGGGCGCCGACACACAGTCAGGTACGCAAGGTGCTCCTCAGCTTCTATTTTGAAGTAAACCGCATTTCTTTGACTTTGTGGAATAGAATGAAACAATTCATTCCTGCCTGTTTTTTGTCAATCTAAATTAAACAACTGGCGAAGAGGAGCTTGTTAAAACTTGAATTTGAGATTTCACGGTGGCACAGCAGATCAATATTAGAGAACGTGCCTCAGTAACAGGTGTCTAGCGATGCGCATGGCATACTGAGATCACTCCTACATACAATATCACTCATTATTTCACTTCTGCCTCACAATTCACATTTCTGGTTCTTTCTTCACACCTCATTCTGCAACGAATTAGGTTAAATCAAGCTGTGCAGCGCGGTAGCCTTCAGGGAGGAGAGTCCAGAAACCGTGCTTTATAACAGCTGCTCTCATTACGTCTGTGTTCGGGTAAACTCTGAGGAGCCTAAATGGTCTGGTTTCGTGGCCCTTTTGTAAGAAGTTAGAAGTTTGTAAGCCACACTATACAGAATGTTACATGTTGTTAATACTGTATTTTTCAAGAACATTAAGTCATTGTTGTGTGTAGCTACAGTTTATTAGCATGTTAGCTGTTGGGGGGGAAAGGCATTTTCATTTTGTCATTTTTTGTCATTACTCCAGATATATTCGTAGTTGTATTTAGGTTTAAACTCCTTATATATAATAAATATAACACCTACAGTATATAACACACTATAGGAGGAGCTAAATGTAAGCTGATAATGAAAGGCAAGCGCAAAATTTTTCAAGAGCATTACAGTAAGTCATTGTTGTGTGTAGCTACAGTTTATTAGCATGTTAGCTGTTGGGGGGGGGGGGGGGCATTATAATTTTGTAATTTGTAAAAATACAATATAAATATAAAATAATACAATATAAAATACATATAAATATACATAAATATAAATATATATATATATATATAAATATAAAAAGAATTTTATTTCTGAATGTGCATTCTTTTTAGCTTAAAGCTTTAGTATAAAAATATAAAAATATAAATGTATAAAATGAAAAAAAAAATCAGATAGATTTACTTTTTGACTTTTAAATGTTTAGCTCTAATTTCTTATTTAAAATTTTTAGAAGTTTGCATTTGTTAGTAACAAAAATATTCTTATTTTTATATATATAAAAAAAGTCTACACATGTATGTTTTACACTTCTAGTCTTCTCACACTTTACACTTTAATTTTGTAATTTTTTTCCTGTGTTATGGAAAATTTTATTCTGTTTTAATTCTATTTTATTTCATTTTAATTATGGTTTTATAAAAATTTATTTGCCAGTTATTTTTTTTTTAAATAAATCTATATGTGTAACTTTTATTTTTGGACTGTATTTTGGACCATTTTATGTTTTAACAGTACGGACAGTCTAATCATCATTTTACTGTATCTTGTACTGTGTATGGTTGTGTACATGACAAATAAAGTCAGTACAGAATCAGTCCTGCAAATTTAATTTCACTGCATGAGTCCACTTAAAGTACGATGTGACGGAGAGCAAATTATACAAATATGAATATAATGTAAATAAGAAGTTAAGATACTAAATAATGGAAAAGATTATATAAAGTATTATATACATTATTTTTACACTGTACTTTGGAGAACATGTCTCACAATCTTCACATGAATTTCCAGTAGAGTGGAGTGCTTCCTTTTTTCTTTGGTAACGTTTTCATATGAATTTCATCCACATTTCCACTGTCTCAGTGCAGAGATCGACGTAATGAGGTAATCACACAATCTTTCCTAGACCACAACACCGCGATGTCATTGACGCTATCGTATTAGCGCAGGAGCTCCTTCGGGTTATTGTCGATAAAAATGCACTGGTGTCTCTCGTAATCCGTTCTTCAATGATCTCTCCTCGTACGTGCTCTTTACCGAAATGAATCGCGCCAGGGCTGAGTCAGTCGGTCATCAGAGTTAAAGTTGCACGTTGAAAGCTGTTGCCATTTGAGGAATGTGAAAGGAAAGAGCCTGAGGTAATTAGCGTGCATTAGCTCTCGATTACATTTTCATCGACAGGCTGTAAGTGGCTCAATAGAAGTGTCACAGAAAGCCTTTCGCCAGCGCTGTTAAAATAATGGACTGATTTGTTTGGGCTGAAACTCATTGATCAACGTCCGCATATACTGTACGTCACGTGGTAATTAATACATGCACAGGGAGCAGTGCTGTCTCCACATTTCTCTCTTTTACACGAGGCATAATAAACGTTTTGAAGGTAGACTGCTTTGTTACTTTACCCTACACCATCCTGGCCACGGAGAATCAGACAGAGTTATGTTTTATGTGTATTTGAGCCGTACTGTATGTGTAGTTGTGTTCAAAGTTGAATTGTTTATTGCTCCAGATATATTCGTAGTTGTATTTAGGTTTAAACTCCTTATATATAATAAATATAACACCTACAGTATATAACACACTATTGGAGGAGCTAAATTTAAGCTGGTTATGAAAATTTTCAAGAACTTGATGCTACCACCACCATGCTTCGCAGTTCCTTCAAGTTGTGTCTTCAGCTTGGCCCAAACTTCCAGGACTGCAGACGTCCCAGGGTGATCAGGATCGACTCAGCACAACGGGAAATCGGACGAGGGAGATGAGAAATATCTGGCTACGGCATCAGAATGTCTGAGATATTTTATATTTCATGCTTAACAAAAACAAAGGCAAAACAACTGCAAAAATCCCTGCTTAGATTAGCTTAAATGCCACGCAGGTGAAAGATGTTCATTGCTAGATTTTGCTGATTAATGCTGGCCTTGTGCATTCAACCCTCCCCCCTACACACACACACACCATCATCACGACCTTGAATTATCATCATACAGTAGATGAGACTCATTCCCCTGCTCAGAGGGCTATTTATAATCCTTTTAAAATGCACCGCTTAACTTTTTTATTTATTTTTTTCACATTGAAAATTTGGGCTGCTAATAACATATATTCCATCTGTAATTCATCCTCGTTAAAGCCAAGTTTGTCTGTTTTCTGTATACAGGAGTCTCAAATGTTCCAAATCAGCCGTTCTGTCGCTCTTCTAATCCACACATCTAATTACTGCATGGGATTTTTCTCATTCCACAGCCATCCTTTTCAACACACACACACACACACACACACACACACACACACACACACACACACACTTTCTTTCTCTCTTATCTAAATACAGTTAGGTGCAAAAACAGGCCATTTACATGCAGCAGGCTCTTTTTCGAACAGTCCTGTCAAACTGTCAGGCTCAGAAGCCAGCTGCTCTAATTAGTTGTGGATTCGGCTGTCAGTCACCTCGTCCCGCGTTGTTCAACACACTGCCATTTGCTCAACACCTATACCGTGTTTGAACAGCTGTTGGAGCACGATTAGAGCAGAAAAAAGAGTTTGCTCAGTACCTGAGGTTGCCTATTGAGCCGTGATAAGAGTTCAGTGAAGCACAGCAAGGACAAGCACATGTAATAGAGGCTATGCTTATACGTGAAGGGTTTCGGTGCAAAATGAGATAAATCCATTACGGCCACTTCGAGAAAGACGCAACAAACAAAACGCCAAAGTGTTCTGTCGAACTTGTTTAATAAAATCAGTGTTTTTTTTGTTGTTGTTCTGTTTTGCAAAACTCTATAAATCCACCTCCTACAAAAAAAAAAAAAGCTTATACAGTACAAATGAATTTTTTAGCTCATTTTTCCAGTTCAACCAACATATTAGTGATATTAAATTTATGTCATGAATGCAACATGTAAGCAGGCTGATTTAACAGGAAAAATTAGCTAAAAAATTCATTTGTACTGTATAAGCTGTGCTGTTCTTATTAGCTGATTAGCTTCTTAGCCATGAACATTCTCTTTAAGTAACAAAGTTTGGGATTCGTAGAGCTTCTAATGTTTTAAACCAGATACAAAAAACTTATTTTTTCCCCCTGAAGAACTCCTCTGTCCATTTATCAGCTACGATTTACAACTTTTATACAACTTGCTTTATGCTAATTCTCATATCAGTGTGCTTAAGACATTTATGTAAATCTTTTCATTTACTAAAACTCAAGAATTCAGTGCTAATTGCACGGCGTAGCTTCAGATATGGCACCACGAGAAGCTGTTACGTGCTGTTAAAAGATGACAAATGCTGCCTGTGGGAGCTGGAAACTAGAAAATGTTAATTATCCTACTCGCGAAGCCACATGAACATAAAAAAAAAACTGAAAAAGTTGATATTATTTCATCCAGTGATTACACCAATTACTAGAGTTTAATCAGTGTACAGAAATGACACACCTTGACTGGTGCACGTAATAAAATGAACAGCTTGGCATGCGTGGCATGGCTTCACGTCTTTTCGTCAGGTCTTACGAAGCGTGCAGCTGGAAAAGCTCCGATAATCTGGGCTGTTTTATGTGCGGTGGCTGAGTGCTGTTTATAGATTTGATTTGCATGCATTGACTTTACAACAGCACTTGGGTGAGAACACTCATAAATCAGCGCGCAGCGCTGCAAAAACCCGGCTGAAACCTGGTCGCAACTCATATTTTATGGATAAGCTCTCAAAACGCATTAGCCAGCGCACACAAAAAAAAATAACAACATGAGAAGTCGCTGAAAACGTTTTTGCAAATTCATCGGTACTGTACACGCCGTTTAATGTGAAGTCATTTATATGAAGGTGCCAACATAACACACACCTTAAACTCTATAAATCACTCCTGGTTAGTGTCAGATATTTATACACATCCATATTCATATTTGCCCAAGACAAGCAGACTGGCGGAAATCAAAGATCATTCCAACTAATAATCACAACTGCCGTTTCAAAAACCCGGCTCGAACCCCAGCACCACCACCACCACCATGTTGGCACTGTTGGGCCCTTGAGCAAGGCCCTTTACTCTTAATTGCGCAGATGTATAATGAGTTAAAAATGTAACTTGCTCTGAATAAGGGCCATAAATCACAAAATATAGCTTTAAATTTTTTTTTACTTTTTTGGCCTAAGTGAACTTTCCCAGTAGGATTAAATGTAGCATACAGAGACGTCTTGTACATACTTGAACACAAGGTGTGGTGTTTGTACGCAGAGGTAATGCTGTAATGATTATTACTTAACCGCAGTACACACTTCATTGGTGGCTAAGTTCGCACATGTGCTTACACTTTTGCTCAAAACCGCCACGACTAGATTCACACCGTGAGAAATTTGATGCATATGATTTATGTTCGATGCTCTTTGCTCTCTGCAACACACTGTATAGCTAGCCAGAATTTGGATTTGTTTTGATACATTACCATACAGTACATCGTTGTCTTAGGATGCTACATGCTTTTCAGTTAGCAGGCTGGTCAAACGTAACGTGCTAATTAGCCTATTCAATGAGCAGTTGGTCAAACTCGCTAACTTGATATGCAAATATCTAAAACCTAATGGATTTTGGAAAAGAATCTCTGAAAATATGTACTGTATACAGTATATATAGGTATATTACATACATCTATCTTGTTTTTAGGTTTTCTAAGAGATTGTTATATATTAAAACAACTGCATTTCCTACTTCTTCAATCTTCAATGAATGTCAGCTAGTCCATGTTTTCATTACACTGATTGGGTTTCCTCAGCAATTTCTTCGATTCAGTAAGTACCAGTTTTGCCCAAAAAGCTTCTAAACGTATCGTCTCACTTTTAGACCTGAGCGAGGAATTATCGTGTAATTGAAGTTTCCAACAGGTTCTGGTTAAAACCCTGCAGAGTGAGACCATGTGCGCTCTACATCCTGGCAGGTGAAAACAAAAACCAAAAAAAAAAAAAAAAAAAAACCCAATTGATTGAGCATTTCATCAAGCTGTCTTAGCGTAGCCCGAGTAGCTCTCGTACATTACGCAGGATTGATGCGAGCGGCCGAGGTGCAGATTCATCACGGCGAGCGGTCTCTCCTCTGAGAGCCGTCGCTGCCTTCCAGCCTGATTATTAAATGTGAAATTCAATTGAGCTTCACTTTGCTCCCACGACACTTTGGGCTCGTTCTTCACAAGGCCTGGGATGTTTTATTGGAGCAATTTGTGTGATTTCAGGTCGGGGTGTTTGTGCGATAATCCTCTGGCTAGAATCAGGTGACAAATAATCAACACATTTAACCACTCCTGCGGATTTGTAAAGATTTGTTTTTACAGAACGGAAACAAGTTTTTATTGAACGAAGATTTTATCAATAAAAATTTAAATGATTAGCATGCCAGCAAAGAAATGTATGAGATGTAATAAATCACGATTAAACTTGATGGCCAATCTTTGGCGTTGAAAGTCATGAATCCCAGTTTATCCACTTCGCTGATTAAGCCTGCCATGTTTACATCAATCCGGTCTCAGCCGTCTGAGTGATTGTGCTTTCAATGTGCAATTAGCCAAATGGAGCTGCTGATGCTGGAAGAGTGTACATGTATGTATGGGGTCATGTTTTATTACGCTAAATTACCCTCATCCTGAGAAGCTTTTTTTCTTTTTTGGTTTCTTTGTGCCTTGGCGCCATTGGTCCTCTTCGATTTGAATATTTTATCAGCTGGACGTCCTTGGAGAGAAAGGAAGTGGTATAAAGCACGCTGATGGATGGGCATTAGCAGACCACCGGTTTAACAGTTTCCCATCTGCAGTGATGTAATGTTCAAACTCAGCATCACCGCTATGGGACATTTAGGATGTCATGGCCAAGATCTAGAGCCGGGTAATGCGTTTTGATAAATGTAGGCTTGGACAGGCAGAAGAGTGCAAAGTCAAGAACTTGTCTTAGGTATGAATAAGGAGCAATATTATGATAGTGTACAGCTTAACATTATGCCACTGGATATTTCTACACCACATACTGTAGATGTGGAAAGGAAACAGGAAAAAGAAATAGCCAGAGATTAGATGGTGGTGCTGGTGGCGGAGTATGAAATCGAACTGGACTCCATATTAAATTAAACACATCTCCTGTTATACTGAACTTCCAGCTTCCTAACACACAGTATGACGGCAGATCAATCCCTGCTATCCGTTATCACCCAGATGAGGATGGGTTCCTTGTTGAGTCTGGTTCCTCTCAAGGTTTCTTCCTATTACCATCTCAGGGAGTTTCTCCCTCAGCACCGTCACCCTCGGCTCGTTCATCAGGAACAATCTGGTCATTTTGATTCATACACATTTTCTCACACATTTCATAAACATTTCCATAATTTTCTTTTGATTCTGTAAAGCTGCTTTGCGACAATAACCATACAATTTAATTGAATTGAAATCTCTGTAAGCTTGTGTGTGTGTGGAAGAGGGCAGATAGCACACATTCCTGAGGGTTTATTGCATGTGAATCTAATAAGCTGCAGGTCGATAAGATGACATTGGATACATTGCAAATATTTTCTTTCTAATATTGATATCTTGCCGTCTGAGGATTTAAAAAACAAAAAACTTGCCCAAAAACCAAAACCAAACAAACAAACAAAAAAAAACTTCTTCCACCTGCAGCCTTGTTCCACATCTAAGCCTAATGTAGCGTAAGAATGCGACCCTGGCACCCCTGTCTGGCATGGTTTCTCTGGCATCTTTTTTCCCTCCAGCATCTCAGGTTCCTAATACACTGCTCAACATCTCTATTAACCTCCCCGCCTCGTCGCTGGCACATTTTTACAGCGTTTATGTGATTTTGTAATTTGCTAAATGCCCCAGAGTTCTAGCCATTATAAATCAATACAGCTGATTCACAAGGGGTATTACTTATTAAATTAGATTTTAAATCCCCTAATCGCACCGTTCGCAGGTTTAAGAAAGTTCACGGTGTGTTTTTTCTGTGTCACGGCCTGCAATCTGTTTCCACGCATGCCAGAAATGCCGCCAGGTCTTTTTAGGAATCGACATGTGTTCATGCTAACTCAATGCTAGCCAGCCTGCGGTGGTCCAGAGTAAGTGCAAGAAATGTTCAGTAATCTGAGAAAAAAGGATTTATTATTTATTCTTTTTTTTCCTACTGATATTTCTGCACAACATGGCATGCTTTTTAAAATGCAGTTACAAGTAGTTAGAGTAGCTAGCATTGTGGAGCTAAACTAGCAGAGCCCAGCTCCCTCATGAAGCGTAGCCTTAAGCATGTTAGCTAAAACATATTAGGCCAAACCTGTTAGTTATTGAATTCAGGTGTTTCAATCAATCAGGCAACATATCCCCAGTGAAGGACAATCTTAATGCTTCAACGTTATACCAGGACATCTTGGTCGATGCTACTGTATGCTTTTTAACTGTGGTAACAATTTGGGGAAGGCCCTTTTCTATTCCTGAAATCCTATTCACTGTGTCCCAGCACACAAAGTAAGGACTATAAAGACATGGTTCAGTGTGGAAGAACTCGACCGGCCCGAACACAGAGCCCTGACCTCGGCCCCATCGAGCACCTTAGGGATGAACTGGAACGGAGATTGTGAGTCAAGTCTTCTCGTCCAACATCAATGCCTGACCACATAAATGCTCTACAGAATGAATGCACACGAATTCCCACAAATACACTCCAAAATCTTGTGGACAGCCTTCCAGAAAAAAGAGGGAGCTGGTATAGCTGCAATAGCGGGACCAAATTCATATTCAATTTCAATTCAATTCAATTTTATTTGTATAGCGCTTTTAGCAATTGTCATTGCCTCAAAGCAGCTTCACACA
>JAQMYG010000001.1:34187309-34198303 GCA_030014215.1 Clariallabes teugelsi
TTATTAAAAAAGTTCATGAAGTCCTCACTATTGCATGATGTTGTTGTGGAGATTTCTGCAGTGGTCTTATTTCTGGTCATATTGAAGTATATGTATTTGAATACGATGGCATTGCAGGTTTGGCCAAAAACTTTTGTCCATATGGTGTACTTCAAACACTTAAAGTATGTACTGCTCACAGAAGTAACCTCTTGTTTATATAACTAGCAAAAAAGAGTAAATCTGCTTTTTTAGCCTTGCTCTATACTAAAGCTCAGAATGGAATTGATTTCTTCCTGTTGTGTTCTTTTGTACTGGTATAGCATTGTATGTTTTGTCGCAGTGCAGCCGTTGTCATTAGCCGCAGGTCGGGACGTTTATTGAAGCCGAATGATCGATAGCAGCCGTCGAATGCTGTCGAGTCAGTGGATTAACATCGCGCGCTCATTAAGCTGCGAAATGAAGTGACAGAATCAAGTCGACTGCGGGATCAGATTGTGCTGATGCAGAAAACGTTACCTTGAAGAGACGTCAAAAACCATTTAGGGGCCGCCGTCGCTGTCCGATATCGCTAACGGAGGAGATTTCCAGGACGGCCTGTAAAATCGACCCGAATCAACAAACCTGTTGTCAATTATCTATTATGTTCAAAACTCATTAGGATTGTGTTGGGGTGTTGTTGGTGTGGTGACTATTGTGTGTAGGAGCCTAGATGGAGGCAAAATACAGTACTGTGCAAGTCATGACCCCCGCAATCCCATTTTTAAAAATATTTTGTTTCCAAGCAGCCGGTAACGTAGTCTTCAGGAATAGTTCTCTAGGATTCCTGAAAGACTTTTTCGGCTCTCGTTTGTTTTTGGGTCTCACTGTCAGTCCAGTTCCTGTACCTGAGCAGAGGATTGTGTTTGTTCTTTAAGCCACACAGTGACCTATGGATAATTTAAGCATAAAAGCACCTAACTTGAGGCATGACCGAGTAAGAAACAGGTGCAGATGATGACAGATGATCAGGCCGGTGATCAGTACACTGCTGATGCTGAATAATGCTGAGTGGTTGGAACAGACGAGAGGGGAAATGAGGATGCTGCTGTGGTTGTTACATAAATGTCCAGTTTTAAACTGCAGTAAGACATTTGTTCCCATTTCAATAATTTAATCTACATCATTGAATTTAATTTCATTAAAAATTAAGAAATGAGAGGCGACCCAAAACTTTCGCACAGCACGGTAAATCCCTGAACACATTAACTAACACAGGCTAATAAGTTTAGTTGACTTGTTTGTTTTTTTTTGGTAGATTTCCCAGATTTCCTCCCTAATTTATTCACATCCAATTCCCACCATCTCTCCATTAAGGAGGGTAAAGACCAGGGAGACACCATCTGTCCAGATATTTTCAAACTGCTCCTCACACAACGTTGGGGACCGGCGTCACACACCGTACGTATCTCAACCTAGCCTGTTTATACACAACTTTTGGCTGATATTTCCTTTGTTTTTGCCAGAAATATCTGACGTGTTTTCCCAGATCAACACACATCACAAATTTTTATGACTTTACAATAAAAACAAATCTTTAGCATGTTTGGTTTATAAATACTATATGTATATACTTTGTATCCTGTGCTCTTCATTGTCAGTCGCGCTCATGTACATAGCTGTATATACAGTAGTGTAAAATGAGACGGTGAGTCCATTTAGAATGTTAGCACGCATCGTGTATTAATTATTAAAAGCAGAAGAATGAACACATGCCTATTGAAACGGTAATTAAGGCCTGAGCTCTTTATGCTGCTTTTTGCAGAATTTAACACAACAGAGCAAGCTAAGGGGAAATGTTCTTATCCAAGCTCCCCAGCATTAATGTGATCGCTGCGGTGCACGTGAGCGTCTGCGTGACTAGCTGCGTGAGTTCTTGCCTGAAGCTTGAGGCCAGGAGGGTGAGTTGTGTTTCCGTGTCATCACTGTTGAAAGATCTCCGCTTGTCTGTCAGCTCTAACAAAGACGGCACGAGACGGATCTCGCCCCACAGCTGCCGAATGGGTTTCGATGAGAAACGTCTGTCAGCCAACACCATGCGTGGGTACGGATAAGCATCATGGACAAAAAAAAACGAGAAATTCATAATTCCTGACGTGCTTTTTGAAGAATATGAATTTTCCTTTATATTAAAAACCATAACCTAACATCACACACACACACACACACACACACACACACTCATTCGTTCATTTACATTTATGCCGTTTTTTATCACCTCGACTGATTAACATTACAGACAGGCTTTCCCTAGAACAACGTTTTATACCTCAGAGTCATCATTTAAGGACCAAACTTTTTGTACAAACTTAAATTTTTTTTCCTTCAGCCCTTGGGAAAATCTAAAAACAGCCAGATGGAAGCGACTTCAAATGGTAACATATTGCAGGAAGGCAGCTTTCATTATAGTTTAGACTTTATGCCTTGATGTACATTACTGTCAGAATCTTTCATTTTTTTTGCTTTTTACCAATCACCGTTCATGCTTAGTTGCCTAATTTAGAGAGCTTGCTTTCGTTGATCAGACTCAGCACACCGTTCAAATGTTCAAGCAAATATCAAATAAGTCCCATCCCATTCCATGATTCAGTTGCAGAAATCCTTCACGCTCGCGTCAGGAAGGCCAGCAGAAGTGCACCGCAGCTTATTTTGATAACATCAAGACCTCTAAAGTTACTCAACGTGACACTTACACGCTAAGATTGATGACCGGCGAGACATTCGGGACGGGCCCGGCTCGAGCAAGGGACGCTCGGACAAAACCGATCTCAATTGGTATCGATTGAAGCGCGCCTGAGTGCAAAAGAGGACAAAAAGAAAGCCTCTGTCAATTGAAAAAGAAATGCAGAGGGAGTGAGGGAGAGAAAGAAAAAAAGAGAGAGAGAGAGAGAGAGAATGAGACAGAGTTAGCAAAGGCTTGAAGAAAAATCAATACGTTTCCATTCTGAAGCGCGTCTCTCGCCGTGCCTTGAAATTGTTTGGCATCCAATTAGACGTCCGAGAGAGAGAGACGAGGCGAGCATGCCGAGGACAGGCGGCGTCAACATCTGAAAATCCGATTAGTGTTAAATTTGCATCCAGCGACGACGGATAAGAACTGCTTTTGACCACAAAAAATAAAATGTTGACCAAAATTCATTTATTCTGCTCTTAATGTTCTTCGACAAGTTAACGTTCATTTCAAAGCCACCGACAGGACGGCAGCGCAGGAAGACCTCGAGACTCACGTGATGGCTACAAACATGATACCGATAATATTGTATATCAACTAAATGACGTCCTTTAGGCATAACGTATAATTTCCCTTCGTTTGTAAGACTCTCGTTAAAGACTATTCAGCATTTCATAATCTGTAGTACAATAAAGATTTCATTCCGATTTTGAAAGTTGTTACGAGGTATAATCGAAAGCAATCATTTCGTATCAGCTATCTCTAGCTACCCTTAACAATATTCAGTCTTTTCCACTCGGAAATCGATCTTGTTACAGACAAGAAAAGGAAAAACGTGTCTGCAATGTTCGTTGTCCTTAATTTTCAGTTTTGGAACTTTATGCACAAACAAAACCTTCCATTAAACCTTTATACTCCTTCGCTGAGTCGTGATTTATGTCACTCTCATTATTATGTAATTACAGAGTGACCGTAACGATTTATCTAATTACACAAAGCCTAATGAGGTTTCACCTGCCCTGGCTGTGACTCCGTATTTATCTTCATTTACCCGCAGATCGCAGTGCACTTAGAGAATGAAAATGTAAAAAAATATATATATAAATAAATAAATGTAAAAAATCCCTTGGAGGATTCTGGCTTGTGATTGGCTGTAATTCAGATCGCAGTTTTATATGAATGTGCTCTATGTGAATGATTATTGTTGTGGGTTACTGATCGGAAGGTCAGGGGTTCGAGCCCAAGCACTGCCAGGCTTTCACTGTTGAGATCTTGAGTGATGATCTTAACCCTGTCTTCTCCTGTATCCTGGCTGACCCTGCGCTCTGACCCCGGCTTCCTAATAGAGATATGTGAAAAAGTCATCTGTAAAGTACTGTACATGTGACAAATAATAGAATTTTTCTTAGTTAATTTGTTTTGATCCATTATTGTTTCTCAAGCAACAGCTCAGCAAATATTTATAAATCAATAAAGAGGAAAAAACAAACAAGGGCTGATATTGACAATTTTTCACAGTGGAGATGTTTAATTCATTTAACATTAATAAACATTTTGCAGTTTGTTTTTATTTTCTTTTTTCACGTCCAGTGATTCTGCTATAAAATAAGTGACGACTACCGAGGAGCTAACCTGATCTATGGACATTCCACAACATTATATTTAAATATAAATGTATAAAAAGTAGGCAAATTAAACATGATGAGGAATGAACCATTGATTATGAGCTGCTACTGGATAATAATAATAATAATAATAATAATAATAATAATCACGCTCAGTGGACGAACAGTAACTCTACTTCGCCTTTTAGAGTATTTACATTTTTCTCTTTTGCGAGATCCGATCATGTGATAATGGTTCTTGTCCAGTATTTCCTTTGTCCTCCTTATGGATCATTACAGCTCCTGAGTCCGAACTGGCTGGTTTTAAGCTCCAGCTCATAAATTTGAAGTGATTTATACTTAATTCATGGGTAATGCTGCGGGCTCGCTGGAGGCGAGCCAGGGATCAAGCCGATTACACCGACGACATTAAAAAGCCTTCATTATTTCTGCCCTTATTCCCACGAGAGTCTCTAGAAGCTTAAAATAAATTCATATTTCTACGACCAACAGATAATGACAGGTTAAGCGGGCGGCAGCCGAGAGCAAACAAGGTTCATTAGAAATCAGCCGCGAGGGCGTCAGAAGGACGCACTTTTTCTGAGCGCACTGACGTGTGATACGTATTGAAGGCTAATCGGGGTCATCATGAACTGAATATTTCTTTATTGTTGATGCTGTATGACAGAACAAACCGGTGGATTAAAGCGTAGGCCGACGAATGTCTGCCTTTTCTTGCACAAGCATGAGAAGTGATTTTAGCAACAAGCTAGCCCGCAAAACAACCTTGGTTTGGTTTAGGAAACATGCTTTCGAGATTCTGGTCCATGTTGACGGGATCGCATCACCTAATCGCTGAACGTCTTACCGCGTCCCCAAAGATGCTCTACTGGATTCATGGAACCAGTTTGAGATTGCTTCATGACATTAGAACATGTGCAGATTGTGGTCGCTAAGGGATCCGTGTTACAACGCAACAACACTCAGATAACATGATTTACACCCATTCACCAAAGTAAGTACACCCCACTAATTTCAAGAAACATTTTAGTATATCTTCTCAATATCTTCTCAAAGGACAAGACTATAGAAATTAAACTTTGATATACTTTAGAGTAGTCAATGTGCAGCTTGTATAACAGTACAGATTTACTGCCCTCTGAAAATAACTCAACATACAACCAATATTGTCAAAATAGCTATGAGTACACTGTAAGTGATAACAGCTGTACATCTTTAACCATGCAAAGTCACGTGTCCTATTCATCATGTTCATGTGTTTGTCAGTGACCGAGTATGTCTCCAGACCTGAACCCTACTGAGCACCTGTGGGGCATCCTCAAGAGGAAGCAGCTCCGTGATATCATTATGGAGGAGTGGAAGAGGATCCCAGCAACAACATGTGCAGCTCTGGTGAAGTCCAGGCCCAGGAGGATTGAGGCCGTGATAGATAATAATACTGACACTTTGGACACAGTTTTGACATGTTCACTCAGGGTGTACTCATTTTCATTGGCTGGTTATTTAGACAATAAAGTCTGCATGTTGAGTTATTGTTAGAGGAGAGTAAATCTGTACTGATATACAAACTGTACATTGACGACTCTAAAGTAGAACCAAGTTTCATTTCTATAGTATTGTCCCTTCAAAACATATAATAAAGTGGTTGCTGAAAGATGAGGGGTGTACTTACTTTTGTGAGATATTGTATATTATGGTATCCAACATGACCATCACCACCAGGTTGAACTTTTGACATAAGGCAGGTTGGATCCATAAATTCTCGCCCCAATATCCACAGAAATCGAAGTCCATTAGACAGGGTGACATTTTTTCCCAACTTGTCCTTTGTCCCAAAGTATTCCTGTTCTAGGTTGACAGATGTTGAACCCTGTTTTTGCAGCCGATCTGTATTGATGTGCTGTGCAATGCTTTTCTCCTCACCGCTTTAGTAAAGAATGAGTCTATTTATTCTTCTATTTATTTAGTTTATTTGCTTTCCTTAGAGTCAAGTTTAATCGTCATCAAAAAAATTATCTTGTACAGACTTCGAAGACGTTATCTTTTTGCCATCTGTGTCCTTTATATACTCATTTTTTATTTTTTTTTTTTTACAACTTCTACAACTTACCCATTAAAAAAAATTTTTTACATCATCATTTTCCTCAACTTTTAAAGCAGAGAAATAAATTGCTTCTCCCTGCATTTAGCGACCTGGACGAGGATAGCCCAGTTACTGAAGATAAATGATTGAATTTGATGAATAAATGTTTAAATTACACTGGGAGAAGGAGGTCAAGTGTTGTATGTTAGCACGTTGTGGGACTGTGAGGACCTTCGCGACACGTTATCTCAAGGATACCTTGATAGAAAAAAAAGAGAGACACAGATCTGTGTTTCAGTACATCAGCGAGTCATTTATCACAGAGGCACAGAAAAGTATATCAGGTCAGTACAGCACTGCTTCAGCGAAAACACACATCATTATGTCCTTCAAGGAGACGAAGGCCTTATTAACCCATTTACAAGATTTCTGGTTTGGGTTACTTCCTGGAGAAGGAAAGTAAAATATTCTACTCAAAAGGACAGGGTTTTGGATATGTTTTTATCTTTAGTCTTAACCCTTTTATGCATTTCGACTTCTTTAAATGTTTTTTTAACGTTGTACAGCGGTACCTCTGCATAAAAAACTGAAATTTCGCTAGACATTTGCCTCGGTGGACGAAGCATTGTCAGCAGAACCGAGCCGAACTGAACGTTTGCTAAGTTGCACGTACGTCCAGAAACTGTTTAATACTTGTTTGCGTCAGTGGAAAGCGAGTTTACGTATTGTTTCTGTGGGTTCTTTAGCATTACGTGCAAAATTTAGTGAAGATACAGCATCATGAGTACAAGGATTCTAGCAAGAACAGTAGCAAGAAGAAAAGTTAGCCACATTCAGTTTGGTTTTTAAAGCAGCCGGTGCCAAGAGGAATCATAAATTAAGGTTAAGTGAGGTTTAATGTCTATTTATTTCATATTTTACTTCATTTCCATGTCTTTTCTAAATGTTTTGGTTGATTTTATATGCAAACAATATGAATATAGTGTTGGAAATTGGTAATATTGGTAATATTTTTTGGGTGGCTGGAACAGATTATCTGCATTTACATTATTTCCTACGGGACAATGTTTTTCACAATACAAAATTTCACCACAACAATTGTGTGCCGAGGTTCCACTGTAAGTAATACACATTGTGTTGATATTCATGTGGTAACATTACAGATGTTGGGACACTTTTGGTGTTACATTGGTGATGAAATGACATCAGAACAATGTTGATTACAAACCAATGATGACCGATTTTACAGTGTAGAAAGAAATAAAAATCAGAAAAGACCATGGAACGTTTGGAGGTATGTAAAGTAAAAAAAAAAAAAAACATTTTTTTAGAGACCATACATACCAGCTAACACATGAAGCCAACTTTTGCATCTGCTCCACATGCTGTATCACAGGGCAGAGTAACACCCTCACCAGAAATCGCTATCCACCCTCTTCCACATGATTCTACACAAGCTCTGGATTGACCAACGCTTCTATGATTGACATGGACAGGACACAGATATACGACTGCATTCAGAGTATTACACAGGCATCCACTCTGCAGAGACGTTCTGGATAAAAAGCTCTTCATCAGACGTGCAAGTTCGCAAGCTGAGAGAGTCTCTCTAAACCTGCAGGACAGAAATCCTTCAGATGAAAAGAAAAAAAAAAAAAAGCTGATGATGAAGGGCCTTTGTCCGAAACGGTTTGTGTCTCGAGAAACTCTGTTTTTCCCCCAAGTGGATCCTTAATGACTGGAAATGAATCCATTTTTCACAAGACAGTGGAGAGATAATAACAGGCTAACTCTCCGCTAGGACAGAGTAAACGAGGTTTACTGAAGATGATCCTCGCAGGTGTCAAGCTCAATCTCCATTTTCAACCCTACGATATCTTATTTCATCTGACAAATTTAGTTGCAGTAAATCAGTGGTGTTTTTTTTCTTCTTTTTTTCTTTTAATCAAACTTTGGACATGCTCTGACCAATCAGATTCCATAAATGGATTTTGAAATCGACTAAACTGAATTTAAACTGAGTTGCGACTCCCGCGCACTTCAACTCGCTCTCAACTTTTAAGCATTGCATTGCACTTTTAAGCATTGCATTTTCATTGTTGCGACTTTTCGAAACCCATTTTTCAATACGAGCAGCGAACGCCATCCAATCTGGTAAGTGTCCTGATCTAGATGGATACGCAGTCAAGTCTTCTTATTGAATTGGCTCCGTGTAGTGATTGATATCATTCAGTATGATGATCTCGTATACTGCTTCAAACTCTTACACCAACATCAATATCTATCATTTTAAAGAAAGAAAGAAAGACGCATCGGGACGCAGCTCGTACCATCTAATCTCATTTTGTGCGGTATGAGATAATAGCAAAGGACCGAGCGCATTGAATGGAATCCATTCATCAGGGGTATTTGAGTTACATTACTGTATTAGGTGACTTAATGAAGTCTACAACCTTAATGTTTCTAATGTTATAATCGGTTGAGAAAGACACTGGAAGGATGATGGGGACATGTGGTACACCTTAGAGAAATAGGCTTGGGGAGAGGAATTGTGAGGGGGAAAATAAATATATATAAATAAATTATTTCACAAGTACATCCAGGTATTGATGAGAATGAAACCAGGATTAGCATGTTGCTCATTGTGACTAATTGTCGAGTAATTCAATTGCCCTTTATGAATGATTAATTACAACCCATACCTGACTGTAATTGCTAATTGTCCAGAAGAATTGTGTCCTGCTCCCTCTATTCAGTACACCAAACCCAGATGATGCTAATAATGATGCATTTGATGATGATGCATTTGAATTTGAATTTGAATTTGATTTGATTAATAACATTATTTAGCTAATATTAGCTACATTCTGCAAATGCTGTATACAGTATTCAAACATACACTCACTTTTGATTATCATCATCATCAAAGTCTATACCACTTTATCCTCTATACAGGGTCACGGGGGGCCTGGAGCCTATCTCTGGAGATTGGGAGGCAATCCATCACAGGGAACACACACATACACACACTCAATTTGGGAACGCCAAATAACATAATCTGCATGTCTTTGGACTGTGGGAAGAAACAGGAGAACTCAAAGGAAACCCACCAAACATGGAGAGAACATGCACAGACCCAGGGTAGGAATCGAACCCTTGACCCTGGAGGTGCAATTGACAGTGCTAACCAGTACGCCACCATGCCGCTACCATTTTTTTTTCATTTTATCTAAAATAAAAAAATAAAAATCACAACCTTTTCAAAATCACAACCAAGCCAGTTTCATATGTGGTCCCAAAATAGATCCATATCTGATTAGCAGCTATGTGAGATAAATAACAACGGTCAGATTGGAATTCTTGTGGCCTTTTTTGTCCTCCAGTTTAATAAAAATTTTTACTGTGGTGTTGGTGTCAGCGACAGTGTTTAAGATCAGACAGTTAATGATTGGAGAGTTTCTTGATATTTAGTGCATCGATTCAAACGAAACTGCAATAAACTTCTCAAAACGAAGTGATGTCCCAAAGACAACCAAGAGATTTGGGGAGATACTTGGGTTAAACGCTTGCAACTTACAGTGGACACCATCATCTAACATACATCACTCTATTAGACCGACACTCAGCATGTATACTTCATGCGCTCATGTGACTTGGACAAAATCGACCTTGAACAAAATCTCCGAACCCAGACGCTGTCTCCTACGGATCAATAACTGTCCAAACAAGCACCTCCATCTTCACTACAATCTTTAAACATGATCAGATCTTTCAGTAGACCTGAAGTTGCTACAGCACCATGACAAACTTTAAGGTTAATTGTTTTAATTATCTGACTTGTCAAAGGAATCAGGACAGATTATAAAGGATTTTTAAAGATACTTCAGCATGCACAGTAAATATTTTTAGTATGTAAAGTGGGTTTAGATAAATCGATGGGATTTTTTTCCAATCGGTATCCCTCAAGGCTTTATTTTAGGTCCTGTCATGTTTTTATTAAATGTAGACAGACAGTAAAGGTTTTAACTGGTATAATTTTGTTATAGTGGTGCAGATCACTAACGTAAAGTCATTGTTTTTGTTAAAGGTTATCTAAATGATTGTCGCCAATAATCACTTTTCTTCACTGATCAGTTGTCTCTCAACTGGACGATCGCGTATTCCATACTCAATATTCTTGTGATGACGGAAATCTTGTGAGTTGACAGCTAAATCAAAATTCCATCACAAGTCCAAATACGAAGTTGACTGATGTGTGTGTTTATTTAAAAAGGTTCGGTGCAGAGTTGTGATTTGATATTCATTGATTCAGCCTTGTTCCATGTGCTGCATGTTATAACGAGTCAGTATAGCAGGAAAGTCGAATTTTAGCTGAGCATTTTGGCGTGCGAGAGCCGCTTGATGCTAATCGAGTCAGCATAGGGTATTCTATTGGTTTCGGTTTCTTTATCAAACCATTCAACTTCATTAATCCAAACCTTTAATAAGGGAAAACCTTAATGAGGTCAGAATACACTTATACCCAGTGGTGTCAAAAGTATTCACATTCATTACTTGAGTAGAAGTATAGATACTAGGGTTTAAAAAGACTTCTTTA
>JAQMYG010000001.1:34201075-34215736 GCA_030014215.1 Clariallabes teugelsi
CTTTTGATCTGTCATCTATGTTCTATTACAAATAAAATATTGACATTTGCCATCTCCACATCATTGCATTCAGTTTTATATACACAGTTAGTGTCCCAACTTTTTTGGAATCCGGTTTGTATATATATTTTTTTCAAAGTTCACAGTTTGAACTGATGGCCATCTCCCAATCCATATATATGACATTATATATATTTTTTATTTTACTTAGTGAGCAATAGGGCCGGCTTCTTTATTTTTTATGTTCACAGGTTGTTGAAAAAGTAATGGCACCCAGGAAGCTTCTGATTTATACCGAAGCATTGTAAGACCATAATATTTGTGACAGCTATATTCAATTCCTTGCATAACCATAACCATCTAACCGTCAGTACACACACACTTCTTCATCTTTGGCAGTTTGTGCAAGTGTTTTTACTGGCAGCTGAACGACTAATGATTTTTCAAGAGATTGCCTTGAAAGTCCATAATGTCTTCTAGAATTTTCGGTTTGTTTGGTTAAATAAATAGTCTATGGTCAGTCTTAGAGAAATATATTATATATACCAGATCATTGCATAATGTATAGCATTAAGTTTGGACCAACACGTCAAGGTGCTGATCATTCATGTCATTACGATTGGTTATTTGAAGAGCATTGCTTACTTTTGATCCATTCAGTTAATCGACACCTTCTGCCCAGTCAGATCGGAGAATTCTACATGCATTGATGAAACAGAAATCAGTGTGTGTGTGTGTGTGTGTGTGTGTGCATGCTGGATTGAAGAAATATCAAAAGTGACAGTAAAATTGACATGCCAAAATGAAACGTGAGGAAATCTGCCTGCGGATTGTTTCAAATATTTATCCGCTTGTAAGAATCGCGTATATCATGTCAGTCCAATAATATCTAGTTCAGCTCTCCAGAGTAATGGAAATGTACTTCCTGATTGTGCTTTGAGGACGTCAACAAAGCCGATGATGAAAGGACATGAAATGTAGCTGAAGCTTAAATTCCCCAAATGGTCCCCAGTGCCTTTTTCAAAGCATCTTGCTGACGCTTGCAATGACTTAACGACATCGCCTGTATGTTTAATATCAGTGTGTGCATGTGTGTGTGTGTGTGTGAGCTTGCTTATAGCTGTAGCTGTAGTCAGAGATAAACGGTCTTTGCCTTAGGTCTTACTAAAGAGTCATCTGTATTAGCACATGGAGTGATGGGCTTAGTGTATCGAAATTAGGGCAAGTCACAGCGTGCTGGTTTATGCCGTCGGTTCCAGTCTGACCCACTTTCATCCCTTCGATCACCCTGAAACAGCGAGGTGACGCCGATCTCCATCTGACACTCACCCTCTCGGTTATGGACGGAGTTTTCAGTGAGATCTGAGATGAGATGACCCGAGATGACCTCTTGCAAGTTCAGGAAAGTAGATCAGAGTCAAGGCAGCACCATTATGAGCCGGCCAGTGTGTAGCCTGTTTATAGTTCTATAAGATATTTCACAAGAATCTGCGCAAGTTCCGCAAGTCAATATGTCAGAAAGTTATAAGTACTCAGAGTCGGGTTACACTCTGGTCCAAGTTCTGTGCTCCCTCTTCAGGTTATGTGATTTAAATGTAGCTCATATCTCCAGCACACACAATTTAAGATTAAACACCTACATGTTTAGACTAAACACACACACACAGTTCTAGACTAATCAACTACATGTTTAGACTAAGCACACAGGTCTAGACTAAACACCTACTGTACAGGTTTAGACTAAACACACAGTTCTAGACTAAACACCCACAGTTTTAAACTAAACACGGTTCTTGACTAAACACACACACACAGTTCTAGACTAAACACCTACAGGTTTAGACTAAACACACACACACACAGGTCTAGACTTAACACCTACAGGTTTAGACTAAACATACAGTTCTAGACTAAACACCCACAGTTTCAAACTAAACACGATTCTTGACTAAACACATGCACAGTTCTAGACTAAACACCTACAGGTTTAGACTAAACACACACACACACACACACAGTTCTAGACTAAACACCTACAGGTTTAGACTAAACATACAGTTCTAGACTAAACACCCGCAGTTTAAAACTAAACACGGTTCTTGACTAAACACCGACAGGTTTAGAATAAAAACACAGTTCAGTTGCACCTACAGGTTTGGATAAAACACACACGGCTCTAGACTAAACACTTACACGATTAGATTAAACACCTACAGGTTTAGACTTAATACACAGTTCTAGACTAAACACCTACAGTTTTAAACTAAACAAAGTTTTAAAATAAATACAGACAGTTCTAGACTAAACAACTAAAGGTTTAAAATAAACACCTACAGGTTTAGACTAAAAACACAGTTCAGTTACACCTACAGGTTTGGATAAAACACATACGGCTGTAGACTAAACACTTACATGCTTAGATTAAACACCTACAGTTCTAGACTAAACAAAGTTTTAAAATAAACACCTACAGTTCTAGACTAAACACACACACACACACACACACACACACACACACACACACACACACTTCTAGAATAAACACCTACAGGTTTAAACTAACAGGGTTCTACAATACTACACAGTTCTAGACTAAACACCTACAGGTTTAGGCTAAACACCTACAGGTTTAGGCTAAACACCTACAGGTTTAAAGTTTAAACATGCGCATGTTTAGATGAAACACAAAGATTCAGAATAAACATACAGTTCTAGACTAAATATAGACGGATTTAGACTAAACACCAGCAGTACGGGACTATAACCACAACAATATAATTTTAGATTAAACATGCATTCCTAGACTAAACACACACAGTTATAGACTACAAGCACAAAGCTCTAGGCTAAACACACACATATCTAAATTAAATACACAGTCCTAGACTAAACACACACGCGTCTAGACTATCGTTTACATGTAGTTCATGTCTAAGGTGAACAGATGCTTCTTACACACTGTACTGTAGACTAATCCTGCAGTTAGCAGACGATCTGCTGTAAATAACACTGTGATAACATGTTTTGCACACAGGCTTGAAACTGTTCCTTAATAAATCAATCATGAACATGCAGGAAAGCGACACACTGTAAACGCACACACTTGCATTTGCCAGGCCGCTTAATTCTCCGGCCTCGTTAAAGACGATAATTAAGGACTACATTTAGCATTCGCATGCACGAGAGCTTTGATTACAAGACTGCGCGTTAGCTCTGTCGCTAATGACGTGCTCCAAGGCAACCTCGCACCGCACAACGACATGAGATTAGCACGAGGGATGCGCGTCTGTGCGCTCTCGTAGATTCAAGTAGCCAGGCGCAAAATAGACTAATTAGTTTTCCTGTCCTCTGTTTTTACACAAGAGGCTTCCTTTCCTCCGTTCTACGTTCAATATATTTATTATTAACCGTAGCATTAACGTTGGCAATTATCTCTTAAACATGGAGCATTGTACAGTCCACGTATGTTAATGATATATATATATATTTTTCAAATCTGTTTGGGGACGTGACCATGTTTTTGATTCATATAAAACAGAAATTGTAGTAGTTGTATTTTTTGATGCAATTTTTATTATGTAATCTATTTCCATGAACTTTTCTCGCTCTATGCTTATTTTCTTTTTATTTATATTTCCACTTCACTTTTTTTTATTATTACTATTATTACATTACATTTCCTCACATAATTTTTGCACCTCATTTGTATGATGGTTCGAGCTACAAGCCCTATAAATAAAGCTCCTTCTTATTATTACACTGCTGGCACTCAGACAGCTCGACGGCGTTAGGGTAGGGATCAGAAAGCCAGATTGAACCGATGCTCGCTCTCTTCGCACATTATTGCTGAGAGATACGCAGACTCTGGGGTAATTTGGCTCTTCTTGGAGGAAAGCGCTGGCCGTCTTCTCATGCACTCGGGAAGTGTTGCTGCTCCCCGTGTCTGTAGGTTTCTGAGAGCATTTTTTTTTCTTTTTTTCCAGTTCTCATTTCAAGCCTCTCAGCCTCTGGGAGTCTTCACTTCAAAAGGTGAGGCCCATAATCAGAGAACTTGGAGTTTTTACACAATAAAGTAGACATGACACAAAAAATCCACTTTTTGCTCCAAGAAGAAGAAGAAGAAGGAGGCATTTTGTACTGTAAATCCTGCTAGCGTTCAAAACCCACTAGGATGAAATTGGGGCGCGAGGTGTTCTTGATGAACCCAAAGACCCAAAGATTATCAGGATCTGTGTTTGTGACCAAATGAAAAATAATCCTGTAATGCTCCAGCCCTCCGCAGATGGCAGACAGATGGCCGAGCAAGCCGGAGACGAGGCCTGAAGTCGCTGCTGGATCTCTCCCAGGTCTCACCTTATTCAGCCCACACATTTCACGCGCCTAGTCATCGACACTGAGCTGTCAGGGTGATGAAAGAAAACGTCCGGAAATGAGGCTTAGAGAGAACTTGAATTGGGAGGTTAATTATTCAAAAGTGTGAGTGAAACTCCGCCTCTACTTTATTGCAAACTCCACCCCCAGGCTGGAAATGTCTGAAGTGAAGTGGAACAATATGAAACGTGTTTTTTTTTTCTTTTCTGGTAGACCTGGTGAAATGTAGGAGTAAACAACAGGACGATCTTTACAGTATGGATGATGGAGTTCAAATAAATGCAAACTGCGCTAACATATATTAATTAAATAACATTTATGGATGAACCAGGGTTCCAGCTCCTGGAGCATACGCAGTTGATCTTCAAAACCGTTTGAACTCTGGTTCAGGAACAAACCACGACTGGACTGTCCCTGAGAATTTCACTGGTCGACCCTGTATCTGCAACATCTAATAAAGAGGAGTTCAGCGTTTGGATGGACAAGGAGTGAGAAAATGTCAGGCGCGTTAGTTAGCTCGTTAGCTGGATGAGTTTCAAAAGCTCCCAAGATTAAAAAGGAAAAGAATTAAATATCAAATGTCATTATAAATATAACACTGCTAAATTAAATGTTAAATTTAATAAGTAAACAAGGACATTTACTAAGGACAGCAGGTCTGCGATTGCGACAACATACAACAGGTCTGATGAAATACCTTATGTTTTTAAGCGCTCTCGATAAAACATAACACAGCCCTGCTGCACTACCCTGTGCTCTCGTACCTTGTGGTCAGACTCAGGAGAGAGGTATTAAAGGTGCTGCTTGAATTTTATTTTCATTTATTTATATTTTTTGGAGGGTCAGTCACGACTCTCTGGATAAAAGGCAGTCGCAAAATGAAAACTGGAAAACCAGCAAACACTAAGCGAACCAGGACTTCACACTAGCGAACTAAATCTCATATAGCATTTTATGCTTTGGACCGAACCAAGAGAACCGAACAACACCCTCGTTTGAACACATCCTGAAGCTCAGGTGTGGATCCTAAAGCTGTAAACCTGTTTTAAAGTTATTGTTTGTTGAATAAAGGTACACTGCGAGATTAATATTTCTACCTGTAATGTGTGTCAGCTTTTAGTAGCAGCAGATCCATTGTGTGCATATGAGCGTTGTTTTGTATAAAAGTTGTCAATTTCACCTGCTTAGAGATATAAAATTTGAAACGTGACTGATAAGGAACTATATCTCCATGGGTTAAAGATGTGTTGGTTGGTGGCTAATCACTAAACATTAATTGCTAACCTTGCCTCCTTTAGCTCTTAGTTGTGTTTTACCTTTTATTTCACTGAACACTTATGATGTCATCATGAATCGAAAAACTTCAACATATAAAAAAATAATTCAGTTTAAACTAAAAACTGCTTTTTTCTTCCCTCAAATATTTTTTTGTCAGAATACTAGTTGGAAAAGCGACAAATTCCTTATATTGTCCCAAACATGAGCACCTTAAAAGCAAGGGGGCAACCGCTGGTTTTAAAAAATGTAGCCAATGCTGGAGTACAAAGACATGCAGTTCCATAACTGTCTGGCTCCAAAAGTGAGTCAATCCCTATAGATGCCCATGTTTAAATGCCAAACTTGACTCGATAGCTAGATTTCCCATTCACGATGACTGCGCGGGTCTGAATTTTTATGTAACTCGAATGTAAAATTATGTTAAACTATAAAGTTATGCGAAATTAGGGGTGTGGTCGATTTGATTGCAGCTGCTTTGGAGGAACTGCTAGTTGTCCGCTACGCATCACTTTAGCTAACTAGAGTGTTAGAGTAACTTCGTAGTTTAACTTCCAACAAGAAATGTAGGAGTTGATACGTGACGATATTTACATATAAATAAATGTTAGCCAACTTAGCATTTTAGCTAAGCTATAGCTAAACTTGCTCACTTGGGGTAACTGAGGTAAGTAGTCTGGTTGCACAAAATGGCCCGATTCGCTCAACCCGTTTTCCCATTTATGGATTAACTGGGGTGTAGGCCTCAGCGGAGTCAGCGCCTGTCAAGATGGTGACAACCAGAGTCCAGTACTTTTTATACAGTTTAGGGTTTAAAGGAGTTATTTTGTTCCCAGCCATTTCCGGTTTCTGATTTGCCTGGAAAATGCATGTCAGAAAAGGGGCGCACCGTATTTAAAACTACAGACACTGAAACAGCATGTTTGGAAAAGGAGTGAAACAGGAATAAATTCAAGACCTCAATGTTTTATATGAACATTCTTTAAACTTTAAGCTGATCTTTATCCCAGTCTTTCACATGTTCTTCAAAAGTCTGATGTTGACCTCAAAACTAAGTCTGGCTTTTTTTTAATACTGATCTCGGAGTATCGCATTTCTCCACGGATGTATGCGCTTTGGTACCTGATGCCTACAGCTGTTTGTACAGATGTTCAGGGTACCTTAGAGTTAAACCTTTCCATATTATTGTTTGGTAACATAAAGCAACACTTTTTTATCTGCTTATCATTTGTCTTGGATCGTGTAGAGGTGCCCGCCGTACTTCTACAATAACAAGCTGACAAGAAGAAAGATACTAGCGCTTCAAATACCTCTCCCTATAGGCGCTGAGGATGGGATACAAAATCAGTCCTTAAAAAAAAAAATTTAAAAAAAAGACAGACAATGTGCGGTGTATTATTTCAAGGGGACGGGATGTAATGGGACGTGTCATGCCAAAAAAAAAAAGAAAAAGAAAAGCATTAATGCTCCAGCGACTTTGCGCTTCCAGACTCCCAGACTGGCAGTTTCCATCAAGGACACACAGCTTTGCTCTGTCGCACTCATCACTTTAGTGAAGGCTTCATCCTGGAATAGTGCTGTCGTGTTGATTTCCCTCTCTCCGTCTCTCTTTCTCTCTCTCTCTCTGTCTGTCTGTCTGTTCAACCTTTCTAGGTCATAGGAAGCCCTTAAAGCAGTTTTATCTTAAGCCTCTTATCCTGCCCCCCTCCCCCCACCCCTTCTACCCCCATGATCAAGAGAGAAAAAGAAGAGCGATAGAGAGACTTTATAAACTTCCAAAAAGGTCCATCTGTCTGAGTCAGAGATAACAGCGGTCATGACACTCCCTGCTGAGGGCAACGATCTCTCCTCCTCCTCCTACACACACACACACACACACACACACACAAACACACACAGCCTGCTTAGCCACTTACATGTTGCAAATCCAGTATTTATTTATTTATTTATTTATTAGTATAATTATTATTATTATTATTAATTCTTTCCTCATTATTCGTGCGCCACAACGCTGCCGAAATCATGAATCTGATTTATTTTCGAATCAATCAATATCATGTTTTAAATGCAACCGCTCTGTCATGTCGGTGTACAAACTTTTGCATGATAAGCAGCTGACTTAACTTCTAAAACATTTCACCCAATATGATAAAAAGGTTTTCCACTTTTGCCGCTTCGATGAGAATGATGCCCTGTTAGCGTGGCCCCGGAACATTTCCTCAGAGACACAGGGTCCCCGCAGCTCCGACTCCGAGACAAGTCATAGTTTGTGTTTGTTGGCTTCGTCTCAACTCCTGAAGATCGCTCGCCAAGCGCTACAGTGCTGCGTGCAGCTGCGCGGTGCTCCACTGATCCTCCGCTGATCCCTCGCCCGTAATGTTGATCAGAAAGCAGGAAGCGAGCGAGCCTGTTGTTTTAGTTGGCGTGATGCGGTGCTCCTGGTGCGGAACTGGGATGACTCCATCGATCCTGTCACGTTGATAAAGAGGCCTGGAGCGTGCCGAGCCTGACTCAGCATGTCGATGCGCTTCATCTGGAAGCTCCCCCGCGGACCCTCGCTCCGCTCCGCTAATAAGAACTGAGGATTAAAAAAAAAAAGAAAAAAAAAAAAAGCTGGAAACAGAGCACTGGGAAACAAGGAGTGGTTGTTTTGAGGCTTGCAGAGTTTTGACTACAAAAACAACTACAAAAAGGAAACAAGACAAATTCAAGAAAAAAGAAAGGGATAACTGAGAAAGAAAAAGGAAAGTTAATATGAATATATTAAAAAAGAAAAAGAAATAGAGGCAAAAAAACAAGAAAAAAGGGAAAAAAGAAGGAAAGAAAGGAAAAGAAAGAGAAAGAAAGAAAATAAACAAAATGTGTATAAAAAGTATAAAGAACGAAAATTTAAATTAAAAAATGAACAGAATTAATAAAGAAATGAAAAAAAGCAAAAAAGAAAGAAAGAAAGAAAGAAAAAACAAAAATGGGGATAAAAAGTACAAAGAATTCCAAATTAAATCTAAGAATTAAATTGAAAAATTAACAGGATTAAATAAAGACAAAATAAAAAAAGACAAAATTAAAGAAAAAAGAAAGAAGGTGCATTAAAAATCTAAAAAAAAAAAAAAAACTAATGTAAAAAAAATAAGAAAAAGGATTTAAAACAACTAAAAAAAGAAAAAAAAACTGACAAATAAGCTAAAGATTAATAAGCAAATACAAACTAGATAAACTACAAATGACTAAAAGACAGGAAAATCATGTAAAACGTTATTTTTTTTTACATTAAATCATGTAAAAATAAAAGATGGAAAAAGAATGAATGAGAATTAGATGTACAAAAAAACAAAGGAAAAGCCATTTGATACATAAAGTTAAACAAGAAATGAAAAAAGAAAGGTAAATAAATAAAAATAATGAAAGGAAAAAATATGAGAAGGAAAAAAGATGTTAAACTATAGAGAAGATGTATAAACAAAATAAAATGAAAGAAGAGAGAAAGTGTATAAAGTTAGGTTAGAAAGAAGGTGAACTATGTGCACTGAAAGGGAAGAAGCTGTCAGTCGTTCTTGCTCATTGAAAATTAAACTTGTTTGGAATAATTTTTATTTAGAGAGCATATTTAATATTTCAAACAAAAAACCTGGTCACCAAATATGGTTCTTGCATTAAACTAATATTTTGTGTCTTGTGACTTTGCTTAAAACCACACTCATGTTTGAGGGTACGAGTCAGAGGGAATGCTAAAAAAAAAGTGCCAGCCCCTACACTCGGGAAAACGGATTCTGAGTCAGAAAACCAGGGGAAAAAAGTGGCATGACTTTGTTGGAAACCAGAATAAATTATCATGAGCTTGTAGACTCAACACCACACACTGACCAAGTCCACACCGAGGAAATGTTTATACGGCTTTTATTTAGAAATCACGAGATTTTAATCTAGGTATATATAGAAGGGGTTTTGCCCTAGTGTAAACATTTCAGGAACAAACTGTGGTGGGAAAACCAACTTTAGCATGATTTGGCTACACATTGGGTCACATCAGACCACCACGGTCTTCAAAGCTTCCCATGATAGACATGGTAGATGTGGACCCTGCTGAGGTCTGGCCTTGGTTACGAGTTCAACTTTGGGTTCGACTGGGCTCAGTCTGGGTGAAGTTTCAGCAGATCTCGCCCGAGTTAAGACATTGACCAAATTGTCCTGTTGTCTTTTGAATATCTCTAAGATTTTGGTTGTTTCTCAATATTTTTCACTTAAGCTCTTGCCCTTCGCCTGCAGCCTGTACCTTAAAATGTGTCAGCGATCTCTTATCTTTCCTGCTACTGTATCTCCTTGACAACTTCCAGCCCTCCTCCTGGTCCTTAAAGATTGCTGTAGAGATCATTGCCATTTCCAGTTCCAATTTCACCTTTAACAGCAAGCTTGCAGCTTCAGACGTTTGAAGGACATCACCTTAGATATGACAGTCCGTCAAAAACGGGTGGAGCTGCCCAAGTGACATAACAGATCATGATTGTAAATGCATAAGTGCATTTCTTGCTTTTGAGTCCAAGCAAGATACTGTACTCTCTAGATAGTCAAACTTGGCTGACCACATCTCAGAAATGCTGGATGATATTCAGTCCGGAGTCTGATTCAACCCTACCACCAATCAGAAAAGGTGTCCAGCTTTCATGCTGGTCCTCTTCACAGGGGAGTGAAAAATGCAATCTTGGCCTATTCTTCCAGTTCAGTTCTGACCTCTCCACCTGAAAACCAGAGACCCAACATCGTTCTAAGTGGAGTAATAAGACACCGAGTGCCTCATGTGAAAGCACGACCTTGATGACACAATTGAAAGACTGATGGCCGAGAGCCGAGCGATGAGGAAGGATGGAGAAGAAGTGATCCCTTGGCTACTTTTTTGTTTTTTTCTTCCTCTATGTAGGCAAGTCAGCATGAGTTCTTCCACTCAGTAAGCCTGGGGATGTTATTTATTCTATATAGGCTTTGGCCTGCCTGACGCAATTACCCAGTGACTGTGAAATAATTTTCCTCCTGTATGGTTGTTGTGAGCTGTGATTACATCACTGGTGTGTTTCTTCATGCACTCCTCAGTCACCATTTCGTTCCTGCCTTAATCAATAGAGTGGGGCAGAACACTCAGCTGAACCGTCATCCTACACGGCTGTTTTGGCTTTAATCACCTTTGCTGAAGATTAGCGATCGTTGTTCCTTGTTGTATTCTGGGCAAATCTTGTAGCGTGGAGGGACTGAAGACTCTGCCATTACATCACTTGTTGCATAAATCTTGCAGCAGCACAAAAATTAGATCTGGTTGTGTCTGGTGTCTGTGATTACGCTGGCCCTTAAAGCGGAATGGATAGATGGTTGTCAAGGCCAAGAACAACATGATCCACAGGACTGTAATCAGAGCACCATGTTAACTTGAAGACTCTCCTGTGGGAGGAGAGCTGGTGGGCCATGTCTTACCAGTAATTACAAGTATTGCATGTTTCTCAGGGAGAAACGAGAGCACAGCTGTTCTGCCACTTCTCCAAGTTGCTTTTCTGAACACTTTTCCCTCCATTTAACCTTTGTGCCTGTGGCCGTCTGACAGGGGGAAAGAAAAAAAGCTGACCCACACACATTTGTGTGTTAAGATTGCTCATATGAGGCCACCAGCTGACAGCAGACATGGAGCAGCCGCCGATGCTATCGCGCTGTCAGTCTGGTCCCGATCTTTATTTTTACTCTGACGCTGATGAAAGAGGACCGCAAAGTTGCAACTAAGAAAGGCTTTCCAGGAAAGTCTGAAAGGGATATATTTTCACCATGTTGGCCCGTCTTACTCTTACTTTCCTTGCTGAGTAATAGTGAGGAAAACAAACTGACAGCAGAAATCATAAACACGCTGGCTCCTGAAAGTTTAAGCTGACTAGGATAAGAAGTGTCTTCATATAATTAACCTTACGTCTGTAGCCAGAAACTCAACCTTAAGTGATTTGTGAAGACGTGTCCTCATATAATTAACCTTATTCTAATGTAGGTGTGCTAAGTTTCTGTTGATTTGTTTTGCCAAGAATGCCTTGAAAGGAAATATTTAATTCAACAGTTTTCTTGAATCAACGTTCCACTTTGTTGTTGTTGTTTCATCCAACAAAAACAATGATTTACCAATGAACAACGTTTAAAGCAAATAAAAATCTGGATGTACTGCATAACAAAATGAACAAAAAGCTTAATAGAAGCAGGGGAAATGGTAGCTTAGAAGGTTAAGCCTCCGAGTTACTGATTGATAGGATGGTGGTTCAAGCCCGATTAGCTTCCGCTTGCCTTGAGCTCGGCCTTTAACCCCGTCTGCTCCAGGGGCAGAAAACCAATTTCACTGTGCACCAAAATAAAGGCTTAACTTAAAAATAACCAACAATACTGATCACAAGAAGGGAGTGTATACATAAGCATGAGGTAGCACTTCAGTCACCAGGTTGTGAAATGGAATTCTAGCCACAAGCTCCAGGATCCCGAGTTACAATCCGTCCGTTTTGCTGAACTGAATGTTCAACTTGACTCCATGTTTTTACACTAACAAGCTTTAAGATCCACTGAGAAACTGAAGTAGCCAATGTGTAAATGTTCAGAAGGATAACTAAACCTTTAAAGCATTGCAAAACTGTTAAGTTGATGTTACACGCTAGACTCTGTACTAACTTCACTTGCAGATTAGCAACGCTTACCGTACAAGCTACTTCCACTCGACAAAGTTACAAACTGCTACGAGCTTTATTTCAGACTAATTCGCATTTAAAGAAAATTTTTTTTATAAAAGTGAAGGATGACATATAAAATGCTTGGATTTGTCTTTTTTGTACTTTTCTACAGACGAGGATTAGGGCCACCATAACGTTCTTACTGACTTTTTCTTTTAAACAGAATTCAGCATTTTTTTTTCTCAGAATAATGACTGAAAGGAACCAGATTCAGTGAAAGTGATTCACTTATTGAAGTTGGTTCCTTATTGGCCAGAATTCAGAGGATTAAAAAAAAAAAAAAAAAAGGGTCAGAACTCAAAAAAATTTTTTTATGGTGGCCCCTAGTCCTCTTTCCTTTTCTATACATTTTAAATGTTATCACATAGATTTTTTATTATTTTTTTTGCTTGTTGCTTAAAATGTAAACTCCTATGCCTCAGAAATACTTTGTGACTTAACGTTCGCTAGCGGAAGTTATTGAATTTGAAAGGTCAGTATTCCTACATATCGGTGCTGGTGCCAATCAGTTAAACATTATTTACAGTATTGATCTCCAATAACCCGGTGTTATGTGATTTCTAAAGCAGAAGCAAGTTTTAAAGTAATTTGTAAAATGACTGAATTCTGTGCGTCTGTGATTTCGTCATTCCGCAGAACTCGTAAAACTCGTAATAATGAGTCCTAATGAGGATGGGTAAAAAATTACAACCATTAAAAAAGTACAAACACTAAAAACAAAACAAGGCTTTGGTACAATACAATTTTTTTTTTTTGTTATAGAAATTGCTAGAATATGCTCTTAGCCTTGTGTTATTAAGACTCGGATGTTTGCGCTGGACGTGTACAGTATTTATCATTCTTTAACACCCGAGTGCATAAATATTGGTTCACGATTTAAACAGTTTCTCCAACATTATTATTAAAGCTAGTGAGTCACATGACATGGGCAGATTTTTTTTTTATCTTGGAGCACAGTCTGCCCACTCCTTCCCGGAATCCAAGACACCTTTAAGTGTCTAAATAAGCCCGGTGTAAACTGATAGGTCTGTCTAAAAGCATCAGAACCCACAAACAGGCTTGGGGAGGAAAAGCACTTTAAAACCTCAGAACTGCAAACGAAGGCAAATAGTGCAGAGTGCTGCAGATTTAACATTCCAAACCTGTACAAGAATCTCAGACGTAATAATTAATAATAAAAAAAAAGTCAGAACTAAGGATTTCAGGTCCTGCCTAGTCCTCATTTTGATGATGATTGTTATTATTATTATTATTATTATTAACTTCAGTAACACTTCTCTGCTTTCATGCTCATTCATCACAGTGGAGAGATGTGGCCTCTATATTTAGACGACTCGGGTCAACGTGATTAGCCTCACGCCGTCACGCTGATCTTCATCACCACGGAGGCTCTTGGCTTCACTTCAGGTGCGCAGATTAATATCAACGACCTCACCTCCTTCTGCATACTTTGAATTCCACCCTGCTGAAGTCAAGGTTTCATTCCGGTGCATTAACCAGGTCGGTTCCGTACAGTATATTTACCTTCCACACACACACACACGAAGTGCAGAAAATAGTAGAACCAAGTGGAGAGAGGGCTTTGATACTTTCACACACTCCATCTTTTGATTCCCTCTCCGCCTTTTTTTCCTCCTCAGTCACAGGATGTGCGTGTTGGCTGGACTCCAGCGGAAAGGAAATCTATATTAAGTTCATACACAGACACAGTCGTGTGTTACTGCTGTTGTGGAGACTGAGAATTATTTCTCTGAAATGAATGAGAAAGAAAAAGTCTGTCTGTTATAGGAAAATAATCAATTCCTGACTAAAAGATGTGATCCGACATGATGACTTTCGTACCTCTGACATAAATACATTTTTTTATTTAAATGTCTAATCATGTCCTCGCCAGCCTCACTTTTTTTTATTTTTATTACACACGCAGGTTTACTAAGAAACACGAAAAAAACTGAATAAAACACAATCTGTCCAATCAGGACAGAGATTTCAACATCTGTGAATGATGAATAGACGCAAACAAAAAATAATAAAGGTGTAGATTTGCCTTTAATAATATTCTTTAATGTTCTTATTGAGTTGTAAAGACTGAAGGCACAAGTAAGACCACATTTACCGAGTAGCCTTGAAGGACACCGAGGAAATGCTCGAAGTGAGGCCTTGGAGCGATGTGAGATAGGAACTGATCACACACACACACACACACACACACACACACACACACACACACACACACACACCCAAACAGAAGTGGTAGTAATAAAACTAATATTTTTTG
>JAQMYG010000001.1:34225842-34244055 GCA_030014215.1 Clariallabes teugelsi
GGAATGCTGAAGGCGTCCAAAAAATGCATTAATCTCCTTTGAACAGTTGATATTGAGATGTGTCTGCTACTTATGCTAAAGTCATTAGAGAGTTTAAAGATCCATTTTCTCGCTCTGTATCAGCTGCTCTTTGTGTCTGTGTGACACACACACACACACAGACCCCTCCTACTTTCACCTTCACAGACACACAGACACAGACACTCTTTCTCTCTGCTCTACACAGAAACATTGCTCTGTTGCGATGATTTTCAAAGGTAAAGTGCAGGTTACCTGCACTTTACCTTTGCAGGTCATTAGAGAGATTTATTGTTTTTTTTCCCGATAAAACAGTGTTTCCATTGTGTGTGTGAAAAGAGTAAATTTTGCTTTATTAAGGAAATGTGAAAGGAAAAAAAGTTTTTAGGAATGAGTTACAAAGATATAAATGGACATAAAGGGAAGAAAAAAATTAATAAAGTAAAACACCCATATTTGAACCCCCCTCCACCCCCCCCAACCCCCACCTCCCAGACGTAAACTCGACACAGTACACATGTACTGTAACTCAGGCGCTTGGATCCGGAATATAAAATGTCTATATATAGATATAAATAAGTTATTTTCAGGAGAGATTCGATTTTGGAGACGTGAGTGTTTGCATGGCTGAATATATTTAGCAGGAACGAGGCTGGAAAGATGTTACGTGACATTTCTGCGTTTGTTAGACAACGCGCGAGTCCAGCGCTCTCACTTGGTCCAATGAGAAATAATGAACTAAATGAAGATGAAGATCCTCCGCAGCTGGGCTGAACTCACTCGACTCCACAGCCTGTGATTAGAGTGACCTTCAAAATGGCACTGAAAACTGAATAATAATAATAATAATATAATAAATAAAAACTCAGCTGACTATAGAAGTTACGCTCATAACGGACTGACCTTGATGACTAACACACCGCGTGCTGCGTTTCAGTCAGAAGAGCGGATACAGAGCGTCCGGATCCCAAACCTCTGATAAGGCGATAACGGTGCTGCTCGACTGGGCGCGCGGAAATCAGTTTTACGACACAAAGGTGAAAAGCTGTCAAAAAGACGAGTCATTTCTGAATCACGCCGTGTGGGGAGGAAAAAAAACAAATGCAGTACCTCAAATGGACTCAAACCCTGAGGTGGGAATCGAACCGACAGTGTTAACCGCTACGCCAAAGTGCCGCCAGAAAAGAAAGAAAAAAAATTATTGGTCTTCATTGCTAGATTTCATCTTCATGACAACTCTATGGGGAATGGATTTTTTAAAAATGTATTTATTTTCTTTTTTTCTTTCTTTCTTTTTTTTTATTATTTGTTTTTATGTAACTCATCAGTTTGACCGATTGCTTTCAGAAAGGCCTCAAACCGCTAGGCATCGCTTTTAGCTAAGCAGCTAACCGGAATCGTGTAGACGTGAAACCGAAAGTGTAGGCGTCGACGTGAAGCGTATGGACGACGGCGTCCAATCAAACGTTAGCTCAGAGAAACATTAGTGCTACTGGAGTAGAGCTGCACGATTCTTGACAAAATGTGAATCAGGATTTTTCTCCGTGAGAATTGAGATCCCGATTCTCTCACATGATTATCTCTCCCTGTTTTTTTCTTCTTCTGTTGTCTCCACAGGACTTTCAACTCTCTTGTATTAAAATAAATGTCACATTTTCCTATTTCAATGTAAATAAACAATTAATAAGCAGCACTTGTGCATTTTGGAAAACTACAGAACTTCATCACGTGTTATTATTATTATTATTATTATTTTATCAGTATAAGGTAAATTAACAAATGTGTTACAGTGTTAGTTAGTTTGTTATTAAATACATAGTTTACAGTGTAGTAGTTATTATTGTCGAAGGGTTTATTCCTCAATCTTAACACACTTCCAGTAAACTCCTCTGTAGCTCTCGCTCTGTTTAACGGCACGAATCAACACGGCAGCTTTAATTATCTAATACTTTAAGTTATAGTCCAATTAGAACTGCACGTGTGTATTTGAGTTTTTAAGCATGAGTGTGAGAGACATTTACCATATGTTGATAAAAATAACACAGATGCACAATCAACTTATGCCTTGATAAACACAACGACGGGAGAAAATCTAACATGCGATTCTGTGCAGCGGCCATAAGTTCGGTTCATCGCGATTCACCACAAGTTTTGGCGTAGTGATTACGTTTCCGATCTTTCCACGCGGAAAATTAAACGTTTAATTTTTTGCGGGTCCTATTATTATATTATATTATTATATTATTATATAGTATAGCTAAATCATTTGATAATCTCTGACCTGTAACGTAATTTAACAGTGTTTTGTGTTGGCCTGTTTGAGGTCAACCAATGACCTTGACTGATCCAGCAGTCCGGGATTGTTGTCAAGTAAATCTGCGTGATCTGAACGCAGGGAAACACATGCGAGTCAATCGCCGTCATTCAGAAATGAGACTGTGTGTGTGTGTGTGTATGAATCGAGATTGTGATATACTAGAGATTATTCAGCACGCACACAGACACGTCGCGTTACATTTTACACCTCTAGTGAAATCGAAGCGTTTTGTTTTTTTTGTTTTGTTATTCTTTTTTTTCCGTGTATATATATGGTGTTCGCGCGCTCACTGTCCCAGGTTGGCTCTGTTTGGGCACCACGGCAACAAGCCGGGGGAAAATAAGAAAAAAATAAATAAAAAAGGAAAAAAACAGCCGTGCTGAATTCACCCTCGTTAACACCGACAGATGTAGGGGAACACTGCAGGTCTCCTGTCCATTTTGGGAGTGTTTAAGAAGGTGCCTGGGGCATCGCAACCTCATAATAACCTCATTGCCAGGTGAAGGATGCGAGGCGCGTTAGATTAATGCCTCGATCGACGTGACCCTTGAGGCGCTTGCCTGAGCTATTCTCAGCCTCGCTGAGCAGATGGGCCTCGTTCTCCTCAACAGAGCAAGGAGTAATGTACTCAAACCACTCCCACCCCCCTCCTCCTCCTCTTCACCACAGCACAAAAACGTCGTTCTGGCTACAAGAATATAATTCTCTGGTTACACACACACACGTTTCAATCCTCAGCGCAAACCCGCCCTGGCCCCCTTCTTCTCGCTCTAAACTACTCTGCTAATGCAGGGAAGCGAGATTGTTTTCCGACCGCTCGGCTAAAAATATCCCGGCCGCGGCGGCTGGCGAGGAGCAGAGCAACGGCTCCTGTGGTGGGGAAGAAGAAAAAAAAAAAAAAAAGAGGGGGAGAGAGGCATCCACACCGCCGTACGTCAGAGTCAAACACCGACAGCTTAATATGGAAGCGGAGACGAGGTGACGGGCCGTCCGACAAATTCCAAGAACGTAGCCTACCTCACCTCGAAAGTTAAAAAGATAATTTAAAAGAGAGTCATAGGAACGGTTGCTTCAAAAGACAACGAGTGCTCTCGCCAAACGAGGTACTGAATAAACCATTCCTATTTTAGTGGCCGACAGTCTGTTTGTTTATGCAGATAATTAGGTTTGACAGATTGAAATCTACAGGAGGCGGTGTCTTTCTGTAAGGACAAAATAAAAAAACTACAACTGACTCGCTGGACAGGAAGTCGACCTTATCGAATTCAGTTTATCATAAATTTTAAAAAATTATTTAAAAAATGTAAAAATCCCAACCCATGTATAGAATCACTGCAACGACTCGAAGCCAATGATAAAACTAATAATTAAAAAATTTTTTAAACATAAATGTCAGCACCATTTCTGAAGTAGAAACATTTCCACACGGTGTTCAGATTTGATCGGATCCTTTGAGCATTTTCGACTGTTTACTTCCAGGAGTTAACTGCTCTATAAAAGGTTGTGCAACTTGTTTTGTTTATTGTTGAAATCTTTTTTTTTTCTCTCTCTCTCTCTCTTTTCCCTCGCTGGTTTTCTGCGCTGTCCAGTAGGTGGCAGAATTGCGGCAAACTCAAATGAAGAAAAAGTCAGAAGATGATCTTGCAAAATGCGAGTATTTGTAGAAGGAGCGTGTGCTTTTTTATGTTCTGCAAAATCTGTAGTTTTTTTTTTTTTTTTAGTTAAATGTTCTCAATATTAAGATTATAAATTTTTTTTTTTTGGTGTGTTTCGTGTTGTTTGTCGTTGTCGTCTCTGGAGGCTTCCGTCAGCAAAACAAAACAGCTTGTACGTGCAAACTTACTTTTATGTTTTATTTTATGAAAAACATCAAAAATAAATGGACAATAAAAAGGACATACCTGCAGCACCAAAGGCTCCGGGTTGAACGCCAGCGTCATCAGTAGCTGCATCCTCTCGGTGTCCTTGAGATTCTTCAAAAGGAAGCTTCCGGAGTCTTTGGTCTCGGCGTACCTCCGGACAACCCTATCGAGGAGTCTCTGCGAGGGGCAGTGCACCAAGTCCGACCAGCCCTCCACCACCTCTGGGGTCAGCAACCTGACGTCCCCGTTGAGCCGGGCGAACTCCGTCTTGTACATGGCTTGGACGAGGTCGCAGCGAGGTTTCCCCGTCGCCCTCTTGCATATCTTCTGGTCGATCTCTGCGAGTTCTGCGTTGGAGCCCAGCCGTTTGAGCACCACCCTGCGCGTGCCTTCCCTGGGCTCGCCGTACTGAGCAAAGTAAACGTTCTTCACGTTAAAGAAGTCCAGAAAGCGTAGCCGTCCCCATGTCTCGAAGGTCACCTGGCCGTTCGTGAACTTGCGGCACCAGCTGGTCCCGAAGCAGGCCGGGCACTTGTTGAGGGCGATGAAGCGGCGGTCGGCGAGCTCGTTCCTCTGGAAGGAGGCGAGCAGGTTGTGGGTGTTCATGAGGAAGACCACGAAGAGCGCCGCGATGAAGAGGAACTTGCCGCAGCGGTAGACGCGGGCGAGCTTCAGCGAAAGCAAGCGCAACATGCTGACTAGCAGCGGCACGAGGAGGAGGAAGAGGAGGATGCGCTTGGTTCAGTCTTCCTCAATGCCACAAACGTCCCAAACTTCTTCTGGTCACATGCTTCATCGTCAACGCTCGTCACCTATAACGATCCATGCTCGCGGCGAGGTCGCTGATTCACGCCGTCAGCCTTGAGAAACCCCGCCCCCATGTCTGAAGATCAAGACTGAACTGAGACTTCAGCACTGGGCATCCTTCTCAGGAGTCACCTACACCTGAAAAAGAAAAGAAATCTTGTTTAAGACTAAACAAACTCACACACGACATTAGACCGGGCTGCTGCTTCAAGGTTTTATTATTTGCATTAATTGCTATTCCACACAAATACTCGTGCAGGGGGAGTAGAGAATAAGAGTGTTTTGACACTCGAAGGGGGACTTAAAAAATGTATTTTTTTTTTAAACCGAGAGAGATTAGTCTGTATTTGTTGCGCATATCTGAACCGACTGAATCTGAAAGTTTTAAAATATAGTACAGTGAGTCCCCGAAATATGAACATTCAAGTTACGGATTTCCAAAGATACGAACATGCATTCATTTGATCACGTCCGGCGTACAGTGCGCATCGCAGGATGTCCGAAAGCGAGTGTAAAAAAAACAAACAAAAAAAGAGAGAAGCGCCGAGCGATAATGTGGACGAAAGAGAAAAAAATTGAGTAGAATAATTTGAGCGAGGTGAAAAGATGGCAGATGTCGCTCGTTCTTTCAACGTGAATCGCTCGAAAGAATTCTGAAGAACAAGGACAAGATCGTGGACCATGTTAGTTTTACACAGTGTATAGCCAGTTGTGTTAGTATCCTGTTTGTTGGACTTACAAACAAATCCGACTTACAAACTGGTTCGTATGTTGAGGACTCATTGTATCTGTGTAAATAATATGGAGTACAAGTGTAGCAGAGTTTAAGGTGAGATTTGGTACCAGGGCTGCACAATTAATCAAGGAGAAAATAAATAAATAAATAAATAAATAAATAAATCACACTCTCGATTCATACACGCATCACGTTTCTGAATGACGGCGATTCACTCAAATGAATTTCGCTTATTTACTTGACAACAATTCCAGATTGCTGTATCAGTCCCACTAATTTGCTAAATTACACACACAGTGTAACACAACACAACACTGTTAATTCACCAATCAGGCCAGAGATTAGCAAATGATTCAGCCGTACAACTCCGTCACTTCTCTCGTCTCTCTTCCTCGTGTCCTCTCTCTCCCTCATGTCCTTCCACGACACGGTGTGGAATGTAGTTATCATTATAATATTAACTCTCAACATTTTACGTAACTTTAGCATAGATTAGACGTTTTTATTCTTCTGCACCACACACAGATCATAATCTCCACACTGATACTACACTATTAGAAGCTCCGTCCTAAACTTTGTGAAAGTGTAACAAGTCGATCAAAGTTGTGCTGCAATTAAAAAAAAGTTTGTTCCTCCATCGAATTTTTAAAAGCGCGCCACCTTTTTCATCCGCGTCTGAAATTAACGCAATCCGGGCTGAGTCGGCGCGATACCGAGCCCGTGCTCATCTCGCCCGTGTGATCCTCCGATATTAATTTTAATTGCAAAGCGTAATTGGGGAGATAAAAAAAAAAAAGTGTGTGTCAGGAGCAGTGAATTAGATAAGACTGGTCAGTAGCGTACGTATGTATCTCGCTCTTGTCCTCCGGTGATGAGGAAATTTAATTAGTCCTTAAAATGATGGGGAAAAAGATCTTTTGTCGCCACAAAGAGAGTGTACACGTCTACCAATTAGTCCTGAGGCGCTCCAGCTGAACGAGTGACTTTCTAATTGCTTTCACTCCACCACGAGCTATTGATTAAAAAAAAAAAAAAAAGTGTCATCAGTTGTCGTATTAAAATAAAGTATGTAATATCATCAGTCAGTTTTCTAATACCTAACGTAAAGTCTTATGAATATGGACGATATACTGTAGTCGCACTGAGACTCAGAAATGACGGCTCGTTTGATCTCACTACTCTAAGATGGTGCAAAAAGTCAAAAAACAAACATCGAGTTGATTCAAGCTGACAAATAACGGCTAATTCGAGAAAGCACTTGTTCCAACCATGGTGAGCAGGAAAACATCTCAGGACGACCGACATGTTGAAAAACTGCACCGGTAAGGACAGTTTGGTAACAATTACAGCACAAACGTCAATGCTGGTCACATGACTAATCAATGTGTTAGCTATTCCCGAGTGATAAAAAGTGTAAAGTGTAAAAATTATCGTTTTTTTTTTTTTTTTAAGGTCACAAACAGCCGTGTAAGCATTTCACTGCACATCATACTGTGTACGGTTGTGTAAGTGACGAATAAAAATGTTAATTTTTAATTCTCATGATTAACATTTTATACAGTCACATACACACCGAAAACATTGTATATATAATTGTAAATAATGGTATCTGGTGCACAGCAGTGTCTATGTTTAGTACAATACACGTGAGCTACTTCCAAGATTTGTTCGCATCTATGAATGTTTGTAGAACCGTTCGTATCTCCAGAAATTCATAACTCAGGGAATGTTCGTAAGTCAGGGAGTTGTTTGCTAGTTGTTGTTTATTTAACTTTTATTATTTTCAACTTTTTAAAAAAAATAACAAAAATAAATAAAAATACAGTGGAGGTAAAAATGTTTTTTCACACTATAGCCCTATTCGGACGGGATTAGATTTCTCAGAGGGCCGCAGAGTTTGCTGAAAAACAGTAGGTAATTTGCTCTGGAATTCTTACAGAGGTCGTGCGAGAGAAAGACAGACATGGCAGATTCGGACGGGATTAAAATCACAAAGTACGTCTGTGAAACAGAAATTTCTCTAACGACCCGTTGTAAAACTAGTCCCGTCCAAATAGGGCTTATGATAGTTACACGTCAGAACTAATCCTCAGTTCATGTGTGAGCCCAATCTGCAGGGAAAGATCCGTACAGATCAAGATCTGTGAGCGATGAATTTTCAATTCAATTCAATTCAAATCAATCAATAGCGCTAATGTTAATTGTCAGATTTGTCCCAAAGTAGCTAGATGTTTGAGAGCATTAAAAACTCCTACGAGTATTTAATATACATTGGAATTGCTGTGTAACGTGTTGATGGTTCAATATTTTCTGCCACACTCCGGTCCACTAGGTGGCAGTATTGCACTCATAACATTTAAAAGCAGAAAGAGGGGTGATACTCATGCAAGCGGGTTGCATTTTCTGCATTTTTAAATTTTTTTATAATCAAGTTTAATATTTGAAACTAATTCACAAAAAAAGTGAGAATCATTGATAGTTGAGACGAGTTGCACGAGCGATTAAATCGTTACAGCTCAACACAGATCACGGATCGACTACAGTCTGTTACACAAACGGCCATTATGTTTAATTAATTAATCTTATTTTATTTCTGTTTGTTCTTTTAAACCGTTTGGGTTTCATTAACTTGTCCTGCATCATTCATTCCTTGTGATGTTTTCAGTTATAAAAATGTCAAACGAATCCGTTACTGATTCAAATTTAAATTCAAATTTTATTTGTCACAAACAGTCACATGCATATGATATGCAGTTAAACACTTGTATGACCATTGATGACCTAGATATATAAAAAGTTTTCAAATAACTTTTTATAGATATATAAAAAGCCTAGATATATAAAAAGTTTTCAAATAACGAATATAAAAGTATTTAAAAATAAAAAAGATACAAATATGGAAAAACATTTAGTTTGAAATTTGCAACCCTAATGAACGTATGCACGGAAAAATTAAAAAGCTAACTTACATAGGCAAGGAGGAAGAGACTAATTCGTATCTGCTGTGTGTGTGTCTGTGTGTCTATCTATCTACACAGCCTTGTAAGTGGCTGAGCCTATTCACTGTCTCGCGCTGGACCTGGAAATGCAAAACCGCTGCAGCTGCTGCGGTTATTGAGTGCCGCGGTCGATAACGTTTGATCACAGAGGCATTATGCTGCCGGGACAACAATCACACACACACACACTCTAGTTCTCTTCCAGGTGCCACGAGGGAATTAAGCTGAGAAGCGGGCATTAAACCTTCACCGTACACTACATTACAATTAGCGAGGATTAGCTCGCGGCTCGAGCCCTTGTACTGTATATCTACAATATCATATAAAACTAGCGACATTCTAACGGAACTGTTTACTTTTCTACTCCTCCTACAATTTATTATTTGAATAATAATAATAATAATAATAATAATATGACACCGCACAAGTGTTTGAGCGTCAGCCTCCTACACCACGTCCTTGTTTTTACTCAACAGAGTGTAAAAGAACCTACACAAGGACACGGTAGAACTAATAACCTCGACAGTGATTATCTGTGTGCTCAATTACAAATCAACAACAAAACAAGAAGTCAACAAAAATACACTGTATTTCTCTCTTAGATGAGGTAACGGCCTGGAAAAAAATAATACATTATCACATGTATTAGCATAACACTCTCCTCATTTATAGGGAGCGAAGAAGACAAGTTTCATTATTTTTTCATAACTGCGTACGTACGCCGACACATTTTTTTTCCCTTCTGAGGGATAAATTTAGAAGGCACCAAGCCAGGCCTTATTGCTTACCTTCGTCTCAGAGAGTTATTTTTTTATTTTTTTATTTTTTTATTAAAGTGTTGTTCTGGACGATCCTGAGCGACTGACTAACTGAGTACGAAAAACACCGTAAATAACAACCTTGAGCTAATTCATCATCCATGTGCTTTTTTATTTCTTTCCTTTTTTTTTTTGTGTTAAGAAAATTAAAAAGTCCTGAACAAAATGTTAGTCAGAATGCCTGAAGGGTGGAAAGTGAAGACGTGGAAGTGCGGCGCTAACTTTATCAGACTGTAAGGTGTACATACATCGAAGCTCAATTTTTGATTTCGATTTCACGTTTCTGTTCAGAGTTTAAGGTTCAGAGCTGATGCATTTCCTTTTGAAGCGCTCCGTCGGTGTCCGATAAAGGCCACGTCCCCTTTACTGAATCTAAACAAGTATGAAAGTGTGCTGTAGATAAGAAAAGTGAAACGTGAGGTGAAGGTAAATTTAATTCCAAAAGATTTTTCCCCCTCATGCTAGCAATTACAAAGCATCACACACTTTTTTTTTTTCCCCCTCATAGTTTGAGGGACAAATGCTGGTCCTTTTGCTATTTGATAAATAGAAGTAAAAAGTCTGGCTGTAGAAGTTTCACTAGAACAGTAAGTGACGCTGTGATACGTATTAACACTGCGGTAGACGTCACGGTTTTGTTTCTCTCTCTCTCTCTCGGACGCAGGGTTCACTCGTAAGTCAGGACGAATCTGAAAGCCAAATGAATGAATGTAAATCTTTGGCATGGAGACTGAATTCCGACTCCGAGGCATGTTTGGATTTCCGAAAAGGAGGGGCGGAGTAAGGTGGGAGGTGTCGTGGGGGTGAGAATCCAGAGCTCCTTCCGACAGGCGCCGCTTATGCAAACAAAACGCAAACGTGTGTACGTGCCTCACGCCATGCTGACTGACGCGACGCAGGAGGGAAAACTGAGACGCGCCTGGAAAAGGAGCGGAGTCTCTGCCGTGTTTCCATAAATCAAACCTCTGGGTTGTGGCTAACGACTGCGAGGGCTTTTGTAGGATGATTAAAGGAGCGAAGCAAAAATAATTGCTGTGAACGGAGTGGAACGCTTTAGTCCTGGTTTATGAATATGGAAAGGATGCTAATTAGTAAGGTAGTTGTATAGACGCAATTTTTACCTTCAGCTTTAAAATTAATTAATATGGCGTATGCGACATAACTCGAACTCAACATAACCTAGCTGCGTACTTTTACTGTTATCACTTTATCGTCAATTTTATCACTTTATTTTATTAAAAAATAAATAAAATGAACAATGTTTTCAAAAGAAATCTACAATAAACACTTGCAGCTCTTTTCCAAAACAACAACTAAAAAAATCCCCAGGGAAGAGGCATGTAAATCAAGCATGCTAATTTAAATATTAAGCCACGCCCAGGTCTAGAAACTTTGTCAGATGCGGTCTGCGTTTCCACAAGAGCTTATGGTTTGTAAACCTAAAACAATGAAGAACTTTAAGTGCCGTCCTTTCGCCTTTTGTAAAGTCAAATCTTTTAGCGTATGTACACAGACCAAAGACAAAAGAAAATAAAGAGCCTTTATTGCTGCTCATTCAGCGTGCGCAGCTGCGCAAACACGGCTTTAATAAACATATCGATTCACGTGTCTTTGTCAAACGGCGAAAGCGATCGTGTTGAGAGATCGTTTCGCTCGTATTGTTGTCTCCCCCCCCCACCCCCCCATGTCTTCATTATGCGATTCGTGACTGGAGGTTGTGACTCCTGAATTTTGATAAACCTACCGACCACTTTTCCTGCGTGGAGGATTTGAGTATAACTGGAAATTCAACTAACTGATTCAGTGACTCAAATGACTCGATTCACTTAAATAACTGGAATTTGGCTCCTGAAAAGATTTTCAACGGATTCTTTGTCCTGGGAAAAGTCGACCATCCTGACATTTAACATCATGATATGCAGTATAACATCCTGACATACAGTGCATCGTCCTGACATACAGTATAATGTCCTGACATGTAGTATAACGTCCTGATATTTAACATCCTGACATACAATATAACGTCCTGACGTCCCCTATTCTGCACAACTTGGCACAGGTTTTACACCCAGTGCCCTTTGTGACACAACTCTCACATTTTATCTGTGTTTGGGACTGTCCTGATATACAGTTTAACATCCTGACATTTTACGTTCTGAGATACAGTATAACGTCCTGATATACAACGTCCTGAGACACAGTATAACCCTTTGTATATGACGCAACCCTCACATTTTATCCGTGTTTGGGACTGTCTAATGTACAGTATAACGTCCTGACCAACAGTATAACGTCCTGACATTTAACGTCCTGAGACACTGTACAGCGTCGTGACAGTTAACGTCCAGAGACACTGTACAACATCCTGAGACACTGTACAAAGTTCTGATATTTAATGTCCAGAGACACAGTACAATGTCCAGAGACACAGGACAACGTCCAGAGACACTGTACAAAGGTCTGACATTTAACGTCCAGAGACACTGTACAACGTCCAGAGACACAGTACAACATCCAGAGACACAGTACAACGTCCTGAGACACAGTACAACGTCCTGAGACACAGTACTAAGTTCTGACAGTTAACGTCCTGACATTTAACATCCTGAGACATGGTACAACGTCCTGACATTTAACGTCCTGAGACAGTACAGCGCCCCGAGACACAGGACAGCGCCCCGAGGCACTAAACGTCTGCATATGTAACATCCTGATATACAGTATAATGTCTTGATATACAATAAAAAAAAGTTTTTAAACACTTCAGGGGGGAAAAAAAATTTGGACTCAAATCAGGTTCAAAGTTCAAATGTTCAGGACAGGATGAGGAAATTTCCTTTTGCTCTATAATAAACAAGTTTTACATTTATGTTTAGTTTGGCCGGCTTAGGTTGAGGTATTATTTTAGTCATGAATATTATCGTTTATAAGTCGTTATTAATATCATTATGTTTAAATGGTACAATAAAAACAAAAAACAAGCAAATGATATTCATGATACAAATTAATCACAGAAGAGGTAAAGTGCAACTTGTGCAAGAGTAGAAATAACAACAAGACAATATTACATTAATACATACAGTTAAAGAATAAACAGTTAAGTGGAAAATAAAAAACCTGCAGCCTCATTAGCACACAAGCTAACACTCTCATTACACTGAGCGTAAAAAAAAAAAAAAGTTACCCAAAGTTAAAGTATTATCATTCCTCGCAGTCGGGTTGATATCTCTACCTGAAGAACTTTACGTTCCGCTTTTATTTTCCTTTTTTCCACAATAATGAAGCGATAATAAAGTGAGATAAACGCGACCTACACAGTAAAACTCCGACTCCTCAGGCGATTCCTCAGCGACTCTCCTCTCATCGCCTCGCGCCGCGCTCGCGCTCTATCTGTTCCCCCCCGCACTTTAAATCTCCGGCTCGCGCCTCACAGCGGAAATCCTGTTTTATTCCTTTGGAGAGAGTAAAAAACACATATCTTTCTCCCGGACTTAAACTCCGACTGCGATTTTCTCTCCCCTGAATGTGACTCAGAGTTCCGCGGGATTTAAAACAAATGCTCCGACTCCGTCCGGCTGCTCAGCGCTTGCGAGTCACGACACCCCGGACGCGTTTACGTTACCTTTCTGGTTACTATAGCGACGTAGGTTTACGCTCCTCCTCCAATGTACACGTAGACGACGAGCGGCACGCCCACTTGGCAACCAGGAAGTTCATTTAGAAAATGAAATACAAATATCTATCTATCTATCTATCTATCTATCTATCTTTTATTAAACAAAGTTTAATACTAAGGGGAAAACCAAGGAAGAAAGAATACTAGATTATATTGCAATATTAAATTAATAATAATAATAATATAATAATAATAATAATAATAATAATAATAATAATAATAATAATAATAAATGTAGGTGTATACAAGCAAATATAACTAAATTATCCCTCTATATTTTAAAGAGTCCTGTTTAAAACCTGCTTCAATCATTAATTATTTACAGTCATAAACGTTATAAGAATTCATCAAGGATTGAATCAAGGATGACTTCCTGTCATCATATAAAGCATTCTAATCTTTTCATGTTCAATTTCTCTAAAATACTTTTAAATAAATTGTACATTATAGAAAATCAATCAATTAATTTATTAATTCATTCATTTTTCATCTTACAGTATAAGTAAATAAATCAGTTAATTTATTAATTTTATCTTATAATTGTATAAAACATGTAAAACCCTTTTGGCATCAGTTTGTACTTTATTTTACTTATTTACTCAAAAATCTATTTTTCAGCAGTCTAATTCTTACAAAGTTTTAAATGTTTTAAACGTTTAATTTGAAAGAAATTGAGTATTAATTGTAGCTCATGTGCATATTTGAGATTTTAAAGAATAATAGCCACTTTTTCTACATTGAAGTTTACTCCTCTTATAATTGTATTCACACTATCATATGCTTCTGTCTGTCACATTAGTCGTATTGTGCTTCTATCTAGTGGTGAACTCTACACACTACACTTACTGTCAACTATAATACCTTGAAGTATTACATTATATTTACATTACAGCATTTGACTGATGGCCTTATCCAGAGCGACTTACATTTTTGTCACTTTATCTTTATACATCTGAGCAGTTGAGTGCTGAGGGCCTTGCTTGAGGGCCCATCAGTGGCAACATGGTGGTGGTATTAATCGCTATTAATTCTAGGTGACTGCAGTTTAGCCCAGCTTGGTGATTTTTTTTTTGTTTCCTGGTCAAAAGTTTAATACGCATGTTGAGAACATTGTTTGTGCACCACTCATGATCAAAGCATGAAAATTCACTCAGTCATGATTATTAAATTCTTCTTCTTATTTGTTGTTGTTGTTATTTTGGTCCATCCACGCGGCATTCGACTGACGGATACTCCACACTCTGGAGATATATCCGGCATTTCTGTGGCAGTTACTTAAGCAGTCAAGTTGCCAGCTCGATACACGATTCTCATTCACACATGATTTGGGAATGCCAGTTAGCCTAATCTGTATGTCTTTGGACTGTAGAAGGAAATCGGAGAACCCGGAGGAAACCCACCAAGCACACTCCATGCAAACTCCAGGCACACAACCCAGAAAAAAAATGCTCAGGTCAGTGAGATATCTGTTGCAGGATAGTGAACAGGACACAAAGTTGAATTTCACCAGTAAAATAAATCCTGACCCTGTACGACCTTCTTGGCAGACGCATGAAGAGACCTCGGGCTGACAGTAATGAAGGACTTTAGAGTGCCTTTATAACCAATCAGACTTGCAGACAGCAATTAAGTTTGTGTTATTGTCATTATGAACATCAGTGTCATGGCAATATTGGCACGATTTTCAATGATTTCTTTGAGTTTGGTGTACACACTTATTCTGTTTGACTTCTAGTTTTCCGATATCAGTTTTTTGTATAAACTCAGTGGTGCTAAAAGTGCTGAAATGTCTAACTCGCCGACCCTGATGTCTGTCAGCTTCCTGTTAGTGATCATGATGCACTCCAGCAGCTTCTCTGTCACAACATGAATGGGTTTGTTTAACATCACTCACTTCTTAGCAAGTAAATCTGGCCAAACCTATCAATAACTTCTTAAAATAAGTTAAAGATGATTAAGAACCTTTTGAGTCAAATGTTACAAAAATGTCTGAGGAAATATCTTGATCTATTGGAGATAAATTTCCTAAAAGGAATGTTGTTGGTCTTTCGGCTGATCCCGCCACAGCGGACCATCCAGTCCACACATACAGTACAAGCTTGGCACAGGTTTTATCCCGGATGCCTACCTGACGCAACCCTCTCATTTGACCCGGGCTTGGGACCGGCACTGCATCCAGTGGCTGGGGTTTGGCCATTGGCTGGGAATCGACCCATTCCGCATAGCAGGCGAAACACCTAACACTGAGCCATCAGTGCCCTTGCTTCCTTCAAGAAATGCATTTTTTAAATCAATCAGAATTATCTGCCAATAGAACAAGAGATTTTTGCTGGCAATTTCAGTGATATTTGACTAGAAAGTATCATAATGTTCTTATATTACAGTTTATTAAAAATATTTTCACTTGTTCACTTGAGCAAATCACAGGGGAAGTTCAAGGAGCTCAGTCCAGATGTGAGAAAGAGGAAGGTAGATAATGGAGGTAAACATGGAGGAATTTCCTCATAGCAGCAGATTCAAAGATCAGTTCAAACAACAATACGCAAGTTATTGGGAGGTGGAGCTGATATGCCATGGTCTGGATCAACTGTCACCAACAGCTGAGAAGAAGCTGTTTGGAAACAACCCAGGAACCACCAGTTTTCATGGGCTGAAAGGCTGCCGTTGAAGGAAGAAGCTCCTGCTCTAAAAGTCCACACCTTCTGAAGGAAAGTTTGGACCAGAGGCCTTCAACCCCAAGGACAACGTCGCAGATGTAAAGCACAGTGGTGGTGGCATCGCACTCTGGATCTGGTGCATTCCACAAAGTGGATAGAATTATGAAGAACCAGGAACCTCAGAATTCTTTTGCAGAACAGGACAATGACCCAAAAACACCATCAAAGCTGGATGTGGCATGAGATGACTCCAGCTAACTTTTAGCTAGGGTTAGGTCTGGTCAGTGTCAAGAAACCAACAACAAGTCAACTGAACATTTCTAAGTCTGTTAAGAAAATGGTAAAATTTCCATCCAGAATTCTGCCAGACCCTCGTCGATGGCATCACAGCGGAAGGAAAAAATAAATTAATGGAAAAACCTGGTCGTCAGCTGACTCAATTAACACTGCTGAGCCTAGACCTGAGCAACTGAAGCAACCCCAGATCATAACACTGCCTCCAGTGGCTTGTACGGTGGACACTATGCATGATAGGTGCATCGCTTCATGCTCTTCCCTTCTTACCCTGACATGCCCATCACTCTGGAATAGGCTCAATCTGGACTCATATTTGTATGTAACCTCTGACCCTGGCTGCGTATACAGTATCTACCTTTCCTGTTTGTTCCTCTGTCTCTCTCTTTCTCTCCACCATGAGTTTGTAAACAATGCATTTCGTCACCAGATGGAGACATAATGGCCTTTTTCTTGTCTCACACATGAACACACTCTGACGTTCTGTCTCCGGCAGTGCTCCTTGCTGGTGTCCTAGAAATCTGGAAGGCATTGAAGAAAAAAATTTCAGTAGTTTTAAAGTATACACAGGGGCGTCCGCAGTACCACCTGGAGCTAATAATGCAACGTTCAAGGAAGGAGTCTCCAGTGTGATATCCTTTCTCTCAAGGATATCAGAGTTTACGTTTCTCTGGAAAATGACAGGCATTGTTTTTCGATGATTATTTTCCTAAAACACCACAGCCTGAAGTGGTTTTTTTTTAGGCCCGGGTTTTTAAAAAATCAGAAAGTTGTACGGATGATACGTTCTTCAAGTACATCTTAGCAAAACGTCCTTGCGAAATCGTTATCTAAAATCTATAATGTCTTCTTCATTCGTTTTTGTTTTCAAATGATTCTCTTGTTATGAATGAACAGCATGAGAGACACTACCTTTTTTGAACTAGTCCAGATTCTTTCACCTTTTACACAGGGTGCGCCCAAGATTAAGCTTAATTTTTCTTTTGTTTTTAGCTTCAATAGTGTATCCATATTCTCGATACTATACATTGTGAATATACAGTTCACACACACACTCTCACACATGGATTAGTGTTCAAACAAAGCCACTTTCACATTTCACAAAATGACGTGTTTGACAAATAATGTGACACAGAAATAGAAGAATAGAAGAAAAAGAAAAGAATATACCACCAGCTATATTTTTTCTGAGGGATTCTTTGTACACCATCCTTTGTGTGTGTGTGTGTGTGTGTGTGTGTGTGTGTGTGTGTGTGTGTTTGCCATACAGTGACTCAACTGTCACTTGCCTGAAATGTCGAGTGGGTGGACGAAACCAGATGGAACGTTATGAGACGAAGAATGGCAGTGTGAGCTCATACAGGTGGGCGGGGCTCTAAATGCAATACAACGTCACACACACACACACACATGAACAATATAAAAATGAGTGAAACATGAAAAATAATGTACAGTTAAACTAATTCATGAAAAGGCTGTTTTTTAAAGTATTGAACAACACTGAGCGTCTTCCAGTTACGTGTAACAAAGTCTCAGAGCGCACTCTTTATTTATTTGTTTGTTTGATTGATTAAACCAACCATATATCTAAATGCAATTAATGGTACTATCTCTGTCACTTATACAGTACATATGTATACACTACATATACACTACATGTACACTATATGTACACTCTATACAGTATACACTACATGTACACTACATGTACACTACATATACACTACATATACACTACATGTACACTATATATACACTACATATACACTATACAGTATACAGTATACACTACATATACACTACATGTACACTATATATACACTACATGTACACTACTAAGACACTACATTTACACTATATACACTACATATTATACACTACATATACACTATATATACACTACATATATACTACGTACAGTACATGTACACTATATATACACTACATCAGGGCATGACATTAACTTTTTTGCTGACTGGCCAATGTGGCTAGTGGATTTCCGGAGTCACTCGCCATTCAGCCTTTTTAC
>JAQMYG010000001.1:34262537-34277576 GCA_030014215.1 Clariallabes teugelsi
TGTTCTCCCTGTGCTTGGTGGGTTTCCTCCAGGTACTCCGGTTTCCTCCCACAGTCCAAAGATATGTAGGTTAGGCTTACTGGTGTTCTCAAATGGCCTGTAGTGTGAGTGTGTGTGCCCTGTGGTGGATTGGCACCCTATCCAGGGTGTACCGTGCCTCGCGACCCTGAATACAGGATTAAGCGGTATAGACGATGAGTGAGTGAGAGTAACAAATCATTTGAATATATTGTCAGGTTTTATATTTTAATGGCAAAGTTCTACATTCATAAATGTAAGTTTGTAAATGTAAACTATCACCTTTAATGTGAGAAACACCAAACCGTTAGAACTCTTTAAATCTAATGGACGGTCATAAATCTCCTTTGTTATTGTGCCAACATTTAGATTTTCAATGGAACAGTGATTTTGTTTTTCTTGTTATTTATTTATTTGTTAATTTTTTTTGTCTGTTTATTCGTTGGTTTACTCTGTCTACTCTTATTATTTAATTGTATATTTTTGTTAAGTTTGTTTATATTGTATAATATCTATTTAACTGTGGAGAATCATTTGTATAATTCAATCTTTTATATATTATACCTATATATATTTACAGTATCTCACAAAAGTAAGTACACTCCTCACATTTCAGCAACCACTTTATAATATGTTCTGAAGGGACGATACTATAGAAATGAAACTTGGAGCTACTTTAGAGTCGTCAATGTACAGTTTGTATATCAGTACAGATTTACTGTCCTCTAACAGTAACTCAACATACAGTATAACTTGCAACGAAAATGAGTACACCCTGAGTGAACATGTCAAAACTGTGTCCAAAGTGTCAGTATTCTGTGTGAGCACCGTTATTATCTACAGTATCACGTCTTCAATCCTCCTGGACCTGGAATTCACCAGAGCTGCATGTGTATAATGTGCTATATATAATGCAAAATGTTATTTATATATAAAATTTTATATATACAAGGCATTTTAAGTGTGAACACTTTCCCACTTAACACCCATTATCCATTTCTTTTCCAGCTATTACTTACTTTTGATTTGCCAAAATAAAAGAAAAAAAAATCAAATTTTAAATTCCATGGGGTCTAAATTGAAAGAATTTTGTCATAACTTCCTCATTCAATATAATATGCACACTTTTAAGCAACAACAATGCAAATGGTGTCCATTTTATCACCTAGAAATTGATTCTTTTTCAATGAGACAAATTCTCTTCTGTTTTATTCCCCTTAATGCTACAGTATTTTGCCAAGAATTCCTTTTTTTAAAAGTAATTTTTAAAAACATCATCCATCCATCTAGCAACCGCTTTAGTCCAACTAGGGAGCGAAGTGCTCTCTATGGTGTAGGAGTAGATGTTCATGAGGACGTTACAGGACAGTCTGAAGTCTCTGAGGTGGTAGAGACACTGCCGGGCCTTTTTGATGTGACAGGACTATGACATGATGTGAACACCAAACGCATTCCCTCCTCCGCCCCAGTCGTCCCCGTCCTTAAGCCTTTCTCATGGTGTTAAACTGGAGACTCCTTCAGAACGTTTTTTTTTCTTTCTCCATCTTGTAGCTAAAATAAGTGTCAGGAAACACCGACCACTGTTGTGGGAAATAAATCAACCCCTTCCCATCAGTGATGTCTATGACCTCCATTGTGGATATTTTCCTCTTTGTTTTTCCTTACCTGGACTTGGCTCCATATGTTGATATCCCAGTATAAAACCTTATGTTTGGATTACATTACATTGTCTTCTAATGCTCTGGTCAGATCCAGAAGGACTTTAAATTAAGAATGAGAATGGAGTTACATACGTATTGTATACGGGATGGTGATCCATTGACACTGTGGTGCATTAAAATGTTTCACATCCAGAGGCTGTGGGGGCAAAAAACTTGCAAGGGGCCCCTTTGAATAACATTTATCAGCATTATTTTAAATATTAATAAAAAGTGTCAGCTCTCAGGGGCCCCACTTCTTAAGAGCTCTTCAATCACTTCTTAAGACTGAAAGCTGATGCATGACTTCAGGAGGACTTTCACCACATGGTGAGGAAGTGCAGCCCATAGTGGTGCATGTGATTTAAAGACACACCATATACACACACACCGTACACACACACACACACACACTATACACTCATACAGACCCAGGCAACAGGTGAAGTGATGAGGACATGCTGTACAATGACAAGGATACTGATTATAGATGACAAAGGAAATCCACAGCGCGGTCTCTTGATCACTGACGAATCATAGCAGTGTGATTATGATGCTTTTCTTGTGCATGAGCGGCATCTTCTGTTCTTCTTCATATCTTCTTTTTCTTCCCTTCGTCTCTGGAGAATTATTGAGAGACCCTTGAATAGAAGCATGAGTCTGTATCTGACTGTATCGAGGGAGTTTGTAGTGCTCAGTATTGTCGCCTTGTGCCCGTGCATGTTCGCTTGCATGTTCTCCCCGTGCTTGATGGGTTTCCTCCAGTTACTCCGGTTTCCTCCCACAGTCTAAGGACACGCAGCTTAGATTCATTGGCTTTCCCAAATTGTGTGATAGATGGATGGATGGATGGTACATGTGTAAGTGTATATTTTTCTTTTTATAATTCATCCTCATCGACAGGAACATGATATGAACAGAAGCGCTGCTCATCAACAGGTAAGGAAGGACAGGGGTCAGGGGTAGCTCAGTGGTTAAGGCATTGGACTATGGTTCGGAAGATCCCAGGTTCAAACCCCACAACCACCAAGTTGCCACTGTTGGGCCCTTGAGCAAGGCCCTTAACCCTCAACTGCTCAGATGTGTAATGAAATAAAAAATGTAAGTCGCTCTGGATAAGAGCGTCTGCCAAATGCCTAAATGTAAGGAAGAGGAGCCCCTGAAAGCTGACACTTTTTATTTTTATATAAAATAATGGTGATAAATGTTATTTAAAGGGGCCCCTTTGCCCCTACAGCCTCTGGATATGAACAGCTGTTTCTTGACTAATTGTTGTCCTGGAAGACAGACATTGGCACAGGGTTGTTTTTTTTTTTCTTCTTTTTTTGGGCTAGGAGATCCAGAAGCAGCTTGACAAGGGAGAAATAAAAAATGAGTTGGCTTACATCATGTCTGACCAATAATACATTTTGACAATTTGTTTTTTATGTAACTTTATGTTTCCTTCATATCACAGCCAGCAGAGGGCGCTAGTCCAGCATAAAATGTTTCATCAATGCATTAAAAGTACTCCAAATGTCCAGTTTCTTCATATGAATTAATCAAGCTTGTGACTATTTTACAATAGAGCTAAAACATTGAGTTAACTTGAAAAGTATTGTAGCACTTTGATATTAATTAAACTTTTATTTAGGTAATTAGGGGCGGCTCAGTGCTAGGGTTCTCGTTTATCATGTGGCAGGCCGCGGTTTGACTGCCGGTCCCAGAACCAAGCTGGATAAAATGGGAGGGTTGCATCAGGAAGGGCATCTATATCGCCTTATTCTGCTTCCGCTTTATCTTGTATACAGGCCTGGGGTCTATCACAGGAAACTCAGGGCACAAGGCGGGGGGTGGGGTGTACCCGCTCTAAGTCTCCTGGGATAGGATCCAAGCCCCACGACTCTGTATACAGGATAAAGCAGTATAGACCATGAGTGAGTGAGTGAGTGAGTGAGTGATTTTATCAGAACTGCACAGACTCCAGTCTGGTCTTTCTGTCCTCGAGTGTTCGCAGATGTTTGCATCTTGAGCTAAACTCTCTGTATTTGCATTAATAATCCTGCCTCCTCCAGAGTGATCCCGACTTACTGTGGCTAGATGCCATGAAGGAGAGTTCCATCACCAAGGAAAGAATTCCGTGTTCATCCACTTTAGCTGAGGTCTTCAAGGGCTTTTGATATCCCTGAGCTCATGAATGCATTCCTTCTCTTTAAAGAAATGTGTGAAAATGTGTGGATTTGGCCACTCCTAAGGGATCTGCTCTCTCTCTCTCTCTCTCTCTCTCTGAACTGCATACTGAGATTTCATATGTTTTCAGCATCTACGAAATACAAAATTTTATACTTGGGATCTCATTCATTAGTCATGAAATAAATAAATAAATAAATAAATAAATAAATAGGCACAAATGGCTATCAGACTGCTTATCAGTCAGCTGTCCAATTATTTTTGAGCCTGTGAAACTGCCGGGAAAGCTGAAAGTCTACTCTTCTGCTGCAATTCACATTCCTCGTGGTGGTGTACAGAGGCTTCCAAGCTTTAATTTTCTCAATTTTTACATTTTTTATCAAGCTAAATGCATGTTTTATTATTATTTAAGGTGGTTAAGAGCAGGATATGAGCTAAACATAATAATAACTTCAAACAGGAAATAACATGCCAGCTGATTAATTGGAGCCATTATCAGAGATAAGCGTTTCAATATGTCACTTTACCTAACACCTTATTTACATAGAATTACAAGAAATCTGAATTCGGGTGTTTGGGGGGGATCAGTGGTGGGCAAAGTACACAAATCGTGTACTTGAGTTAAATCAGAGCGACCCCAGGTTAAATGTTATATAATTATAAACAGTCCTCTTAATTAGTTAACTTAAAAAGTTTTCTCTTTGCATTTCTAGTTCCTGAGCTCGTGAGGCTTCCAAGCTGTAATTTGATGTGATGTACTTTCACATTTGTGTTTAAGAATCAAAGTACTGAGCTTGTATGAGCTCACAGGCGACTTTTTCATAGTAAATCTCGCTCTCTCTCTCTCTCTCTGTCTTAACGGTCAGCAAAATTCCCTCTTTAAATGCTACAAACCTCTGTGGTTATGTAACGCAACGCCATGCAGAAATGTAGTGAAGTGAAAGTACTGAAATTTCCAGGACAATATAGTGGAGTAAAAGTACAAAGTATCTTCTAGTATCTTTAAAACTGCTCAAGTAAGGTACAGACATGAAAGGGGTTGCCACAGCGGACCATCTGACCTGCTTTGGCACATGTACAGTAGTAGGTGGGACACACCCTGGACGGGATGCTGATCCATCTCAGGGCACATAAGCACAGACTCACTCACAGCCTATGGGCAATTTGGAAACGGTAACTGCATGTCTTTGGACTGTGGGAGGAAACCGGAGGAAATCCACCAAGCACATGGAGAATGTGTAAACTTCCCGCGCACAGACCCAAGGCGGAAATCAAACCGATCAGAACTTAAACAGTAAATCAGAACAGGAACCCAAACAGAAACAATGAAACAAACTGAAACTCTTGAGAAACCAAATTATCAAAGCACGAGACAATGAGTGACGACATAAAGTCCCGAAAAAGCCATAGTCCAGTGGGGCGCACCTGTAGAAGTGCACCACTAGGGGGCAACCCTGAAAAATCCCTGCAAATTTATAAAAATCAGTTGAAATCCCAGTCAACACATTAACATATAATTCTACAGAAAAATACATTTAGTGTTTATTTAATCAAAGTCCATTCCAGCAAGCAGGACATTCGTGTAGATAATGAAAATAATATTCCTGTGGTGTAGTCCTGCGGTTAACAGGATTGCTAGCATGCTAACATGGACACGCTAGTCAGTTATTCTCAAAATTGTAAAGTTGATTTTGGTTTAAAACATGCTTTGGTAAAATGTATTTGGCTTTAAATTTTTTCCTGGTAATGCAGTGAGTTTGGGTCGTTTCTGTAGTTCGTAGAAATTAGCATAGCTCCAATTCAAATCAGCGCCGCTCAGACCTGCAGCTTTTCCCTAAAAGGCAACAGACAAGCTTTGCCTTACCTTTTTGGGGTCAGTAAACAAAAACTAAGGCTTGTCAGTATTTTCATTGCAAATTCAATCTGCCTAGCAGGCAGCAAAGAGCTTTAAAAGGTAAAGAAGCTACAAGCTTAATGTCTTCCTAAAGTAGCAAAAAAAAAATTTTAATCTTTAAGACAAAGATTGCAGTCTACAGTGGAACATTTCACTCACGTCCCATCAAGGTTTTGTTTTCCATCACCGATAAAAAAGTGCCCTGAAGCTTCCAGTTACGCTCAGGCAAAGTTTAAAACACAGTCAGTAACTATTGTTATCAGTTTATAGCTACAAGTTTCATCTTGTGCAACAACGTAGTTCCTGTATCACTTATGTTACAGCAGCTGCAAACTATTGTTTTCTCACTGGTTTATGGGTTTTGTTGGCAAACCAAATATATTTTTTGTTTCGCCAACAAAACCCATAAACCATGCACACTAGAGACTCCTTCTGTAACATTTCAAACACTTCAGAATCACATCTTAGAATCCCTTCAGACGGCGTGACCTCAATACGAATCCCTGTGCATGTTGTTGCTATAGAAACAATAAAGTATAGGCTAATATAAACCATTTAGCTGGAACTAATGTCTGATAGAAAATGCATCTAAACCTTCTGTCCAATTAGAAGGAAAAAACAAATATATATACAGTGTTCAGAGACCCTTTGCTCTTCCTCTTCCGCTGATCCCTTCCGCAGAAGCCGTCTGTCCAAAGCAATTAATCAGAAAGCAGGTGAGAGGAGAAATCGAAGTGAGACGTGCTTCATCCATGCGACGTTCCCGATTCTGCTTGGTAACTGATCCTACTTGCAAAGAAATTAATAATGCAGGTGGTAGAGATGCAAAGCCCCGTGACGGCCTCTTAAAGAAGTCAGCATGGCCTGGTGTCAGGTGTCTCCGCCTTTCTGAGTCTCATTCATTTCCCTTTTTTTTCTTTTTTGAGGAACCTCAGGTTTGGACGACTCATCATGCAATTGTCAAGATAAATATACTCTGAACATGAAGTAAGTCTGATGACTCAGCAGGTTTGGTAAGCATATCGCTTTATAAACCATCCAGTTCTAAGCTGGCTTCGCTTTTCTTTTCCGATGCCTGGGAAGTGGGTTTAGATTTCAGTTGTGCTAATTATGCTACATACAGTGTATTGAGCATGACATGTGCTAGCATGGGCAATGTCGTGACCTAATGTTGTGTCTTCCTAATGTTGGTTTTCCCAGGAGGAATTGTTGGTTGTCGAAAGATTGCACTAATGTCAATTTGACAACATTATGGACATCGGGTTGCTTTGGAAAGTTAGAACGACTTCGACGAAATGGCGTAGGAACAACGTTGAATACCTGTTAACGGGATAATGTCGAACGTATGCGTCTAACACAATGTTGCAAAATTTACCGTAATGCCAGTAATAGAAAGAAACCAATGACATCTGATGTTTATGGCTCCTTTACATATAAATAAAAACATTTATATGTTTTTTCCCAACAGTTTTAAAATCCGTACATGCTCTGGATTGCATATGACTGGCCTCTCTTTCAGCCGACTATGTTTTTTTTTCTTCACCGTGAACGCATGTTTTACATGTCAAATCCGCTGGGAAGAGGCCACTTACAAAAATATGGAAAACTCTATTCCAAACGAAGAGCATTTTCAAGACCAGGACACACATGACCTCTGCCTGAACTGTACATCTCGGCTGTTTTATTAACTACAGGAAACCACGGCGTATTACGGACATAAAACAATTGAGCCGAATACGCACCTACAGGTGTCACATGCACGATTAATCACACTGCATACACAGCGCTCATCAATTCGGAAATCATTTACATTTCTTTGATTTACATTTACATCATATGGCAGGTGCTTGTGCTTTGAAGTCTCTGACAAAAAAAAAAAATGACTCAGTTGGTACTAAACAAATCAGGAAGTGCCAAAAAAAGCCCTGCTCAAGATTAGTCAGTATTTGCACAAAAAAAAAAAAAAAACTTAAGATTTATGAATATCCAGCAATTTCTTAAAATAAAGCCAGTGCTTGAGATCATTTGATACGCTCTGATTTTGTGCGCTGTTGTGTAATAAGTGTGTTTGCATCACTTTGTTGCTTCGAACAACACTATCATTAAAAGATGTCCTACTTGTGCACACACACCTGCCATCACCAAATACACATGCTTTTGTATGTTTCTTCATATACACAATAACGTCCTATATTACTATTGTCTAGTCTCGGTCAATGGGACAACTGAGGATGAGACAGAAACAATACGTTAGGGCAGCAACAGACTGGACGGTCTGTACATCCTCAGCTGTTAGTCTGGAAAGCTCTTCCTGACTCATGAGTGGGTTTTAAAAAAGTGAACTTCGAAGCAGACACGGTCAGAGAGGCCTCACCCCAAACACAATTCATTAAGGCAGAAGGTCTCCTCCCCTTCCTTGCTCTTGTACAGCATGATCTCATCTCATTTCTCACACCGCCCGGACCTGAGGCAGGACACACATCTACTGTACGACAGGTGCATCTGCAGCTTGCTGAGGTTTGTAAGTCATTCTCTTTAGCCACGATCTGCATATGGTTTGGATCTCATATGCGATTTTGGGAGTACTCCAAGTCACGCTTGTGTTCTTCCTCCAGGCCACTTGTACGCTTGAGAGAGGCTGCGAGGCAGGCGGCACGACCGGTAACATGACCCAGATCTCAGAGGAGGACCTGGCGGACCTCAGGGACGCCTTCCACAAAATCGGTCAGTCTGTCTATGAAAGTCTGAACTATCTTTTAAAACTTTAAAAATCTTAATGTTTGGTGCAAAACGCGATAAAGTTAAAGGAAATATTGAAATTAATACACGTCTGTCATATTTACCATCACGTGTTGTCAAGTTCTTGAATGATATAAGAAACATCAGCCTCAGTCTTATAGTAAGTCACTGTATTTTCATTTTCAGTGCAGTGTTTGTGAATGTGCCTTAAGCACTCAATAGTGGTACGTGTAAGATGACCTTTACTAAGGAGAACGGCATTTGTGTAACAAATTGGCAAATGAAAATAAATCCTTTAAGAAGACTGATTTGCTTCTCTTGCCTTTCGCTCCCTCTGCACAGACCTCGACAAGAGCGGGTTTATCAACGACTACGAGCTGCATGACCTCTTTCAGGAGGCCAGCCTGAATTTACCAGCTTACAAGGTGCGAGAGATTGCAGAGAGGTTCATCGCAGGCGACACCAACAAGGACCAGAAGATAAGCTTTGAAGAGTTTGTGGCGGTATGGATAATCTATGTACTGTTGTCTGTTTGTGATATTAGCTGCTAACATGTTAATCCACAGCTTTGATGAAATGGATCAGGATGCCTTCAAGGGGTATTCATGACTTTTGATCAAATCAAAAAATTTTTATCCCACAGATATACCAAGACATAAAAAGTAAGGACATAAGAGAAACGTTTCGCAGGACCATCACCAGGAAGGATGGGATCTGCTCGTTTGGAGGAACGTCTGGAAGCTCCAGCCAAGGAACCCAGCACTCGTATTCCGGTGGGCTAATTACTGTTGTCTAGATCATTCTGGGCTGTGTTCAGAGCTGACTTGTGTACCCAGTAACCATTTGATGCCAGAACTAAGTAACTGATGAGGGTGGAGTTTGAATAAAACAGAGGCGTGTCTTAGTTGAGTATGAGATAGAGCAAGAAGCAGTATTGCATCCAGTGATAAAATAATTTCTAGCTATATATTTATTTATTTTCTTCCCTTTAGAATAAGTGCTTGTGTTTAAAGATGTTTGTCTAGATGCTATTGAAAACCCATGTCGGTTTTACTCAAGAATAATCAGCCTAAGCAGTGAATCTGCATAACATACCCAGTATAACAATAGCCCTAACTTTTCGAATTAAGTCAGAAGCTGAATACAGCCCTTTCTTCTTTGGTGCACCAAATTTGATTACTGCCATTGATGTAATTGCATGCGTAGTTCTCTCAGGGTGTTCTGTCACGTGCCCGTAGCCCTGGCTGAAATTTGAGCCAGTTGCTTGAATGAAGTCCTTTTATGGTCGTTGGTTGCGCACAATTCCCATTGGTAATCTGATCCTGCTGCTTCTATTGCTTATGTCTTATCTGTAAAACTGGCCCGCAGATGAAGAGACAGTGGCCTTCGTCAACTGGATCAATAAGGCCTTGGCAAATGACCCAGACTGCCAACACATCATCCCCATGGACCCGAATACCGACAGTCTGTTCACATCTGTCAAGGATGGAATACTCCTCTGGTGAGATGATACCAGCTTTTTTTTTTTTCTGGTATATCAGGGGTGTCAAACTCATTTTAGGTAACAGGCACATTACACTCGGTCCAATGTCAAGCGGGCCAAATCAAAAAAATTGATTGGCTTGATTAAACCCAAGTGCCTTGCACGAGTAAGTACTCACTTCTACATATATAGCATTGGGTTACACACTGGAACCAAAACGGCTGCAGTGAGAAGGAATCTACAGAAAAAAATATTCCATAATACTGAAGTATAAACTGAAATATAAAAGCTTTCTGACTCTCAGGTTACTTAGTGCTTAGCACTATCACCTCACACCTCCAGAGTTTGGGATTTCAATCTCTCATCTTCACTCTGTTTGCATGGGTTTCCTCCCACACTCCAAAGACACACAGTGTAGAAGATTGAGTGTACTGTATGTGCCTGTGGCCGGCGATGAGTTGCCACCCCATCTGCGTTGTACTCTATCTTGTGCTTTAAGTTTCCCTTAACTTTGGCTTATTGCTCTTGGTTTACCAAAGTCAAGTTTAATTAGATTTAATTCATTTAACTGTAACATGATTTTATTCACATGTTTGTCAAGAGATCTGTGGAGCTCGATCGCTATTTTCTCCTGATAGTTTGTATTGTTTGTTGCTTTGCTTGCAGCAAAATGGTCAACCACTCCCAGAAGGACACGATCGACGAAAGGGTCATCAACACAAAAAAACGCAGCATGTTCAACATGACTGTAAGCACTTACTCTTCATATGCGATAAATCTCCCAGCAGTAAGCCTAACGTTGGTGAAATAGTTCTAACCGTGTTGTGATGGCGTTCATTTGTCAGGACAGCATTTTTTTTTGAAAGTTAGAATGACTTTGAGATAACGTTGAACGGATGACCACAAAGTTGCATATACAACCTCAAATTAACAATATTTGAATTATTTGTAGCATTTAATCAGATTAACATCCATTCGCACAACATCCGAGCACATGCACAGTCCCTTAAGTGTAGAACAGGGTTTAGAATTCCGATTGGATATTGGGACGGACGCAACAGCTTCCCGTACACAGTGTGTATATTTGATGTCACGCATCTCTTAGTGGTGAAATGTTCCCTCTCTGGTTCATTTTCTTTCAGAAATATTACATTGAGGTGAGCTCTACAGTGAGCTCCCAAATTGCTTGTACAGAGTCCGAACTGCATCACGTCCGGTTCGGCAGGACAGATCTCAGACACTTTTGCCCTTTCCAATTCAATATTAGAATTAATTGCTGTTGTCCGGTATTTTTTGTAGCATTCATTGTTTTAGCTATATGCATTTACTAGCACCAACAGCATGCCCCCTAGTGGTCCAGCAGTAAACATGCAGTGCTTTCATTGCACGCACCAGAGTTTGAATCCCACTCTGGCCATTTGTTTGGTTCATTTCTATTTATAAATTCGTTTTTGCACAAGAATGTTGAGAGCATTCGTTCAGCGTTCCCATCATCATGTAGAACATAAAAAATTTAAATTTTCAGAAACAACCTAATACCAATTTTTGTTCCAGCATCTGTAACGTTAATTTAAAAAATCAACATTACCACAACAAAAGGTCCTGCTGAGATGTCTTCTATTTAGAAAGGAACTCATTACCACATGGATCACATGGTTTTATCAGAAGGCGGAGCTAAGTCTAGCCACCCCCTCTGGTAGTGCATAAGTAGTGCTTGTAAAATACCACTTCTAGACTGTTTGGGCTCATTGTTGTTGCTAACTCCTAACTTGTTTAGTACATGAGCTTCAGCCAGTTCAGTAGCATGAGTATCACTGTTGTTGTGCCTGGAGAAGTACTTGGCCTACTTCCCAGACCCTGCGAAGTTGTAATAATGCAGTTTTCCTGTAAAGCACTCGAGTTATGAAGGAGGACAGAATGACGGATTGTTGAATTCCAATCCAAGGGATTTGTAGTCAGCGCTCGCTGCAAATGTGCCAGCAAGCAAATTTCCCTGGAAAATGAAGACGTCCCCGGATCCCTGGCAGAATCTTTCTGTCTGCATATATCGCTGTTCACCGGGCGACAGAGCCGTGCTGATGTACGCGAGTCACTTTGTGCAAAGTAGCAAGACATACCGGGCTCGCGTCCAAAATGGTCTCTCCGTGCTTGGCTGGGTCAAAATACGACACAGCCATATTGCTGCTCTCAAATCCAGCTTTATGTGCTAAAGGCCAGTCGACACTTCATCTTTTTTTCATAAGCTTTCGATTTCGCTGTGGGTAGGTGAAGAATGAAGCAGAGCCAGGCTGATCTCCAGGCCAGGTCTCAGGGAACTCAAGGCTCTGATTGATGCCAGACGTAGACCAAAAAGAAATCAGGCTTTGTCAAGCTAAATCTGGGCAGCATTCCTCAGACATCACTTTAGACATGCAAGATGATATGTCCTAGGAAAGGAGCTATACAGTATATTAGATAGATGATTGTGTGATGAATACACACTTGAGGGTTCGCTGTTAGAACTATACTTATGCAAGCTTTTTATACATTCTGTCTGGCTTTTAAAGTGGAAAAATGTCAAGATTGGCCAGTTTAGTCTGTTCCAACGAGTTGCTCATGGATTTTCTTTCGGGCATGTGGCGTCTTCCAGACCTTCTGTTTAGTGGCTTCTACTGCTTTCAGGAGATTTTGTGGTGCTCATGTATATGTAGATAATGAAGAACCCATCATTTAGAATCCCCCCCCCCCGCCCATGACTTCTGCTTACACCATCATTTCTAAAAACCTCATTCGTTTGAAAAAAAAAAATCAACCATAACCATGTATTATTTTATTTATAAATTTTTTACATAAAGACCCAATCCTTTTTTATTTTTCTTGTCTTCTAGGAGAACTTGATTCTGGCTCTTAACTCCGCCTCGGCCATCGGATGTATGGTGGTCAACATGGATGCTCAGGACATGATTGCTGGAACTCCTCACCTGGTGCTCGGGCTGCTCTGGCAGATCATTAAAATCGGCCTGTTTGCTAACATCGAGCTCGCGAGCAACGAAGGTCAGACATTAACGTTCTAGTCCAGTAGACTATTATGGTTACTGTGACATCCATCTTGTTTGAAACCGAAGGTTAGTGGTTAGGATGTTGCCGGTAGAAAAGAGAAGTTTAATGGAGCATAACGGTGACGAAATACATCAAGCACTTCACATTCCTCTGTGTCAAAAGGAATAATTCAAAATATCTGGACTAAAGGATGTATTCTGTTCCTAAACCAAAACCCTCCCACTCTTCATGTAAATAGACGTGTTTTAAATACAATTACCTGAAGGCATTTGTAATGAACATCTTTTGATCATCTACTTTTCTGTAAGTGCTACGCTGTAGGTGGTATCGCACCATTCAAGTGAAACGATTTACATATAACTGAGACCAGAACTGAGACTATCCCATGAGGCGGGGTACACCCTGGACGAGGTGCCAATCCATGGGAGGCCACACACACTCACACACTACTGACAATTTGGGAACAGCAATTAGTAATCTGTATGTATTTGGACTGTGGGAGGAAACCCAGCAATCACAGGGAGAACATGCAAACTCCAAGTTTTCTTCATACTCAGATTTCTGATTTCTAACAGCAAGGTCATGTGGAAGAGTGGGGGGGGGGGGGGCATTAACATTTAGAAAACGTGCACATTGGACAGTTAAACCCCAAAGTGCTACTGGTCCATTTTTCTCAATAAGAACTAAAATACAAAAATAGTTTTTGTGATTGACTTAATGATCCAAAAAATTAGCTTTAGATCATGGATTCTTTTTAACACAGAAATGGCATTTCATTGATCTCAGTGATATGTTTGTAGCTACGCTTGTAACTATGCCTGTCTGTGCAGCTCTGATCGCACTCCTTGGTGAGGGTGAAGATTTGGAGACTCTGTTGTCGTTGTCGCCCGAGGAGCTGCTGCTGCGCTGGGTGAACTATCACCTCAAAGCTGCTGGAGAGAAACCAATAAAAAACTTCACAGAAGACATCAAGGTAGCATCACCGTGCACTTCTCTAAAAAAAAAAAAAAGTCTTTTGGGGTTATTATTGGTTGTCAAAAATGTTGCGGTGACGTGAATTTGGGAATGTTACAGATGTTGGACTGATGTTGATATTCGGTTGGTTTTGAAAGTTAGAATGAAATTAAATTAAATGATATCAGAACAACGTGGACTGATAGACGATGAGCTAATGTTGTAAGAAATGGTGTGCAAACAACTTTAATATTTCAACTTTAAATTAACCTTTAACCTTTAGCAGATGTTAATCAGTTTAAATGCTCTAAATAATGGTTAGTTTACTTAAGTACTATTAATCTTGTTGTTTTAAAGTTGTATCAAAAACCTTCCTAAACCTAAGTTTGTATCAAAAATGTCATTTTGGGGTTTTGTTAGCGAAGGTCATGGCAATGTCATTACAGCTATATTATGACACTAGTTACAACATTAAATATTACCACATTAAATGTTCGACTTCCTTAATTATCAAGTGTTACTTTCTACATACTGTCATGATCTATTCTTTTGCTTCCATTAATTAGCAGGTAATTAAACATATAGTTACATAGAGCATTACGCTGTATATATTAAATCAGAAGGATGACACCGATGTGTGTAGCCAAGCGTTAAACACAGCTCTAGTATTCAGTAAGATGTTCAGTACCCGTTTCTCGTATGGGTTTCTCTTGCAGGACTCCAAGGCCTACTTCCACTTACTGAACGAGATCGCTCCCAGAGGAGACACCGACCCTGGGATCCCCATCATCATCGACATGTCTGGCTTAAACGTGAGTCCGTCTACAGCCTTTCGTTAAAAAAATAATAATAAAAAAAATAAATAAATAAATAAATAATATGTACATGTACAAAAAATGTAATAGAGACCTCAGAGAGGGACCAGATGAACAGGAGCAGGAATGTGCAGTGCATATTAAAGCATCGTAAAGCAAGTAGAAAAGCGAAAGTAAAGTAAAAAAAAAAAAGGGGGGGGGGGGGTCACATGAGGACAAGCTGAAATGGGT
>JAQMYG010000001.1:34300215-34315238 GCA_030014215.1 Clariallabes teugelsi
CCCCCCCCCCCCGCATGATTTCTACTTAAGTAAGGTAACGAAGTATTTGTACTTCGTTACTTGACACCTATGATCTTGCTAACAACATAACTAGCATTGCATCCTGGGTAGTTTCTTTAAATGTAACAACTTTAAAACCTTACATTTTATACTATAAACTAAGATGTACTTTAAATGATCAAAAACACTGAAATTACAATCTTCTGTTTCTATTTTGCTAATCTTGCCAACAATATAACTAGCACTTGTGCTGGCGAGTCTCATATACTGTATAGCATGTGCCATCTTAATTATGAAGTAAAAGGTAGTGCCGCCTCTAATGTGTTATGTTTAAAAAATAAATAAATTAAAATTAACATCATCTGACATACATACTTTTCACTGTGCCATTATTTATTCAGCAAAACTGAAGCCAGAAAGAAAAAACATGCGGGCAATACTAAGGTACCCCCTTATTGCTTCGACAGGATTAAAGAGGGTAAGTTGCAGCCAGGTGCTGCTAATCATCAGCCTTTGATTAATTGATCGTCAGCAGGGGTGCAGCCCTTTATAAGCCGAAGATTTGGCAGTTTGCAGGAGTGTGTTAACACAATGCCAAGAGGGAAAGATATAAGCAGTGGTCTTAGAGAAGCAACTGTTGCTGCTCATCAATCAGGGAAGGGTTATAAAAAATCAGTTGCAAACAATTTGGAGGTCAACGTTCAAAGATTATTCACAGGTGAAAAGCATTGAAGACAGTTGCCAGTCTTCCCAGGAGAGGACGTCCCAGCACATTCACCCCCATGGTCAAAAGTTGGTCATGCAACAGAAAACAGAACAATGATCTTAAGCACACCAGTACATCTGCATCAGAATAACAGAACAATAAAAGAATCAAGGTTTTGGAATGACCTAGTCAAAGTCCAGACCTCAACCCAGTTGAAATACTGTGGCGGGACCTTAAGAGACCTGTGAATTACCTTTGTAAAGAAACATGAATCAAAGCGATGCAAGAGACAAACAAAGTCACACAGGAAATGATTACATCGAGTGATTCCTGTTAAACGCGGGCCTACTGTAGGAGCTGTTGAACCAGGGGGGCACATGGTTTTTGGATTGTTTGTTTCCTTTTGGTTTCATTTCTGTTAAATAAATAATGGGAAGGGGAGAAAGCTATACAGTATGTTGCTCATCTGAGGTTGTATTTACCTAATACTCTGATATACCTAATAGGACCAGATGATTTTTATTATGTTTTTATACAAAAAACGTAGAATCAATTAGAGGGGGCACTAATTTTTACACATGATGATAGATAGATAGATAGATAGATAGATAGATAGATAGATAGATAGACAAAAATATTTGGACAAACCTTTTAAATATTGAATTCAGGTGGTTCAATCAGACCCCTTATCCCCAGTGAAGGACAATCTTAATGCTTCCGCATACCAAGACATCGTGGACAATGCTATGCTTCCAACAGTTTGGTGGAGGCCCTTTTCTATTCCAACATGACGGTGCACAAAGCAAGGACTATAAAGACATGGTTTGATGAGTTTGATGTGGAACTTGAGTGGCCCGAACACAGAGCCCTGACCTCAACCCCATCGAGCAGCTTTGGGTTGACCTGGAACAGAGATTGTGAGCCAGACCTTCTCGTCCAACATCAGTGCTTGACCTCATAAATGCTCTACAGAATAAATGAACATGAATTCCCACAGAAACGCTCCAAAATCTTGTGGACAGCCTTCCAAGAAAAGTGGAAGCTGCCATAGGTGCAAAAGGGGGACCAACTAGATATGGAAGTGTATGTGTTTGGATACCATTTCACTGAAGGTTTGGCCCAAAACTTTTGTCCATATAGTGTAGAAAGATACGTAAAAGCTTTATTTCTTCTATTCCTATTTGCTGCTCTCGCTAACCATGCTAATATTGTGACTTTGGTGTTTTTACTAATCTTGCTTACAACATAAATAAGTTTAGAAAGTCCTTGTCACTTCTGATAGTTAGCTAATTCATACTGACACATTTCAACAATGAAACGCTGAACAACATAAACAGATTTGGTCAACAGAGCTGGCAGCTGTTTTTCTTTGAGATTCTTGCTAATTTAACGTGCCACTAACGACATCAGCATGTACATGTCAGTAGAACAGAGGCAGCTTTTTAGTTTTGCTAGCAGTTTTCCAAAGAAAAAAAAAATCTAAAATCCTGAAATTAAATCTTGGCTTATTAGTTAGTAAATTAATATAAGTAAGGTACTTTTTTAGGATGACATGTTTGGCCGTGCTGTGGGCTTTTGAACCCCGGGTTCATTTTGTCTCCAAAAGTTCACTGTGTGCAGAGTAAATGTGTCCCTGTCGAATCCAAACCTGGCAAAACACATGTGCAAAACCACTTAAATTAGTCTCACTTAGCTAGACGTTTCTGTTATGTTTGCTACAAGGTTAAGTTCTGTATGACTCCAGAGGTCCCGTACCCTCTCTGTGACATCAAGTTACTAAACTATGTTTTTCAAGTCGGTTGAACGGTACAATCTTCCACATTTGGGAAGGTATTAGTATTAGTATTAGCTGGGGTATAGTCATGATCTTAATGACATAGATATGAAGATATGTAATAAAGATGTACCACTGATGCTTCTGCTTTTAAGTGTGCATGTTTGTAATAGGTAGGGTGCATGGCTCCGAATAAGCTAAAGACAAAATAGATGGAAAGAGCCCGTAAAACATGTCAGTATCTGGTAGTTCACACATTTCAGTCTCGTTTGACGGCTATCCCGAATACAACACGGTTAAATCCCAAACGTCTCCTTACTTCCTACATAAATAGAATACGCAGGGTATGAAATAATGGCTTCCACACTCATTGGAAAGTCTGCCAGCCAACTCGGATTGCCCCGAGGCTGAATCCCAAATGTCTTCCAAGTTCCAAGGGGAGGAAGTAATGGCTTCTACACCTACACAACTGTGTAATGCACTCATCGCGGAAAGTCAGACAGCCACTTTCACATAATTGGTGTATTCCAATCTATAAATGTCCACGGCATATTGTACGAAATAGGACTCCTACACACCGTGGAGTTCCTCTAATTGCAAAACAAGCAAGCCATACATCTATATCATGCTTTTCTTTTCTTTAATACGGCGCATGTGTAATTATAATGTATATGACTAGGAATGCAGGAATGAACAGTACCTAAAACACATAAACAATTAAGAGCAAACGGGCGGGTTTGTCAAGCACCCCTCTGGGCCAGGGGTGAGGTTTCAAATTTGCACATGGAAACCATGACGCCAATTGCACGGTTTGTTTTTGCACGAGGGGGTCTACGCATATCACATGTCCATACATGTTTTGACTCTGGATGCTCGGACGGAGCCCGGTTTCCCGTGATTCTTTCTGCAAAAGGCAGGAAAGGAAAAAAAAACTCCTCCTCCCTCCAACCTCCCCGCAGAGAGAGAGAGAGAGAGAAAACCCATGATTCAATGCACCATTTGATTTACAGCTTTACATCTATATTTACTCTTTTGGCAGTCATTGTTTTCCAAAGCAGTTTATGATCCATGCCTCGAGCTGAGCAGTTGAAGGTTAAGGTCCTTTGCTCAAGGGTCTTTTTTGGAAGTATTGGGATTTATCCGCACAACCTACTTGGGTGGAGGATTCCTTTGTGATAAACCGCCTTAAGCCTTTCCCAGAGTCAGTCTCGGGAAATGTGGTAAATTTAAGAAAAGGGATAAAGAAGGGGGTCAAAAGATTGTCTGTTTCTCAGTTGATACTTTATGAATTCACGCCGCAAGTTCGCTCGCAATCTTCAAGAAACGCCAGAAGGCTCAGTCGTTCCATGACCATTTGCACACTGGAACAAAATGAATGTCTATATATATATATATATATATTTGTCTGCGTTTGTATGTCTCTGAGATAACCGAGGAAATAAAACACAATATGAAGCTGAAACCAGAAACATTGTTGTCATTTTAAAGCTGCTAATTTTCCAATAAAATAAAAGTGTTTTGTTCCACTGTACACCTCTTTTAAAAAGCAATGACATGTTAAACTTTTCACCATTTATAGCTAAATTTATATAAGTAGATATATTTATATAAGTCCGTTTTAAGAGGTCAGAATGCAGACATATATGTTCAGATATTAAAAGTCATGAATGACATCATCATAGAAAATAATTACTGCCATTCACACTGACATTTTTTTCCCCTGCTCAGCGTTCAGCAAGGCAGCACAGTGGCTTAGTGGATAGCACTGTCGCCTTTGCACCTCCAGGGACCGGGTTCAATTCCCACCTCGGGGTCTGTCTGCATGTTCTTCAGGTTGTATGTTCTGCCTGTGCTTAGTGGGTTTCCTCAGGGTTCTTTAGTTTCCTCCCACAGGCCAAAACTGGCATGCCCATAGTGCATGAATGAGTGTTTGTGTGCCCTGCAATGGATTGGCACCAACCCAGGGTGTACCCTGCCTCGTGCCCTAAGTTTCCTGGGACAGGCTCCAGGTCCCCGCGACCCTACAGAATAAAGCGGTATAGAAGATGAGTGAGAGTGAGAGTGGCACATCTTACCTGAAAGTCCATTTTCTTTTTAGTAAGCAGTTTGATACATTACTCAGAAAAACTTCTATCAATACTGGTAACTAAACACATCTTTACAGGAATATAATAATTGCATAAATTGATTTAGATTTAGTACAAGCCTTGGATTATGTGTTGGGGGCAGTGGTGGCTTAGGGGGTTGGTTTCTCGCCTGCCATGTGGACGGCACGGGTTCGACTGCATTTCCCAAACCCCAGCCACTGGACGCAGTGCCAGTACCAAGCCAAGATAAAAACAAAGGGAGGGTTGTGTCAGGAAACGCATCCTATGAAAGCAAAACCTGTGCCAAGCTGATTTGCGGATCGGATGATCCGATGTGCCGACCCCTTGAAGGGAGCATCCGAAAGACCAACAACAGCTTGGATTACATGTCGCAGCCTCCAAAGCTGTTAGTATTGAACTGATAACCTATTCAAAACCAACGCATTTCTTTGACTTTCGGTTAGCACTGTCACCTCACACCTCCAGGGTTGGGGTTATATCGTTGCCTCCGATATGTGTGCCTGAGGTTTGCATATTCTCCCTGTGCTTAATGGGTTTCCTCCGTGTTTTCCGGTTTCCTCCGCACTGAGTTGATTGCCTTTTCAATTTTCCCATAATGTATATGTGTGCTTGTGCCTTGCATTGGGTTGGCACCCCATCCAGGATGTACCCCTCCTTGTCCCCTGGGTTCCTTCTGACCCCATGCGACCCTACTCAGAATATACAAAGGATGGATGGACATTTTGTCCAATCAGACTTCAGAAATCAACAGCGCAAGTGTATGTGTGTGTATGTGTGTTTTTTCTTTCTTTCTATAGTTAAAACTTTTTTTATTAGAAGTTAGCCTTCCTCGACGTTGTATTTAGCTTTGGGCGTCTCAGTGGGAGACTGTATTAATTTCTGTCTCACATCAAAGTCTCTTTGGATAGAACAGTCTGGAAAAGAGTAATATAAATGTGAAATTGCTTTTGTTATCTGGGCCTCTCTCTTTCTGCAGAAGGGCTCTATGCGCAACACAATGTTTATTACTTACCACTCAATAGAAATGCAGATTTTTTTACTCTACTCCCGCCAGACAAATTGCTTCTAGGGAGAGTTATTAGCTTTGACAGTTAGTCGTTGGCTAATGTACACTTCTGAGCACGAAAAGTCTTACTTTCTGCAATCAGGGTGCGTTTAAATTAATGAGCTTGGCCAATGAATGATAGTGGAATCGAGCCAATGAAAATGCTAAAGATCGTATATTTCAGTGGGCATGAAAGCACTTAACGGACAGTGAAAACTCACTGTAGGTCGAGATTAAAGATGTGGTTTAAAAGGAAAAGGACCCTCATGCAATTTTCCACTTTTTTACAACAAATATAGTCAATGAGCTGGGACGTGTTTGATGTCTCAAACCGCAACAGTTCTTTAGAGACACACTGAAGTGGTTTAGGACACCGTGGGACTTCCTGTCATCCAGAAACATAAACTTGACTCTTGTGTACGTGTGTGTAGCTCAAGGGTACAAAATAAATCATGAGGCTTGGGTTACATAGAGCGTCTTGCTGAGCGACTAACATGCCTGAACGGTTTATGGCTATAAACAAGACATCAATTTGAAGTGGTTATGTTTTGGCTCACACGGCTGCGTCACGTTACCACCTCGGACCAGAGTCACGCCGTCTGGACAGATCAAACATCTTATATGTATACACTCACGTTTTAGTCCGATTGAACATCAATTAAACATTGGTTTTGTCATCATCGACAGTTTTTTGTTTTTCTTACTGTCATCAGTTTATAAATTGCGGCAAGGTTTAATCTGAAACGGTTCCTGTCGAATCCTGTTAAAAAACGGCTACTTTTCTTAAGCTGCTTTACTACATACAAGGGGCGTTCGAGTCAAACCGGGACTTGTGATGAGATTGAATGAGTGCATAATGAGGAGACTATTGAACAGTACAAATGTTTTAAAGAGGGCTGTAGGTCCGTGAATGATGATCCCAGCCGAGGTGGTACAGTATGGAGGGCACTGCAGTCCTTCCTGTGAACATTCAACGAGTGGGACGTCTGATCCTTGAAACTGTACACCAGAGGTGGAAGGAAACGTAGTACGTTTACTACTCTACTGTACTTAAGTACATATTTCGTGCATCTGAACTTTACTTGAGTAGTTTTATCAGAGGATACGTTTTACTTTTACTCCACTACATCCTACAACTCTGTACTCCTACTTAACTCCATTTCTGCATGTCATTGTGTTAAATAGTTATTATGCATAACTGGATGATGTTCCTTTCCTTCGAGACATGCCTAATAACTCAACAGGGGTTTAAAATCAAAAGAGAAGAGAGAGGGAGTCTTTGTTACTATGAAAAAGTCTGCTGGTGTAGTGTGGTGTAGTGGTCAGCACTGTCACCTTGCACCTCAAGACTCCAGGTTCGAGTCCCACCTCCCACCTACAGTATATGGAGTTTGCATGTTCTCCCCCGTAAATTGCCCATAGTGTGTGCCCTGAAATAAGTTTGAAAATTGTGAGAAAATATGTACAAGTCATAATTATCAGACTGTCAGTGATGAGTGAGCCGAGTGAGCGACGTGGCAAGGAAAAGACTCCCTGAGATGGAAGAGGAACCAGACTCAACATGGTGACATCAGATAGATATAGCAGGGATTGATTTGCAGTCATACTGTGTGTTAGGCAGCTGGACGTTCAGGATAACACCAATTACAGCTACCACTTGCACGTTACAGGAACTCGGCTGGGAGTTATTCCAACATCCCCCGTCCAGTCCTGACCTCGCTCTAAGACATTTCCACGTGTTTGGACCATTAAAGGAATTCCTGGGAGGCTGGCATTTCAAACATGAAGCAGGCAGTCCGATCATGGCTCGGGTGTACTAACAAGAATCAATCAATGATAAATCTATATATTTTTTCTGCATCAGCCTGTAGACTGATATTCAAAGGACAAATTCTGTGTTGTATCATTCGTCAGCGAAAGCACACCTGATGCTCGGCGAGCCCGAAACCAGATGAATCAGGTGTATATTTTTGCAGGGATGCATGAAAAAATGTGTAGTGTTGGGGCTATTTAGTGCCCGGAGCTGAACATCAGTGTTTTAGTGAACTTAAAAAAAAGCACTACGTCGGCACAATTTCGTCTCTCAACAAGAGAAAAGGCACTGAAAATGACAAAAGCCAGCGAAACATGAGAGCCTTGACACAAGGCATGACCTCAGAAAGTCTGTACTCAGGTGGAAATGCAATGCAGAGACATTTTATTTTGCATGTTGTCCTTTAAATGCAGTCTGATTCGTTTAAAGAGATGAGGTGTTAGAGAATTAACTGGTGTGTATTATGTTACACATATTTATTTATTCATTCATTTGGCAGAGACGTGCAAGTGAGGCAGAATCTCACAACCTTCCGGTCACACAGACACTAAGCTGCTGCTAATAAACTTTATTCTCACATCATTGAGATACCTCCAGACATTACAGCTCATTCTGCATTAGGTTAAATAAAGGATAGGGATATGAAATGATTAGAAAAAGAATACAAATCCAATGCATTAATCAGAGCAGTTACAAAAAAAAAAGACATAAAATATATGGAGAGACTTTTTTAACAGTATTTCATTAATAAATATATTTACTTTTACGCCGTGTGCTCTTTTATTCAAATCAAATCAATATTTATTTATATAGCACTTTACAGCAACCAAAAGTGAACCAAAGTGCTTCACAGCACTAAAAAAGACAATAAAGTGGCAATAGAAAATAGAAATAAAAAATACAAAAACAAAATAAAACACAGTTATAAATAAATCAATGAAAAATAATAATAATAATAATAATAATAATAATAATAATAAATAAAACAAAATGATAAAATATATATATTTTTAAAACAACATGAAATTATATAATATTAAAAGTCATTCTAAATAAGTGAGTCTTTAGTTTTGCTTTAAACGAAGGGAGGTCTATAATGTAATGTTATGTGGAATGGTGTTCCAGAGTTTAGGACCAGTCACTATCACCCCATTGTGTGCACCTTGACCGAGGGACCACTAGCAGGTTTTGGTTAGCAGAACATAAGGCCCTACTTTGTTGATAAAAGCTTACTCTCTCACACAAGTAGGAAGGTGCCGGACCATTAATCGCATTGGAAACAAACATCAGAAGTTTAAACTGAATCCGGAACTGTACCGGAAGCCAGTGGAGGGAATACAAGATTGGTGTGATGTGATCATGTTTACGATTATTGGTCAGCATACGAGCCGCAGCATTCTAGACGAGCTAGACGATGTAGACGAGCTTGAGTGATTCCCACATAAAGTGCGCTGCAGTAGTCTAGCCACAAACTAATAAAAGCATGAATGGCTTTATCCAGGTCGCTCCGATTCAGAAAGGGTTTGACCTTTGCGAGGAAACGAAGATGAAAAAAGCCTGCCCTGACAACAGAGTCAATGTGAGTCTGAAAGTTTAAACTGCTGTCTAAAGTCACCCCAAAATTCTTAACTGCTCGGCTTGAATGAGGAACCGGAGAATCAAGACCAGCAGTGATAAAACTAGAAAAATTGGAGGTGCCAAACATAATACATTCTATTTTACTCTCATTCACACAGAGACAATTTTGTGACAGCCAAAGTTTGATGTCATGCAGACAATTGTGGATCGATTTAAGTGCATCAGATGAATTTGGCGCAACTGATTTACAGATTTACAGATAGATTTGTAAATCGTCTGCATACAGATGAAAAGAAGCATTGTGCTTTGAAATAATCGACCCTAATGGCAGCATGTACAAGGAAAATAAAACAGGGCCCAAAATGGAACCCTGTGGAACACCAGAGGTCAAAGGGGCTGAGGAGGAAGAGAGATCACCAATCATGACAGAGAAAGTCCTATTTGTTAAATATGACCTAAACCATTTATTGCACTTTGTGTCTGGGGATGTGGCAGACACATAGGCCACGCCTCCTTCATTAAGATTTAGATTAAGGTTAAGACAGTTCCTGGAAAGGTTGTGTGGTCTATGTGGCAATCAAGGTGTGGCATTTCTATCACAGAAAAAGTGAAGAAGAAGGTGTGGCCTATGTTCCTGTTAGTCTTTAAAGGAGGCATGGCTACTGTAACTTTCAGCTCCACTGAGGGAGGTGTGACCTGTGTGTGTCATTCTTAAAAGAGGAGGTGTGGCCTTCATGTCTGTCAAGCATAATGTGGCTTATGTGTCTATAAATCATAATCAAGGAAGTGTGGCCTATGTGTCTGTCAATCATAAAGAAGGGGGTGTGGCTTATGTGTCTGTCAATCATAATGAAGTGGACGTGGCCTATTTGTAAATAAATCTTAATGAAGTGGGTGTGGCCTATGTGCATGTCAATCATAAAGAAGTGAGCATGGTCTGTGTATATGTCAAACACAATGAAGTGGGTGTGGCCTATGTGTCTGGCAATTATAATGAAGTGGGCATGGCCTGTGTGTCTGTCAATTACAACGAGGGTGTGGCCTACATGGCTGTCAATCATAATGAAGTGGGCATGGTCTGTGTGTCTATAAATTATAATCATGGGGGTGTTGCCTGTGTGTCTGCCAGTAATAACGAAGAAGGTGTGCCCTATGCATCAATCATAATCATAGGGGTGTGGCCTAAGTGTCTGTCAATCATAACAAAGTGGGCATGACCATTGTGTCTGTCAATTATAATGAAGGAGGTGTGGCCTATGTGTCCATAACTCATAATGAAAAGTGCCTACACTACACGACATTACTCTTGTTCTTAAATACCAGAGAAGCTGTGGGTGCTACAACCTGCATATACTAATTGAGCACGCCCTATACATCATTTATAATCAAGGGTGGTGTCTGTCACCAAAGGATGTGTGGCACCTATGACAGTGAGGTCCTGTAAAGGAGGCGTGGCTTGTCATTGAAGCATTATTTACCTGTGAATCATAATAAATGAGGTGTGGCCTGTGTGTCTGTCTCAGTAAAGGAGGTGTGGTTTGTCACTAAAGCATTATTAATCTGTCAATCATCAGCCTGGTAGGAGGGTCTTCCATTCTCACTGAAGTAGGTGTGGCTTAATAAACGGGCTAAAGCATGAAATTTCTAACAATATTACAGTGTAGTGCAAAAAAAAAAAAAATCTGTTAATGAAAAACCTAAATGATTCATAAGTTTTTACCCTTCATCCTGAATGGGATATAAATATTCTTTAATAATGTTTTAGCACTGGCTTCACTTTTTTCATATCCTCAGAGTAGCTTTTTTTAATATGCTTTTCCCTCATCTCATTCACTTTCTTCCTCTTCTTCTTCTGTGCTTTATTTCCTTGCATTCTTTTAAAAACTTTTTTCCTGTTTTTTTTTTTCATGCACATTTTATTTTAAAAGCATTAAAATGATACTTAAACGCAGAGGTTTGTAAAATTGAGGCACATTTTCCTTTTTGTCATACACCATGGCGAGCACATGACATCCAGTGTATATTATAGACCTTATGTGAGATCTCGTCTAGTACTGAGAAAGGGCAGAAAATCAAATAGCAATAACAAAAAAAAAAAAGCACTGCTATGAGCAGGTGTGTCGAACCCTTCACCTGATAGTGTACATGACAACAGGAGATTGTTACTATTTTTAGTCTGTTAGAGATTTCTGTGCACGTTGATGGAAAATATGGTTTACTTCAAATCCGTGGTCGACCTGAGGAACGGCATGAAGCACCAGATTCTCATCGCGCTGCTCAATATCTGTCTGCTCTCATCTGGCGAGAGTCTTTACACCGCTCTGATCAGAAGCATTAGAGTCAGGTGTGAAATAATGTCTCCAGACAGACCGTGCTGGATGTTGATTTATCTCAGACGAGGCGCTGTGAAAGTGCCGTTCCGCCAAACAGTGAATTGTAGCAATCGATGCTTTTCAATAGATTTATGACGGAATAGTGGAAGCTAGTGGAAGCAGCACCCTGCCTGTCAAACATCGTCCTCTGACACGACGCGGCATCAAACCATCAGTCTAACAAGTCCGGCTATAAAGAAAAGACGACGCTTTTAATAAGCGTGATAAAAAGCCGAGGCACAGGCAGAACTTTTTGTCAACGTACAACTGCCTGACTTTAAGCAGCATTTAAATTCGCATTAGATTTATCAAAAAAAAACATATATTCATGCATCAAGTCAATTAATTTCCTACTATGTTAATAGCATCCTGAGGACTTGAAAGAAAAAAATGTTTGTCGCAATTCTGAACGGAAATCATTTTTTGTGTAAAGCTGCTTTGCGACAATGACAATTGTTAAAAGCGCTATACAAATAAAATTGAATTGAAATGTTATTATTCACATAAATGCAATTTTACACAATAAAAAATAAAATAATAAGAAATAAAATAAAGTTTAATTAAGTTAAATTAAACGTTAAAAATATATAAAATTAATAAAGAAATTAATAAATTACAAATATTCACATGAATGCAATTTTATTCACATAATTGCAATTATTTTAGTAATCTAACTAATATCAAATTTAAAGTGTGATTATAAAAAGGAAAACATACATACATCCCTTATGCCTCAATTCAGTATATTATTTGTACACAATTGATAATCTGTAAATTAAAAAAACAGCGATCTGATAATAGACAGTAACAGCACGAGGACGTTTATCTATACAGTACGTATCACTCGGTGTCCCAGGTGTCCTACAGTGGTCAATGACGCCTGCTGTGGGGTGAGAGTAGGTCTGTACGGTCCGCAGTACTGAGGAGAGAGCAGCCGTCTGACACTTTCAGCAAGAACATCAACACATCTGATAACGTTATGTCGTCTTAAACAACACGCCGTCTCTGCACTAATCACTTCTGAGTCGCTCTGAATCGCCTTTGAACTCTTCATGTTCTTTTATGTACCACTACAAAGCTAACTAGCTTCTAGCACAAGGCTGAATTACAAATTGCTCTACAACATGAGAGGCACTACTTGGTGTGTGGGACAAGGGCTTGTACACCCTACATAGCGCACTAGCTTTCCATTTAACACTATATAGGATTTAACCACCGAAACTGGAAGTTACTGTAATAGAGCTGATATTCTAAAGCGGAATAAATGGAAATATGAAGAGATTTACAGGATTTACAGGATTTACTGGACTCTCCACCATCTCCATGGTTTATTCACCTCAACTTTATGGCTACACAGTAACTGGAAAAGTTAAAAACTACTTTCACCTCCTGTTAATTACGCTAACTTGCTGGTCGCTAGCTCCACCAGTCGTGGTTGGATAATTCTGACAGTCGTGGAAGATACGTTCTAGTGGAGCAAAAAAAATTGCTTAAATAAAGAAGCTAATCAAACGAATCTGCTGACAGTTAATGATGTTTGTGGAACTTTTTCATAAAACCCATCTCACACTTGAGATTGTGCTGTTGTGCTGTATATCAGCACTCCATCTCGTGTGATATTGCTCAATTCTGTACCCTGTTGAATAACGAGTCTGGAAGCCATATTTCCCTTTCAGAGAGACAACCATCTAAACAACGCGTGATGTAAATTCTAGTGTCTGACACAGAGCAGATATTGATCACAAACCAAACCACCCACGTTGTGTATTAAATGAAAAGTTGCCAAAAAAAAAAAAAATGTTACAAAATACAATCCAAACGTAATTTCCTATCTACCCTGTTAATCGAGGCTAGCGAGGAGCCGTGCGCTTCCTGGGTGGAAAATGAATTCTGAGTCAGCCCGCTGGAGATTAAAAAGGTGGAGAGGATGAATAATGATGGAGGGAAAAGCAGCGAGAGAGAGAGAGACAGACAGAGACAGAGAGAGAGAGAGAAATGTGGTGACTCATCAATACTCCCAGCCGAGAACGTGTCGGCATGAAGCACCGCATCTGAAACGCCTCGCTAATGGGAATGTTTTTCTTAGTTTTTGGTCGACTATCAGAGATGAATGTGTGAGGAGGGCAGTCCTGACACCGGCTGGAGCTTTACTTCATTTAGAAAAAGGGGCTCGAAATGAACTATTTTCGCGGCCTTAAAACAGACACATTTGTCTTTGTCCCTTTTGTCTATCGTGGTGTACAGACCCTGATGACTTCAATATGCGCATGATTTTAATTATACACAGACGCTAATGTCTTTTATTTGATGATAAAATACGTGCACATAAATTAGTTGCCATTATTAAGAACGTTCTCTGTTTACTTCTTCTCGAATTGCAACATACAGTATTAATATCTTAAGCACAGCTAGAATTCCAAACAGATGCTGGACTGTTGGTGGAGATGAAGATGGACTGTCTCCCAGACACACAGAGAGAAACCTTAAAATCCCCAGATCTCTGGTTATCAGAATTACAGTTCAGTTTAAAGAAAAGGGGAAAACAGTAACGTCTTCTGAAAAACATCTTCATGCTGTTTGAGGATTTTTACCAATTTTGGGCAATTTATATTTTATATATACTGTATAAAACACAATATCATATTTTATATTAAACTATATATATATATTCTAGATATATACTATATACTATATATTTATAGCATTTTATACATATATAGAGACACACAGAGTGCAGGGCTGTGGGTGTCGACCGCACATTACATCAGTAATTATTTACGACACCAGAGAGGCAGCGGGACGCACCAAGTCATCTGTCTTGTTTTCAGCATTTTGAAAGCTCTACATTGTTCATGCTGCACAAACAAGGACCTTCTAGAAACAAATCAGTCTTCTAGTTATAGCTTCCGCTGTTGAGGCAGTTACGTTTCCGTTAGTGCTATGAGAAACAAGCAGAATGACCTTTATCTTTCTACTCTACTCTATGTGCTTTACGGCATGTTACTGTAACTCTTCAATGTGTACAAAAGTTAACTTTCTTTCTATTATTAGATTATTAGATTGTCTTGTATCAAATGATGACCTGCGTCTCCTCTGTGTCTCCTGACTTCATTTAAAACGAATCAGCAGTTCGTCCCTCCTACGGCTCTTACCTGAGGGAGAGTCGGATGAAAAATAAAGTAAAAGAACGAAAATAAAGAAAATCCAACTTTGGAAATGCTATTATTGTTTAAGTAGATTGTATTACTTTACATTTTACAGATGCATATTTAAAATGAAAGGAAATAACTGTTGCTTCCTTCACTTGGTATACTTCCAGTATACTGTATGCTGTACAGTACTTTCACTTTAAATGTGCACACCAGTGGCGGCTGCTAGCTTTTGAAACAGGGGAAGCTCATATTAGGACTTCATCATAAAATTCATTATGTTATTTGTACGTAAATTCTGGCTAGTTTCTCCTTCCACGAGTTACTTTAATTATATGAACGAACTAACTTTACAATGCTGAAACACTGAGCAAAGTCAAGAACGCTATAACATGTTGTTGTTTTTTTATTTAAAGAATGATTTGTACAAACAAAAATGGTTTATATCACCAGCAAACAATACAGAGTGCAGCAGTTC
>JAQMYG010000001.1:34320037-34354745 GCA_030014215.1 Clariallabes teugelsi
CATCTGCAAATATTTAAGAGATTTATTTTGCTTCTGAACAGAGCAGACGTATATATAGATATAGATATAGATATATATAATTTTTACACACTTCAGGAAAATAAATTACTATAAATATTTCTACTTCTATAAATATTTTAATACTGAATGTATAATTTATTGCTTTACCTTATATACAGTATTGATATATATGATAATACTATCATATTATAGAAATATATACCTGTATATATAATAAAATTAGATATAATGAGGTACAGCAATGAACCATAATTTTCTCACAATAGTTGTGCTTTATTCCTTTTATTCCACAGCAGTTTATTGGCTGCCAAGTATCACTTTTATTTTTATTTTGTTTTGTTGTGTGTTTTTTATTTATTTATTTTTTTATCCATACCAGTCTTAGTTGAACCTCAACACCCATCTCACAGACAGGAACGAGCTTTTCTTCTTTTACTCCTTCAATCTCGTCCTCGACTCTGACCAGTAAAACTATGACCTCATAAATAAAATCATCTCTACACCACGGTGCTACCGTAACCATGCTTCGCTGTGGGAAAGGTGTCCTCAGGATGTTGGTTTTCTGCCAAAGATACCGCTTTCTGCCAAGGCCAGGAAGGTGGATTTGGCTCTCAGTGCACCCCCCAGAACATTTTTCCACATGTTTCCACATGAGTCTCTGAACGATACTTCAGGTGCCTTTTTTTTTTTTTTTTTTAAACAATGGCTTTCTCCTCTTAAAAAAGCACGGGTTTGTAGCTCGTTTGCAGGACACACTCCTATCTGAGCTGGAGATTTCTCTGCAGTGCCTTTAGACTTACTCTCGGTCTCATGTTGCTTCCCTGAATAGCTGTCCTCTGAATTTTGGTGCTGCCTCCTCTAGGCAGAATCATGGTTGTTTGACATTCTTTCCATTTTTTTAATAATACTGCTCTGTGGGATGTTCAGAGCTTGGGCTGATATCTAACCATCACGATGTTCAGATTTTATTTCGAACAAACTCTCCTTCTAAGACGTTCTTTCAAAAAACAGGCACATTTCCTGTCTGTTGAGGTTGTTTGACATTTTAAAGGGGGTAAATATTTATGCTCTCACTGTATGTATACTCAGCGCATTAGCATGCCATTTGATACGCCGTGTTTGGCGATGTCCCATTAAGCCCAATTAAACGGGGCCGCTGCACTGAGGCGAGGCGGTGATTACAAAATGGAGTTCGGATTCGTTCAACAAACAGTTTCACGACTAATGAAGCAAAATGATGAGATTTACAAGAAATCAGGTGGAGAAAAAGAAAAATCAAGCAAAGAAAACAGCAACTTAACAAAATGTTAGAATGTTATTGCAGTCTCTCAGGCACAGATGGAGCACAAGCAGGAGCAAAATGAATCTCTTAAATATTTGCTAACAGAGCAGACGTTTGTAGGTGGACCAGGAATAGATTAGAGGATAAACATGGATTTGGATAAGAAAGTAAGTAAAGTTACACTGAAGTCATTTTAATGACTAAACATAACCCCAGATGAGGTAAGGTCATCCTAATTTGTGCTGATCTAACGTTTGGATTTTCCAGAGCATATGGAGAGGACAGACAACAGGGGGCGCTGTGTGACCAAAATCCAGAAATGCGTTTTATAACAGTCAGCAAAAAGGAATAAAAAATAGTGAGAGTAATGGATTATCATTTGGATCATTAAAGATTAATTTTGTGTATGTTCAGTGTCAGTAGTGTTTACCTCCAAAGTATGAGTTTCAGGGATTTGTTTTGAGGGTCAAGGGATTTAGTGCACAAACTTTCGCTAACTTTTGAAGAGCAAGGTGAAAAGTGAGCGATCAGAGTGGTTTAAGGCTTGGAGATTGTTTAGAGGTTTGGGCGAGATTGATGTATTTAGGCCGTGATCCTGGTTGTGGGTGAGCTGAGGTAATGAGGGTTTGGCCAGTAGTTAATGATGAGGCGTTTGGTATGCAAACTTGTATGGAAAACTTAGCTTAGGTTAAAAGGTTTGAGGCATAAACCATGTTGTCTTAGTTGACATTAAGAGATCTTGGGACACATCCAAGAAACTAAGTTTAGGAATTTGGGATTAGGGCGCAAAAAGTGAGGTTTAGGTGTTTTTTGATGAGAGTTGAAAAGTTGAGAGCTTGAGAGATTTATGATACGTCTATTTTGGTTAAGGGGGTCAACAATTCTGTGAGGAACCACAAGATATGGTTTGAGGTACAGCGAGTGAGGTTTGAAGGTACGAGGAGCAAAAAAAAAAAGGTGATGGGGAAGGTTGAGGGGTTTTGGTATACACCCATGAGGTAAGGTTAAGGTGTTAAGGTTAGTTCGTTAGATGAATCCAGGAGGTCTAGGAAACAAGCAGCTTTTGAGGTTGAGGTTCATTTTAGTCTACAAACCCGCTCTTTTAGATAAAATAAATACCTGAATCCAAAACGTAGACTTGTAGGCTATTGGCTGTTTCACTTAGAGTTGAAAAAATAACTTGAACGTTTACTGACAAAATGGAATTCATTAGCTACTCATCTTGAGTAACTGCTTTCAAGTGTTATATTGTTTCTGGCGTTTACGACAACGAAAATATTTTTCCGCAAAACTTCACCATGATAAAAGTTTTTTGTTCCGTCCATTGCCATCGTTTTATGGTAGTTACTTAAGGGGTCGGGTTGGGCGGAGCTAACGACTTTATGTCTTTGTTCTCGTCGCCTTGTGTAGCTATCCTTGGTGTACCTTTCATGTGTTATAACACTACTGTTGTATACGACAAAGAAAATATTCTGTCGCAAAACTTTACATGAAACATGAAAAAAAATTGCCATCCTGATATGTGAAAGTGAAAAATGATTGACATGACATTGTGGAGAGAGAGAGAGAGATACAAATACATAGTCTATAATGTTGGCATTTAAATTGCAGGTAAAGGTGGGAGTGTGGGAGGAGCTAATGACTTTATGTCTTCGTTCTTGCATCACTACCTTGTACATGACAAAGAAAATATTCTGTCGCAAAACTTTAACATGAAAAACTTTAAACGGAGGAAAAAAAAATTACCATCCTGACATATGAAAGGGGGAAAATGATTGACATGACATTGAGGACAAAGAGACATTGAGGACAAAGAGACATTGAGGAGCGAGAGAGAAGGACAAACACGTAGTCTATAATGTTGATATTTAAATCGCAGGTAAAGGTAAAGGTGGGCGTGTGGGCGGAGCTAACGTCTCCTCCTTCTTATCAGCACCCCCCCCCCCCATCTCTCCCGCGCTTTCAGCTGATTGGTGGCTCGCGCACGGGCTTAGCCCCGCCCCCTGGACCGTCCGCAGAGAAGCAACAGCTTCTTTGATCGCGAGGATGCCGAACACGTAGCAGCGGCGAAGCGCTACATTGTAACAGCTGTGCGCGCGCGCGGGGAGAGAGAGAGAGAGAGAGAGAGAGAGAGACAGAGACAGAGGGAGAGAGACAGAGGGATGGGATGCTTTGCGGAATACTGGGCTTGAGACAGCGGGAGGGATTTGGGATGGAGCGCGGAGATGTGGATGTGGATGTGTCAGTCAGTTACAGCTGATTCTCTTGTGTCCCTTCCAGTCAAACTGCGGTTGTGTTTTTATTTTTTGTTGTTGTTTTTGTGTGTTTCTTTTGTTCCTGCTCTGGTGATGGTTTAGTCTGAATTGTGCTTCATGTTGGAAGCTTCATGATGGATTATTTGCTGGTTTTGTGCAGCCTTTTACTGCCTGTGGTGTCTGCTGTTGAAGGTAAGTCCCTTTGTTCGTTTTTTTTTTTTGGAAAAGGGAAAAGTGCCCTTTTTTCCTTTTTTTTTTTTTTTGTGCATGTGTGTGTGTTTATTTCAGCTTTTTACATCCGCAGCTTGTATCGGAATGTCCTTATGGACGCAGAGCGCGAGACGAACCTCAGTGCTGTGTGTGTGTTTGTGCAGGAATTATGAGTTTCATAAGGGGAAAATAAATTATAAATTCACCCCAGCTTTGCTGAAATGCTCAGAAACATCTCCCAAGGTGTGGGCTTTAGTGAAAACGGGAGTCCCGTCGGCTGTGTGTGTGTGTGTGTGTGTGTGTGTTTACACACTTCTGGGTCCCTCTCACTGTAGCACAATAGGATCTCTGTGCAATGCAGTGATTACATGTTTTTTGGGGTGTTCAATGCCTTGGCTTTGTTCCATACCCAGACCAGACAAATTTGCACCACACACACACACACACACACACACACACACACACACAATGCATGGGTGTATGTACAGTGTTCACACACAATGCTGTGTACATGTTGCATGCACGACTAACAGGTCAAGTCTCGTGCCAGGAGTAGGACGGCACACCTTTTCAGGTCAGGACGTAGCGCCGCCGTGGGCGTCTGATCGGTCGGACTGAGGAAGGAGAAAGATGAGCAGTTCGGCAGTTCGGCGTGACACATCTGATGGTGTGAAACAGACACACACACACACACACACACACACACTGAGAAGACACAGGAGAAGGTGTGCATCCTCGCTCCATGGTGCCTTTTTGGAGAGGGCGTAAAATTTTTTTTTTTTTAAAGTCACACGCCTTCCCTGTGGCACCCCTTCCTGTCTTGAGGTGCGGCGTATAATTTGTAACGAGAACGAACACACAAACACACAGTGGCTGAGTCTCGATCGTTGGCGCCTTCTCGCTCGTCTCACCTCAGGCTCGTGCTGGCTCGATTCCTCATCAGTTTCGGTGTCAGCGGGCAGAGCTCAATCGATGCTGAGCGTTCGTATGTGTGTGTGTGTTTGTGTGTGTGTGTGTGTGAGAGAGAGAAAGAGATACTCGGAGGCCAGGCTGTCACACCAGTTTTCTAACAGAGCACATTAGTTATACATCCCATGGAGGTCAAGTGGGCACCGTTTCCACTGTGACAGGAGAGAAAGTGTGAAACGGCTTCGCTCGGTCCCCCGAGTCGACTCGGCCCATCTGTCAGAAGCGTCCAAGTCAAGGGGCCGTCTGAAAATAACATTCCGTACAGATATCATGCGTGGAGGTGTCTTAAGTCCTCATGGCGCAACTTGGGTTAGCCTGTAATGCTCGTTAGGAACACCTGTGTTCTGTAGTTACTTTAACATTAGGGGGAAAAGAAGGACACATTTAATGGACATTTATGGGAGGAGTTTCCTGCATCGGTTCCTGTTCCGATTTTATTTGTCCAGTTAAATATACAGGAGGATGGTGGTCACGTCATGATTTTATTTCCTGATAAAATAAAGTGTTGGGTTTTTTGTTTTGCATTAACTACAGTTATATAAACACGTCCTGTAGATTGTCTCCACAGTTGTACAAGTGCTGTAGAGTGATGTAAGACCCCAATATCCAGCCAATCAGGACGAGGAGGTGTCTCTAGACTCTAGTCTCTAGTCTTTATGTGCTGCTTGCCCTTGTTGTGTTTGTTTAGATATTGTTTGCATTAGAAACTAGATTAAACTATTAGGAAATTGTCTTTAGCTAGCTTCAATCAAACAGTATTTCAGTTTCCTTTTTGACACATTTTTTTAATTATTTGTCAGTTATTACAATTTTAAAAGACTATTTAAGTCTCAGATTTCTGTGCAAGATGTTTTTTTGGCGTAAAATACGTCAAAGAATGATCCCTTATAATTCAAGCTGTACTGCACACAGTACTGAACACAGGATCAGTAAACAGCTGCTTATACAGAAGTCCTGCTGGTGTGTGTTGATTCGGGTTTATGTCAGGCAGAAAGTTATAATTACTTTTTCAACTTTTTTTTCTACCCGGAATATGGGAATGATGTCTCAAAAACGTCGAACTCACCAAATGCTCGTATTATTATTATTATTATTGTTGGTCACAGAAACAACCTTAAAACTTGTGACCATCCATGATCGAATTTTTTTCTCAGTCATGTTTGTATAGTTGGTTCAAAACAAATAAAATCCATGTTATTGATTGTGTTGTACTGAACACAAAAAGACATGTCACTATATATCACACAAATCTGACCCTGTACATGTTAATTAAAACACAGCAATGCAAAAAAAATGGCTCTGGGTTTTAAGGTCTACAGCAGAAAATAAATCAAATTCAAGACCCTGATGTGTTTTTAAGTCATTAAAAAAATTCTAGTCTCCAGTCTTTATTTGCCTGCTTGCCCTTGTTGTGTTTGTTTAGATGTTGCTTGGATTAGAAGTTAACTTCAATCAAACAGTTTTTCAGTTTCCTTTTTAACACATTTATTAGTCTAGTGTCATATCTCGAGCTCTAGCTAATATACATCTTAGAGCTCTAGCTAATATATAATTTACAGCTCTAGCTAATATATAACTTAAGCTAATATATAACCACGAACTTTTATTAGTCTAGTGTCATATCTCGAGCTCTAGCTAATATATAACTTACAGCTAAAGTCAATATATAACTCGGATCTCTAGCTAATATATAATTTACAGCTCTAACTTATATATAACTCAAAGCTCTATAGCTAAAATATAATCTACAGCTCTAGCTAATATATAACCACAAGCTCTAGCTAATATATAACTTGGCTAATATATAACCACAAGCATTTATTAGTCTAGTGTCATATCTCAAGCTCTAGCCAATATATAACTTACAGCTTTAGCAAATATATGACTTACAGCTCTAGCTAATATATAATTAATAGCTCTAGCTAATATATAATTTACAGCTCTAACTAATATATAACTTAGAGCTCTTTAGCTAAAATATAACTAACAGCTCTAGCTAATATATAACTTAGCTAATATATAACCACACGCATTTATTAGTCTAGCGTCATATCTCGAGCTAATATATAACTTACAGCTCCAGCTAATATATAACTTACAGCTCCAGCTAATATATAACTTACAGCTCTAGCTAGTATATAACTTACAGTTGTAGCTAATATATAACTTATAGCTTTAGCTAATACATAACTTCCAGCTCTAATATATACTGTCCAGCACTCCTAATATATAACTTTTAGTTCTAACTAATATATAACTTACAGCTCTAGCTAATATATATTCATGCTATTGTTATATTATTATTAATTTTACTTTTATAAATATTATTACTATTGTGTTTCCATGTACACAGCAAGAATAAATGTGTTTTTGCTACAATTGGTCTAGATACACACACCATGTTCAGAATGTGCCGACGTCGTCAGCATTTTATCCCAGACTTTCTTCTATTTCTGATATTATATATAGTAAATAGAAATATCAGAAATATACAGTATATATACAGAATATGTATGAAATGTAATTCCCAGTATTTCTTTGATTTGACGAGGACAAAACAGCACCTGTGTGATTTGAACCCTGTAAACTTAATTTACTGTTAAATAGTAAGGTGAGATAGAGTGTAATTCTCAGGTAATGTTGCAACTAAATAGTAACGTGCTCGACACACTCTCACCCAGTCCTGTGTATATACATACATACATACTGTATCTACGCTTTAATGATGTTGAGTGTTTCTTCATTTACGACATGATATGAGGTACGTGTTGTGTCATTCAGCACTGCGCTGCTCCTAAAGCGATACGGCTCTCTGTGAGTCCCCAGGACTGTACGCTTCCCCTCGTTCCATATACTAGGCTTGGAGAAAATCTCTAGAGTAATTCTCAGGAGTGTCCACAAAAAGCCTGACGGAAAAGCCAGCGACAGCGGTATTCTTCACTCGAGTGCAAGCGAATGCGCAATTTCAAAGCGGCTCAAGAAAAGAGGCGAGCGTGGTCATAAGGAATTGATCAAAGCTTCAGACCACTTCCCTTTAATTCTAATTAGATGGATATTTCACCCAACGAAAACGCTCTTAAACCCACCCTGTAATTTACACACCGATGAAAAGGGGCACTACAATATGCATAAACAGTGTGAGAATGTTTGTGCGTGTGCTGTGTTTGTACGTCCACACACAAGCGCGTATGTGTGTATGTGTTCCTACACCGCTTGAACTGTATTTTCCGGAGACCTAATCGGCTAAGTTGACGTTCTGCTCTGAATATTTCATGCAGCAGCTCGGAGATGCGAGAGCGGCGCTAATTTGAAGCGAGCGCTCAGCCTCATCGAGCGGCGCCTCAACAAAGTGAATAAAACATTAGCATGAGCGCTAGCCGTACGCTGGCTAGTTTTGCTCCACTGATTGGAGTATATTTAGAGGACAGTAAACGCCCCGGGGGGTTTGCCGCGTGCCTCCGTACGGGCAAAGCAACAGGGCCTTTTTCCATCTGAGCCAGAGGCTTTTGCTGTTGAGGATAGATAAACGAAGGCAGCGTTATCTATATGCTGGCACAAATATAGTGATTAGGCATGCAGCAGATAATGCAGAGAGAGAGAGAATGCTAATCCGTGATGAGCTCGGGGTTTGGAAAGGGACACGGGCCTGGATGCATGCAACGTTTGTTTCATTATGTTCGGATATATTTGTTTACTGATTATCTTCGGCTTACAGAGACACTCATGGACAGCAAGTGGGCCACAACTGAACTAGCATGGACCACCTATCCAGAAAGCGGGGTGAGTACAATTATACGTTCTGTATGTTTTTGCCTACCTACACGTTCATGTTTGCACACAAAAGAAAACAGGTTCCACGGATGAAAATATTTCTCCCTAAGGCTCTGTTTTCATTTATTTAAAAAATCCCCCTACATGTGAAACACATGGCAGTATGACCAGTAAGGGAGTCAACTGTCATATCCTCTGACCTTAAGCTTGACAAACCTCTCTCAAACCGACCGAATACTGCCCCCCCCTCCGCCCCCCTTTCCACACAGCTCCCGTAGTACGATTTGTCTTTGGACTCTGCATGCAGAGTCAGTCAATGGAAACGACGGGTTGCCATGGCAACAATCTTAAGCGGTCCGGTCCTTTCTGCTGGCTGCCGCTCGTTGTCTGGCGTGTCGAAACCCATACATCATTATAAGTAATGCGCTCCCGCTCGCCCCGAGATAAACACATGCTTTCCCCCTCGCCGCGCCGCTTCTTAATTGTGTAGCGTGAAGTTCCCCGACCCAAATGTCACCTTGGAAAACGGATTACATTTACCCAGATTGCTCAACGAGAATGCACTCGGGCGTTTTGGAGAGCATTTCGTCCAGCTCGGAGCTCGAAAGAATGCAACCTGTAGATCTGCTTAAGGATGATGAGAGACAAAATCAAAGGATCTTGTCTGTGCTTGCCAAATAAATGACCAGTAAACCCTTAAATACTCTTTTTCTCTTCACAGCTGTCCTAAAACATGTTTTTGTTCTCTCACTCTTTCCTCACAGTGGGAGGAGGTCAGCGGCTACGACGACTCCATGAACCCTATTCGGACGTACCAGGTGTGTAATGTCCTGGAGCCCAACCAGAACAACTGGCTTCGGACGGACTTCATTCCACGCCGAGGTGTGCTGCGTGTCTACGTGGAGCTCAAGTTCTCGGTGCGGGATTGCGCTAGCATTCCCAACATCCCCGGCTCTTGCAAAGAGACTTTCAACCTGTTTTATTATGAGTCCGATGGAGACACGGCAACGGCAAACAGCCCACCGTGGCGGGAGAATCCTTACGTGAAGGTCAGATAGGGTAGTGTCAAAACCTACACATTAGAACATACCTATACCTCAATCATAGAAAGAATTTGTTTGTTGTTCCAAGTGTTTCTGTTTCTTTCTTGTGTGGTGGTTGTACTAAGATGTACAGTATATCTGACTTCTTGATCGTCTGAACCCTTTGCCCCCAGGTGGACACCATCGCCCCTGACGAAAGCTTCTCTCTGCTTGAGTCTGGGATTGTCAACACCAAACTGCGCAGCTTCGGCCCCCTCTCCAAAGCAGGTTTCTACCTGGCCTTCCAAGACTTGGGCGCTTGCATGTCCCTCATCTCCGCCCGAGTCTTCTTCAAGAAGTGCTCCACTACCATCGCCAGCTTCGCAGTTTTCCCTGAAACAGCGACGGGTGCGGAGGCCACGTCGCTGGTCATCGCCACCGGCGCGTGTGTCCCTAACGCTGCTGAGGTGTCAGTCCCTCTCAAGCTCTACTGCAACGGGGACGGCGAGTGGATGGTTCCCGTAGGATCCTGCACCTGCATGCCAGGCTTTGAGCCAGCCAAGAAAGACACACAGTGTCAGGGTAAGAGAGGTTTATCAGACCTTTCCTAGAAGCATGTTTTGAGAATTTTGCTGACACATGGCGCAGGTTGGAAGGCGTACAGTTGATGTCAAGTTTGTATGGTGGGTTTTATTTTCTTTTAATGCCATTCGTGATGATTTTGAGGTCAGAAAGGGGCCCTTGGCTCTTTTCTCACCAGAGATACAGTGAATTATCAGGTTCCTGAATGGCTTAAAAGGATTAAACATGGAAGAACTAATTGGACGGTGAAGTTGTTGGCTCACAGAAGCTCACAGAATTCAAGAGAAGGGCTTTCTGTGCGAATTAGAATTAGAGTTTCACTACGAATTAAACGGACAGGCGGATTTGTAGAAGCTCTTTATGTTCAGAAGAATGTGAGGGATTGGCTCCAGCTGGTGTGTGCACACTCCCGTGTCTCCTCCGAGCTGCAGCACTCTGAACAGAGGGAGAGAAAAGCAGATCAGTAACGGGTGGAGGACTGCAGCAGCGTCAGAGAACAAAGCTTCCAGCAAGAGCCGCTCCTGACAGATCTGACAAGGTCCTAACAGAGCGATAGAGCGGAGACGGATGGTGCTGCCGGAAAAAAAAAAGAGATGGGGGGGCTGGGTGAGACCGAGCGAGTAAGAAGGAGATAGTAGAGGATCTTAAAGGAATAAACAAATAAAAGATAGTCAAAGAGAGTGGCAAACGGGGAGGGGTGTTGTTGAGGAGCGGGGGTGAAACTCGAGACAGACTGGGCTAATAAAGAAGAAACCTGCAGATGCAGTTTTCAGAGTTCAGAGTTCAGATGAGCTTCATTCGTTTCCATATGGTCGCCAAGGTTAAGGGCAAATCTTAAAAGACTGATAGATGATTCCCTGAGGGGTCGTAGCGCACCACCAGACCACCACTCGGCCAAGAGCTGGGAAGCGTGGTTGGTGTGGGGGGTGAGTTATTTGTGCAGCGAGATAGAGAGCGGGGATAGAGGTGGGGGTGTAATGTCCTCCATCACCACTCTGGCTGGACACAGCTAACGCTTACCTCAGGCAACTCCGTTAGCATTTATCTGTCTGCCTGGGCATGCTGTCACTCTCGCTGTCTTTTCCTATGTATCTGTCTGTCCATCCTGCTTTTTTGTCAGTCTCTCTCTCTCTATCAATCTATCTCTCATTTGCTTAAGCCGTTCTCTTTCTTTTTCTAACATAATCACTCTCTCTTTCTCTCTCACTGTTTCTCTCTTTATTCTGCCATGTCTTTACTACTGACTGTCATTCTTACACCACAACCATCTTTCTAAATATCTTCCCCATTCTCTCCTTCACTCTTACTTTAGCTCTCTCTCTTGTACCAGATCTTTTCCTGTACCTCTCTCCCCTTCTGTTTCTCTCTCTTTCTCTCTCTCTTTTTCTTTCGTCCTTCTCATTACTTTCTCTTTCACAATGTCTCCTTCTGCCCATCTCTCTCTCTCTCTCTCTCTCTCTCTCTCTCTCTCTCTCTCCCCCCATATGTCTCTTTTTCTGGCTATTATTTCCCCCCTACCCCCACCCTCCCCTCTCTCTCTTTCTCTCTCCGTCCTCTCATCTTGTCTACTTCACCCTATACCTATCTGAATGCAGAGCGCCGCGCCTGTTAAGGGCCACTCGCTCGGATTTTCCACTTTCTTATTATCCTCACACTCTCTCCTTCAGTCAGGAACTAATATATATCATGGGTGGAATACCGAAGCAGCAGGCCCGGTAGCTGAGGTGTAATTCAGCCTCCGCAGTGTGTAGAGCAATAACGCAGTCAGACGGCATTCCAATGTGACTCTCCGCTCTTCCAGCCATTTCCACATCGATTCCGTTCAGAACGGGACGGAGGAGGAGGAGGGTGCGGCACACCGATGCCGTCGATGGCGAATCAGCACGTGTCGTTCAGCATTTCATCTTTTCGAAACACATCACTAGATTCCATCAAATGCCACATCTGGGCTCCGGATAATTATCCTGCCACGGTGCTGATGCCATGCTGATACAATCTCAGTGTTTTAACCAAAGGCAAGGCAATGCTATTGGGGTGCCATTATTTTTCTCTTTGCCTTAGCGATCGATCGAGGCAGAAATTATGATCCTATCTGAGATACCTGATTGCAAAGAAGGAAGGAGGGCGGGGTGGCTAGTCAGCGTCATATCAGATCACAGCAGAAAATAGGTTTGTAGATCAGATTTGGAAATTGTGTCCAGTGTGATCTGATATATGATCTCTGAAATATGTCCAATATGTCTAGGATGTCCAAAGAATATCGGAATATAGTCCAATTATATATGTCCAGAATTTGTCCTAAATCCAGGTCCATCCAATATGTTCATGTGTGCTCAGTATGTCCAAGAATATTCAACCAGAATATGTCCAGAGTGTCTACCCAGTCTACCCAATATGCTTTACATACTTGATTCAAGATATATAACCAGTACATCCAGGGCATGTGTCTTGTATACCATATTTAAAGTATGTTCAATGTGTTGTATACAGTATGTCTATAATAGTTACAGCTTTGCTTAGCGATTTTTGTTTTTTTTACTGCTGACCGTGTCTTAATCCAGGATAAAACATGTCCTTTTTTTTTTTTTTTTCCTTTTCATACACACACGTCGTCAAAAATCCCATTCTTGTGTTTTGCCTGCACCCAGAAAGACAAAACATGTCGCCTCACCGCCTCGAGTGACCCTTTTCTCCTTCTGCTTCCTTTCCTTCCCAGCATGCACACCTGGCTCCTTCAAGTCCAAGCAGGGCGACGGCTTCTGCACCCCGTGTCCACCTTTCAGCCGGGCCACGTCCGCCGCGTCCAGCGTGTGCCCGTGTCAGAATGGCTACTACCGCGCCGACGGCGACTCTCCCGACTCGCCCTGCACCAGTGAGTCTCCCGTCTTTCCCTGCCTTGTTGAACATGTTTAATTATCGTGATGACACGGAATAAAAAAGCAATAAAGGCCACCTTCCTCGCCATTATCAAAGCGAGTCCCGGAACCACTTAGCCTGCAGGCTAATTGCGCACACGCACGTGGATCGAATCAGCAAAAAAAAAAAAAAAAACGGGGGGAAAAAAGTCTGGATTATGTACAGCAGCGTGCCTAAAATATCGCATGTTATGAATGGATTTCACAGAGGAGTGTTTACTTAATATCAGTCAGGAAGAGACGGGGTGGGGGGGGGGGTTGCAGTCAGATTAGAATTTTTTTTTTTTTCCCCCAGAGGCTCGTTTGGTTTGTGTCTAAACTGCAGTCTCTGCTTTTAATTACTTTGCATTCTAACTCTCCGAGAGGGCGAGATCCATCGTTTCTGAAATCCGTCCTGTCAGACGACGGCTCCTCCGAGAGGGCGACGCTTTCGGAATGAATATGTGCGAGCGATTAGCCGATTCGATCGAAGCGACTCGGAATAAACGCCTGCTTTTATCTGACCCTTTGAGGGATTAGATTTGATCCGGTGGAGTTCAGCAGCGTGAGCTTTCACACGCCGGACTTTCTGCCTGAATACGAGTAGGAGTCTGTGCTGAGATCCGTGTAGCACAGCGAGGGGCTAAAAACTCAACATGTAACGCTTGAGTAGCTTCAGATCTTTTTACTTCCAGTTCAGTATCACACCCGGAATAACCTACTGCGTTCATGTATTGTAATAACACTGTAATTATAGATTGTAATAGGTTATAGGTAATAGGACTGTACTAGACTGTAACAGAGGTTATAATTGGTGTATTAAGTTGGGCTTTTTTATTGTGACGTGTGATTGATTGTAAGCATGTATTATGTATTATAGGATGCCAGATATGGAAATGATAGTGATATACTGTAATAGCTGTTGTAATTGCGTTAGATGCTGTACTGTAGGTGCACTTGGTTGTAAAGGGTGTGGCAGTAAGTCTAATAGACTGTAATGTATTGTAACGGGTTTAATTGATTGTAGTCATTGTTACAATGGGAGGTTTAATAGAATGCTCTAGATCTTATAAAAGGTGTGTCGTAGGCGTATTAGGTTGTATTACCTTGTGTTGGGTATAATAGGTGTATGGTATTATAATAGATTGCAATTATTTTTATAGCTGTAATATATTGGTATATATGTTGTAATAACTGGTAATAGATTATAATAGTTGTTGTAATAGATCATAGTAGGCGTTGTAACAAGTGTACCAGATAGTAATAGGTGTTCTTATAGGTGTTGTAATAGGTATGGTAGATTGTAATGTGTTCTAATAGATTGTAAAAGGTGTTGTTCCAGGTCTAATAGATTATACTAGATTCTGTAGAACAGCGGTACCTCAGCACATGAACGTCTAGCCTCGCGAATTTCCGCCTTAAGAACCAAAATCTTGCAAGAAACTCACCTCTAACTCGTAATATTTTGTACCAAATTCTAATAAGCAGGTTGTATGGAATAGAACTGAACCTCATGTTATTGTTTTGGAAAGACTGGGAGAAAATATAAAACTCTGAAATACAGCAATTTAAATGCATCATGATGTGTACCACTTGTTCTAGCGATATGTGTTCTCCTGAAAACAAGCATTTAAAAAAAATAAAAAAATTCAATCAAGATAACAGAAGGTAAGAGTTGAGAAACTGAAGCATCACATTTTACAGAACTCAAGTTTGCATACAGTACAACAGTGTTACTGTGAAAATCATACAGATAATATTTGGTGTTATATTTTGTATTTTGGACTCGTGAGTGAAAAACGTTTCATCATCCGCTGCGTTTTCATGGACAACATTTCTGATCGAAATCATTCCGATTAGAGATTTTAACTTAAGATCCGATGTGCGTTTACACGCTCAAAGTATTGCATCAGAATGGAACTTTTCGACGGAAGAGAACAACGTTGTTAGATTATGTCTTGGCCTGGTAATAAAAATTACTCGTAATTATAACAGAGTGGGCAGTTTTTCAGCGCTGTCTAGTCGGGATTTTTCAGTGAGATCTGGCAACCTTGTTTGAGAAAATGTATTCATTCGTTCGATAGAAGAAGACGAGTCACGTTGTTTCATGTGTTCGTGTCTCGGCTGCTCTCTCTAATAAAGCAGCAGAATCTCAGAAGCACATACGCCTCCTTTAAAGCTCGTCATGAACGACGAACCTGGAAACTCAAATCTAATTCTAATTCTAATTTTATTTGTCACATACACAGTACGATATGGAGTGAAATGCTTATGCGACCACACGCGACCTTAAAAAACAAGATTATTAATAAGAAAAAAAATAGAGTTTAGGGTGAACATTCCTTCCGAGGGAATAAGGGTTGCCTGTTTGTGGTTATTTCATTCATTTTTATTCTGATTATGCTTTTCATATGATTATTAGTGTAATATTACGGTTTATGTGAACACAGCTGCTTATTAAGTCCATATTAAAGAAATTAGCACAGGGAGCACAGAATACACTTGTTTATATATTTTATAATCAGACAATGTGTCATGTTTTTTTTTTGTTTTTGAGAAATACCATGATGTATAGATTGTTCATTTTATTTATTAAAAAGATCTTTTTAATCAATCCAATGCCATAAAAGGGAAAGAGAGGAGTAAAGCAGAAGTGTACTACAGTGACTGAGCTCCGGATTCTAGCGTATTATGATCGTATCATTAAAAAACATGCCTTGTATCAAGTCTTATTAAAACATTCAATTCATTTCTGCTATGTTTTTAGTTATAAAACAGAGTTGTGAGGTTATTTATGCATTAACAGTACGCCGTTGCACAGTGTTCAGAATTTCTCAAACTGGGCAGCAGATGGAGATAAAAGGAATGAAGTCGAGGGGCCACAGGTTACCTGTAATAATTCATAATGAAATAGTTAGCAACAACAGATATAATTACTCCGCGGTAACCATCTGCTGCCTATTAATTTAGTCGACTCGCTTAATAGTAATCGCTTAGCGCTCCGTGTTCGAGGTTTTACAAACACACCAGCATCTTGATTCATTTTTACTTCTGTTTTCATGAATGTATTCTCTTTCGTCCTTCAGTGCCTGAAATCAAGCGAGAGGAGAGGATGAGGAGGGAGATGAAGGATGTGATTTTAAGGGCTGTTTCTTCTTCTTCTTTTGGATTGCAGCAGTTCAAAATAGAAACGATTATTATTTCTCTTTTACCTCCTTAGTAGTGGGTTAAATCGAATTATGCGTGTAAGGTAGCTCACGAGCAGTTTAATAACGCTGGCAGGTTTACACACTCCCGCTCCACTGTAACGTAACGTAATGCCGCATTATACGCTATTACACCGCGCAACATCATGCTGTTCAATACTGCAATAGTCTGGAGGAATCCGAAACAACAACCCAGAAGCCAGGGATCTCACGCAGGACGGTTAGAATCCAGTGCAGAAAAAGTTTGGGCACCTCTCCAGAAAAAAACAAATGATGAGGGTTTTCTTTTCTGTAACAAGGGCGTTTTTGAAGTAGTTGCGCTGATGAAGCCTTTTCTGTCTCTGGGATCAGGGATATCCTGTCTCAACACAACACGGTTAAAACTTGCCCTTAAAAAGAAAAAAAGAAAAAGACCAAATATTACATGAGGGGTGCCATTAATTTTGAAACAAGGATGACAAACGAGAATTAATCTGCACAGCACTTTGCGGAAGCTTGCTACGATGTACTTTTTGGGGGATTTTGAGCATATTACTCGTTTAGTAAAGGGTGCCAATAATTAATCAACTGAATTTTATAGTTAATAGATGGGACGTAGCAGGGAGCATATTCTCTGTCTCATAAGTTAATGTTAAAAAAAAGAAAAGAAGAAGGTGCCAGGTGTTATTTGTGGGGTGCCAATACTTTTGAAACCAGGATCTCACTTTTCTTATTTTATATAATTTTGATCAATTCTGTACAGCATGTGCTTGCGGCAGTGATGTCGCCCTTTTAACCAAATCATTCGATTTTTAAAAAAATGTATTATTATTAATGGATGAGACATAGTTTTACCATTTAGAGATTTGATTTTTAAAACTTTAAATACTTTGTGTGACGGGAAAATGAATCAGGATTCGTTTAAATACATTTCTCACCGAGATTATTAGAATGAATTTGCATTTATTTATTTGACAGATGTTTTAGACGAAGCAGAACAAGCGAAGGGTGAAGAATTGTGAAAATGCGAGAGGAGCTCTCGAATCTCCCAAAAGTCAAAGCCGGGGAGGGGGGAAAAAAAATAGATTAGATTCTTTATTAGTGCTGAAATTAAAAGCAAACATATTCCAGGTTTTTTTCCGGAGGCTGTGTGGCGCTCTAGATGTAAATCACGCTCATATATTTTGAAGTTGCCAAGCCGTTTGTTTAATTCACACTCCCGGGAGCGTGTCATAGACGGGGCTATATTTCAGGGCTTGTCTCACCTCGACGGAGGAAGGAAACCGAGTTAAACACTTCTCACAGCTGCTGAAAGGGTAATTACTAGAAATTGGCTTAAGGCTAAAACCCTAATTAAACAAATCAATACGCGGATATCGAGAAGGACATATTTCACCTATTGTTAAAGTAACACTGATAGTGTCGGGATTAAAAACGCGATACTAATTAACAAGATGATAACGGTGAAGAATTCGAATGGGGTCGTGTCCCGTTATTCAATAGGACGTATGGAAGGAGTCTCCAGTCTCAGAGCTTAGTCACAGTTAAAGAAAAGTATGGGTGGAAGTACATCGTCACGTGAGATCACGACACCCTCGGATATCAGTCCTCTGTGTTTAATCCGAAGTTTAGTCTTCGGCTCTCCAATAAGCGTCTCACGGTAACGAGCACTGGTGATGGTCGAACCTTTTTTCTGATAGTGTTCCAATACTTCTGGCCCTTGAGATAAGAATCCCAGAAAACTGTAAGCGTTGATGACTTTTCCAGCTAGTGATGAAGAAACTTCCACCTTCCTTAGAGTATCGCTCCATATTTTGTTTGCAGATATTCAAACACTTCTGTTTATGCTCTTCGGTGAGTTGGTTCCGCACCAGGTACAGGTACAACCTCAGACCAGAGAAACCGAATTGCTGTCCTTTCATGCGAATCACAAGTGGGGCGTCCATGTTTGCTCGCACCGCAGTTACAAATGACCTGATGTAAGACGTTCACACCTGCACAGCAGTGACCGGGGAGACAGGAGCCTTGGAATGTGGATAATAATAATAACATCTTGTTTTACTCACACAAAGGAACTCGTCTTCTGATTGTCAGAGATCGCCTATAAAAAGAACAGTTTTTTTTCCTCTCGGTTCCCTCATTTTCCTCCAAAATGTTAAGCTACGGCTTAAAGAGAACATCATGTATAAATAAATGACTGAAGGCCTTAAAGGGTTGAGCCGTGCTGCCTGAGGCGATGCAGACCCGCTCCAGCTCTGAGCATCGTTATGCAGCAGGAACGTCCGCTTCGTTTTTCCGACTGGATCCGTCAGCTTTAACTTAAAGCAACGTTATAGCAAAAAATTTACATTAGTACAATTTTCCGTTTTTTAGCCGAATGAAATCGACGAGCGAAGACGTTTACGGCACGTGTTGCTCGCTTCTGTGGGTTTAAATACAACGCGGTATTGATTTGCAAACGACCTAAACCATGGCAGGTAAAAAAACTGCTCTTCATAGCATTAAGGCTGATTTGTACTTGCTGTTAAACACGCGTATGCAAGATGGACGTCTCGCACGGTGCTGGAACATGGCGTGCGCTTGTCATGCAATACCTCCGTAAGGTTTATTCATTTCCCGAGAGAGTGGAAGAGAAGCTGGTGAAAGGGGCGACTGTTTATAGCTGCTGTAACGTATGGATGTCTCGTTCTCTGTCCTCAGCCGTCCCTTCAGCACCTCTCAGCGTGATCTCCAGCGTAAACGAGACGTCCGTCTCTCTGGAGTGGGCGGAGCCTCGCGATTCGGGTGGCCGAGCCGACCTGGTGTACAACGTGGTGTGTAAGAAGTGCGAGCACGGCGCATGCGTGCGCTGCGACGACAACGTGGAGGTCGCGCCACGGCGCCTGGGCCTTGCGGAGAGACACGCCGCCGTCAGGAACCTGCAAGCTCACACGCACTACAGCTTCGAGATCCAGGCCGTCAACGGTGTCTCGCCCAAGAGCCCCATCACGCCGCGCTACGCCACCGTCAACATAACCACCAATCAGGCGGGTGAGAAAATCCAGATCCCAAAAAAAAAACAAAGTATAGAAAATGATAACTCCGCGAGCTTCTGCAGGACCGCTTCACTTTTTTGATGACATCATCTTGTCGCACCTTTCCACCTTATCCCCATAACAGCGTTAAACCAAAACACACAGCAATAAACTTTACATCATTTTAATTACCGTAGCGAAGGCAGACACTTTGGGAGCCGAAATGCTGATTATTGTGTTTTCTTCTCTCTCTCTCTCTCTCTCGACTCTATAGCACCTTCAGCTGTACCCACGGTTCACCTCATGCGCTCCACAGCGAGCACCCTCAGCCTCTCCTGGCTGCCTCCGGAGCGACCCAACGGCGTCATCTTAGATTACGAGATCAAATACCAGGAGCAGGTAAGATAGAGCGAGGCTCCGGTTTGTGAAGTGAAATTTACGGCCAGTAGTAGATCAGTGGGCGTGTCTCGACACACTACAGAGGGCTTTTCTTTCCTGGTTGGCAGATTCCCATTTTTTTCTTTCACTTTCTCTCTCTCTCTGTCTCTCCAAGCTGATAAGACTTAAAACAGTAACTTATCAAGGCACTGACACTGGAGACTCCTTCCAATAAAAAAACAACACATTTTTTAAAATTATTATTATTATTCTTAAGAGTACATCTCTGAGCTGTTGCTATAGAAACGATAACCTGTCTATGCTTGGAATGTCTTATACCTACAGCAGTGCTGAGAATCTCGTTTAAAATTAAAAAAAAAGCAAAGCACCAGAAAGTTTGCGCTCGTCTTTCTGCTGGCCATCATTTAAAATATCATATTATTATTATTATTATTATTATTATTGTTGTTATTACTGAAGTCACCGCTGAACATCTCCAAGTGTCCAGACAATAGCTGAGTTTGTGCTCCAACTACAGTTTTGTTCCAAGCCGGGATGTGTGAAAACCCAATTGCCCCCATGGGTATAAATAAAGTTAATTAAAAAAATTAAAAATGGGGTGAACAGATGGCCCGTGCCTACAGCCAAACAGTTATCACCCAAAGTGCTGGATAATATTTATTTATTTATTGAACCTATTCATTTTTCAAAAGTTTTTTTTTTTTCCTTTATTCATTCATTTTCATCAGCGGCGTGACAGACGCGCTGCGTTCCCCTTAATCTCCGAGCATTTTTCTCTATCTAAAGTCCAAGGGAACATAAACAGGTGATTGCTTTCTTTCTAATTAGGTTAACGTCGTTCCTGTGGGTTCGACGTGCGCCGAGAATAATTACGCGTTTTCCTTCTATATGCTTTCTGAAAGCGAAGTGGGCGTGGCTAATGTTACGTCTCACCGAACCGGATCGTAAGGATGATGTTTCATGAACGCACGGCTGATCGTTATGTCAAGTGTTTGCTTCGAGTTTCATATAGACGGCTGTCAATCAAGCATGTTCATTTGAATATTAAGCCCCTCCCACTTTATTTAAATTATTTTCTTCATGGAATCCAGGCATGGATTGTGGATAACGAACGGATTAATATAATACTCAGTTTTACTGATGTTTCAATATTTCTAATATGTCTTAATCTATTTTGTAGGTTTTTTTTTAAAGGTTGCCACGCCCACTGTTTTTCCACAACTGTAGATGAGTAAAATTAGTGCGTTAGTTTTAACTGCATTTGAAACATTATAATAAGCTACTCTTATCATATCAAGAAGTTTATTCATCATTTTCATATTTATACTTTTCTATAATAATACAGTATGTATGTAATAATATGAGAACATTTCAAGCACCTTGATGTTTGGGGAAAAAAACCCGCAGCTTTAATATTATTCCATTAAATGTCGTATGATATTGTGTTTATTTGTATTAAAAGAATATTACTACAGTTTTTGCTCTTGGCAGTCATGATTGCGGAGTTTCAGGCTGTCCGATCTGACCGATTTATTAAGACTTGGCAACCCCACCTATTGGTTTTGAATGGTGCAGTGAGAATACAAAAGGCTCAGATTGATGATCCATTGTCCATTGTTTAGATACTGTAGCTAGTGTGTGCGTGTGTGTGTGTGTGTGTGTGTGTGTGTGACAGGGTGAATCGTTCTCTCACACGGTCACAGCCCAGACCAGCTCAGCCAGGGTGGAGGGGCTGAAAAGGGGCGTGGTGTACACGGTACAGGTCCGAGCTCGCACCGTGGCCGGCTACGGCAGCTACAGTCACCCGGTGGACTACAGCACCAGTCTGCACGGTATGTCTCCCTCCGTCTCCGTCTCAGACAGGAAATAAAAGAGATGGGCGCGCTTTTAGAGGGGACTTGACAACCAGTTCACAGATTACTAGGTTACGCTTGGAGTTTAACCTCGGACTTTAGACTACAGGGTGCCACAGGGCTTCAACAAATAAAGGACAAAAAACACTAGGGTTAGGAACATTAATCACTCTTAGATTACATCTTTTTAAACTTTTTAATATATTTTTTCAAAACTGACAGCAAGAGAAAGCTTTTATAAACAAAAACGTATCAGACTTAGTTGAGAATTATTTCTGAAATTTGCTTAGAATTTTAACAAAATCTAAGAAAAAAAATCGGATCTGGATATTTATAAAATGGCGCTACGCAATAAAAATCTAATCGCTACCTACTGTATTATGTGGTGCCTTAATTTCTTTGATGTTAAAATAGTAAAATGCGCTCGTCCTACTATTACTACTACTACGTCTCACGCACATTATTTCGCAAATGACTTGCAGATTTTTTTACATCTCTTGTGCCGTTTTTTGGCGCCGCTGCCGATGTCTAAATGAGGTTTGCTTCCTTTCCTCGCTTCTTCCAGACGATCCAGAGCGCTCAGTTCAGGACCAGCTGCCTCTCATCATCGGCTCTGCCTTGGCCGGCTTCGTCGTCATCGTGGCCACGGTGGTCATCGCTGTTCTCTGCCTCAGGTGAGACTTTAAACCAATGAAATCTCTTATCTTTTATTTTTTCCTCCGCATATAATGCTAACTCTGCTGCAACTGGTGAAATAAATGCAGACACAATGCGTCTCAGACTCTAACACAATAAGCATTATATTTATACTCAATCTTAGACTTTTTTCAACTTCCTTTTAAAAGCATCTGCAAAAAAAAAAAAAAAAAAAGATGTCTATTTTGCAGAAGCGCTGTCGATCGTCAGCTGGTGTTAGGACAAAGACAAAGAATGCCGATTTCAGAGTTTGCAGAGAGCGCAGCACGTTAGCAATTCTTCCCAAAATTGTCCCCCATCATCATCATCATCCTTATCATCCCTCCCCCCCTTTTTTTCCCCTCCTCGTCTCTCCGTGTCCTTGTGTGAGATGTCATTCTTCTCCACTGCGCATTTCCATTGGAGATGAGATGCTAATTAGGAGCGGCTTTTATTGTCGTGCGTGAACCAACCATACAAGAGGACGGTGGGGGGAGGGGGAGGTACTGGGGGACAGTGTGTTCTGTCAGGACTGTCCACTCCTTTTCATTCGCTCGGATTCTTAATGCAAAAAAAAAAAAAAACTTATCGAAACAAAAGAGGTCTAATGAGATGACTCGAGCTGTCCGAGCATCATCTGCATAGACTTTCTGTTCATGGCGGGTCTGACCCCTGGCGCAGGGTTTGTGGTACGCAACCTGCGTTCAGCTCGACCGTGTAATGGCGCAATTATGTCTGCGGTGCAGAATGAGGCAATCTCGAGCCGCTACGCTTATTGTTCTGGTGATTCAGGGCTCCCGTGCAGCGGTGTGAAATCAATGCCGAACAGTTCCACACCGCGCGCACGACGTGGCGCGCTCATTAGAAGCGAGTGCTGTACGTGATCACACTGTGAACGCTTTTGGTCTGGTTTCAGGAGGCAGCGCACCGGCTCCGAGCTGGAGTACACAGAGAAACTGCAGCAGTACGGTGAGTAAAGCTGGATCTGTCACAGACACTCACTGTAAGCAGCCGTTCCCACACCCTCCCCCCTTTTCTTTTCCCCAATGCTATTCAGACAGAAATGTTTGGAAGTTTCACTAAGAAATCCGCCTGGTGAAATAAAGCATCACAAAGCCTACTAGCTTCTAACAAAAACAAACCCACGGTTAGGTCTTATGTAAAGATTTGCTGCGTCTTGTATTTGATCCGCCCCCTTTACCGTCTCGCAGTGTCCCCGGGTGTGAAAGTCTACATCGACCCCTTCACTTACGAAGACCCCAACGAGGCGGTGCACGAGTTCGCCCGCGAGATCGACATCTCCTGCGTGAAGATTGAGGAAGTCATCGGAGCAGGTAAACAAACCGCTTCACGCCGGAGAGAGCGGTCAGTTCACACCCCGACTCCCCCACAGTTCGGGTGTCAGGGAAGCTGCAACGTCAAGAGCTGATGGTTTTTTTTTTCTGTCGCAGGACTGAAGCATGAGATGTCTGATCTCAAAGCACGTCCATGTTCACCAAGCAGTAACACATTACTGTTATTAAGAGCTAATTAAATAATTTTGTAGAAAAATTCAAGTATTCCGAATCTGTCTACAGTGTGTTTGCATTTACACCCAATCCCATCATGCATTGTATAAAATCATGCACATACATCTTAGTTAATGTTCACTTCCTGTTCCTGGATGTTAGAACTAAACCTTGACGTGATATCCTGCTCTGGCTTTTAGTATTTGTGATTTCATGGAATTTATTTGTTGATATAATACCTGTACATTGATATAGTACAACAGTACGGTACTTGGTTCTACCACGGTGCATACTTTGGTACAATGGTACAGGTTCTATAATGTGATACATGGTTCTACGATTTACGATGTAACACCTACATGTACACTGTACCACCAGTACTATACCATACCTGTAGTATGCATTAACATATCAGGGTAGAGTATGTCAAAACATTCCATATTGCATAACTTTGGTAACCAATGTGGTGTCCATTTAGCACCGTCACATTCACCACAGTATAGTGCCACATCCCATAATACCCACTGAAGTGGCACAGCAACCACCCCGGTATTTTATAAAGTCCTATAATGGACTATACCATCTGAAGTACCACAGTAATACTATGATATATTATGGGATTTACTTAGTTGCCATCGTAAAATTTCTTCTGGGAAGGTTTGAAATTCCGTTCATTCTGAGATGCGTTTCTGTTCCTCACGGTTGTAAAGAGTGGGTACTCGAGTTACCGAAGCCTTCCTGGAAGCTCAAACCAGCCTGGTCGTAATCCTGTGACCTCTCTCATCAACAAAAAGTTGATGAGTCCAAGGGTATTGGTTTTCCAGAAATTCTATTATGCCACAGTCACATTATTTCCTATTCTGATGTTCAATGTAAATATTAACTGAGGCTTTTCACCAGTGTCTGCTTGATTAAAGAAGTCTGCAATGCACAACTGCTACGTTTGGCAGAACAAATAAAAAATTATTTGATATTACTCTGGGCGATGGATGGATGGGGGGAAAAAATGGATTAATTTCCTATTTAAGTGCAGGGCAAGAAAAAAAAACTGGAAAAAAAACAACAAAAAAATTTCAAAAAACCAAAACAAACACTTTCTATCTGTTCCACGTAGTTAAACATGACCGATCCATTAGTCTTTCTTAATCTCAACATCTCTTAATCCATCAAAGTAATTCTCCTTCAGTCCAAATCAATTTTTCTGTTTACTTTTTTTTCACCATTCCTTCTTCTTCTTCTTCTTCTTCTTGACTTTCCTCCAGGAGAGTTTGGTGAGGTGTGTCGCGGGAGGCTCAAACAGCCCGGTCGGAAGGAAGTGGCCGTGGCCATCAAAACGCTGAAAGCGGGCTACACGGAGCGTCAGAGACGAGATTTCCTGGCCGAGGCGAGCATCATGGGCCAGTTCGACCATCCCAACGTCATCCACCTGGAGGGGGTGCTGACCAGGAGCTGCCCCGTCCTCATAGTTACAGAGTTCATGGAGAACGGAGCTTTAGACTCCTTCCTCAGGGTAAGTTTCAGGAACTTGGACTGTTGAAATACGTTGAAATACAACCTAGTTCACAAAATCTCCATGCCTATGAATGAATAAAGCAGAGTCGAGCGGTCAGACGAGCTGTGATTTTTCACAAGTTGACAGGAGAACTTGCTAAGCCTCGAGCATAAGGGACTTTTCCAGAAATATCCTTGATTCACCTTACAACTGGGTTCTACCTCAGGGTTCTCTCATGACAGCAGATCAGCTTTGTGTTAAACTGAAGCAGATAAATGGGTTTTTTGAAAAGATTCCACTCACTGACCATCTAGCACATGAGTCAACCTTGGACTTAAGGGACTGGCTGCCTCTCAAGTCATCTCCTAAAATCGACTGAGTGTAGCATCCTTACCTCCAGACACCACACACACACACACACACACACACACACACACACACACACACACTTCTTCATCTGCCCACCGATGCAAACTCCATGAATCATCAGCAACATGGTAGAAAAACAACCTCGTGACTGAACAGGAGCACGTGCGTCCCGTTAATGATCTAATCACGGTTCCTGTTAGAGGCTCAGCGTGACTCGTGAGAATGGGGGTCGGGGAGAGGTTTTCTCTTTTGCTCGCGTTATCAGCTGCCATTTCCCGAGATCAAAACTTTTCATAAGTGACAGCTACATTATGCATGCGAGGATTAGTGGAATGAAGGAGCTCCAGCTTGCAGGCTGCCAACCATGTCGCTCGGTTATCTGGAAGTAGATTACACAATGCCGCGAGGGCAGTCGAGCAGAACCGTGCTGTAGATTAATCTGATTAGCCCAGGAGTAGTGGTGTGTCATGCATCTGCAAACACTGGTGAGAATGGAATGATAACCGTACATTGCAAGGTATCATCTTACATCTGAACAAGGTAATTCAGTAACGCAATACCAATACGGCAATGCGAGACAAAATGCTGGAATATTTTTTAAAACTTAACACGCTAGCTGTTAAGTCTCTGATATTCCTTGTTTCCAGGACACACTAATGAATTAATATGATGCACCTGTAGATCTGAATATGAAGAATATGGAAGAATATGACCTAGCCATCTAGGAACCTCTTTGGTCCAACTAGGGACCGTGGCGGCCAATGGTGACCGTTTTTATTCCCATATTACAACCGTGATTAGCCGCCAGTTAGCCTAATCTGCATGTCTTTGGACTGTGGGTGGAAACCGGAGTACCTGGAGGAAACCCACCAGACACAGGGGAGAACTCCATGCACACAGACCCCAGGAATCGGACCTGGACCCTGGAAGTGCAAGGCAACAGTACTGACCACTTAGCTGCCGTGCCGCCAGTGACGTATTTGTGACATATATATCACTATAACTATTTCATATTTTTTAAATCATGTATCAGACATAACATTAACAAACGCTTATCATTGGCACATGTCAGGGGATGGAATATATTAGTCAGCAAGTGAACAGTCAGTTCTCATAGCTGATGAGTTAGAAGTAGGAAAAAGGGCGGATGTATGGAGTAGACGACTGGCTCTGATACAAAGGTGTCAGAACACAGTGTGTCATATTGTGCATGCTGTGTAAGTGGCTGCGTAGTTGCAGACCGGTCAGAGTGTCCGCGCTGATCCCTGTCCAACACCAAAAACACCTATAATGGGCACCTGAACAACTGGATTGGATGACTGGGTGGCTGCGATCCCAACAGGGTGCACACACTGGAAAGATGGCAAGCCGTTGAAGGCATTGTTCTGTGCGAATACCTTGGGTCCTGCCATTCATGTGGATGTTACTCTGACACGCACCACCTACCTAAAGATAGTTGCTGACCTATTTACGTACACCTCTTCATGGAAATGGGAGTTTCCTAACGGCAAGACAGCGCACCATGCCACAGTGCAGATATTACTCATGCATGGTTTAAAGAACATGACAAAGAGTTTCTTGTGACAGAGAGTTGTTGTGTAACCTACGCAATATCACGCAGGTGGTTTTTGTTATGGCTGACCTGTGTATACCATCTTACTTCTGATGTTGTCATTTCCCTTCCAGCTCAATGACGGTGGGTTCACCGTGACACAGCTTGTCGGCATGCTGCGAGGCATTGCGGCCGGAATGAAGTATCTCTCCGACATGAACTACGTCCACCGCGACTTGGCAGCGCGCAACGTCCTCGTTAACAGCAACCTGGTGTGCAAAGTTTCTGACTTTGGCCTCTCGCGCTTTCTGGACGAGAACTCGTCCGACCCGACCTACACCAGCTCCCTGGTGAGTTTGTGTGTGCTTTTTTTTGAAAAAGTGATCATTAAAGCTTTATTGCAGCAAACTGATAAATGCTAGCTGCATTAAAAATATGTACTATTCACAGTGCTAATATGTTGTTTTGCCCTTATTGTTAAAGAAAGATATTTGTGTTGCATCGTTTGTGCCAAAAATCTGACCAACAAACTGATAAAGACGTAAAAGATGATGTATTCATTAGGACTGGCAAGCCACACCTCCTTCCCAGTGATTAAGAGACACGTAGTTCAAGCCACCATCAGTACGACTGATGGTTAAATAAGCCACACCCTCATTCACTGAGACATGACCAGGCTGAGTTACATAGGGTATACCTCCTTCATTAGTACAGAAATGCACTGGCCACGCCTCCTTTACCAGTAATGAAACACACAGGCCACACCCACCTTACTAGTATTAAAACACACAGGCCACACCTCCTTTCTTAGTACTGAAGAACCCAGGCCACACCTCCTTACCAATATTGAAACACATAGGCCACATCTCCTTTACTAGAACTGCAACATGCCACGCCTCCTTTACTACTACTGAGGCTCACAGGCCACGCCTCCTTTACCAGTACTGAAACACACAGGCCACGCCTCCTTTACTAGTACTGAAACACACAGGCCACGCCTCCTTTACTAGTACTGAAACACACAGGCCACGCCCACTTCACTAGTACTGCAACACACAGACCACGCCCACTTTACTAGTACTGCAACACACAGACCACGCCTCCTTTACTAGTACTGAAACACACAGGCCACGCCTCCTTTACTAGTACTGCAACACACAGGCCACGCCCACTTTACTAGTACTGCAACACAAAGACCACGCCCACTTTACTAGTACTGCAACACACAGACCACGCCCACTTTACTAGTCCTGAAACATACAGGCCAGACCGACTGTACTAGTACTGAAGCTCACAGGCCACGCCTCCTTCGCCTGTACTGAATTACACAGGCTCCTGACAGACATCTAGGCCTCAGCTCCCTTACAGGTGTAAGACCATAACACTCAGAATTGATGCTGTATTTCAGAGCTAGCGTGACAGTTTTATGCGATTAGCCCGTGTACTGATTAGCGTCTTTGTTCTTGCTGCTTGTGCCGTAGTCAGATTTCTGGCAAAACAGCAAGCGCACTGCGAGGAGGGAAGCCCGTGAGAAAGTGTTCAGGCTCTACTCTAATTAGGCATCTGGTGAGTTTGAAACTGGCGTCAAACGGCTCATGTGGCGCGTGGGCGCGTTTCTCTCTCCTCACACAGGGTGGAAAAATCCCGATCCGCTGGACGGCCCCCGAGGCCATCGCCTTCCGCAAGTTCACCACAGCCAGCGACGTGTGGAGCTACGGCATTGTCATGTGGGAGGTGATGTCGTTTGGGGAGCGGCCCTACTGGGACATGAGCAACCAGGATGTGAGCGAGAAAAACTGCAGTGCACACACACACACACACACACACACACAGTGCGCTCTCCAGCCTTATCACTCTTACAGATGGAGTGTGTGTATAGAATTGAGCGCCGCTCTGCAGGCACTGCCAAGCGAGGATTAAACCTGCATGCGCTGTCTCTTTATCACATCGCCCAAAAGCGCTAACGTGGCTAACCAGTGGAGCAGAATCTCCCGGGAAGCCGTCAGCACACTCTCATTTCCATAATGCTAACTGGCCACGACTAGCCATCGCTCATTATTAGCAACGTTGGCATCTTTAAGCCTTCAAAAGGATTTGAAACAATGTGAAAAATGAGGTTTCGCTTACCTTCACCTGATAGAGGGGGGTTCATCAACTTTTTCTACTTGGGCAGCTCTTTAATTGGAGAAAAGAGTACTGTATGAGCATAATCCGTCTTTTTTTAAATTGTGAAGTTATATTTCCACTTATGTTTAATTAAAACTGACCAAAAAAACTGAAAAAAAGTAAGAACCGTAAAAAACAGAAAAAAACATTAAAAAGCATACTGATATTTTTGTACATGTTCTTGCATTTCCAGCCCGGACTTGTTCAATTCCAGCCATTAAAATATCAAATATATATATATATATATATATATCTGTTTCTCGAACTGAAACACTTCATTTTGGTCTGAGGAATCGACTCTTAATCCCTTACAGACTGCAATCAGTGAATCGACTTTGTCTGAGATGTGATCCAAGACAATGACTTATTGATAACGCACAACATGTAAAGAAATTATACAGCGGTACCTCGGGATACGGATTTAATCAGTTTTGAAGGCGAGTTTTTAAGATGAAAAATTGCATATTGTAAAACGCATTTTCCCATAGGAAATAATGTAAATGCAGATAATCCGGTCCAGCCGCCTGAAAATATTACCAATATTAGCAATTTCCAACACAATAATCATATATTTTTTTTGTATATAAAAACAATCAAAACTTTTAGAAAAGACAAGTAAAATATGAAATAAATAGATATTAACCCTCACTTAACCTTAATTTATGATTCCTCTCGGCACCGGCTGATTTAAAAACCGAAATGAAAGCGGCTCCCTTTTCTTCTTGCTAACATTCTTGGGACCCGTGGTGCTCTTGGGACCAGCGTTCTGTTCGGCTCGATTTGTTCGCTCATAAGCCGAAGATGCTTCATATGCCGAGGCAAATTTCTTGCAAAATTTCAGTTCTTCAGGTGAAAATCTGTGAGGCGGGGCGCTCGTACACCGAGGTACCGCTGTCTGTCTATTTGCTAATTGTTAATGATGAAGTGACTAGTCGTTATATATTTAAATTCTACGTCGATGTATAAGTTTTTCACGCGACGTCCGGCTTGACCCTGTTCTTGTCGTAGGTGATGAACGCAGTGGAGCAGGACTACAGGCTTCCTCCACCTATGGACTGCCCGGCCGTTCTTCATCAGCTTATGCTCGAGTGCTGGCTGAAGGAGCGTAACGCGCGGCCACGCTTCGCCCACATCGTTAGCACGCTGGACAAGCTGCTGCGCAATGCCGCCAGCCTCAAAACACTCACCTCCGCACACTCAGGGTAAGTGTGAGTGTGTGTGTGTGTGTGTGTGTGAATTATTTTAGCGTCTGCACTCACAAAAGCTGATTAGTCATAACTCTTATACTTAGTACGTTATGTAACATTGTTCTGTATTTAATTCACCGCTGAAGGTCAAAAGTCTTAGGGGAGTGTTTACTAATGAGCGCGCCCGTCTGACGTCAGAGACGGATTCAAATTTTTTCTTTCTTATTGAGCATTAATTTATCTGCGTGTCTCTTGAGAAAAGTGTAATGAAGCACCTATTGTAATATATCACTGCAGTAATTAGAAAATAATTAGTGACTTGTCATTCCGCCGGCTTTTTCAGCGCATTTGAAAAGAGCACGCGTTCGTTTATTAATTAATCCGTCGTGCGTCGAGACGTGTTGTTATGGAATTATTTGAAGAAGTGAAAAACGATTTCACAAATTAACCAGAGTTATACGATCCGTGCATAAACACTTAAGTTAAGCTTTCCGGTGGCGTTACTGCGTTCAAGATAGACACGACTTATACAGACAACGCGGGAAAGAAATGTTGACTCAAAATTTTTTTACGTGCGCTAGTAAGCGTTATGAGTCAAAAAATGCACCAGAAGACGCTCAGACAGCACATACTGTATATTTATGATAATCACTAGACTCTTGGTTGTGGCTTCATATTACACGTCTACAGAACACACTGTGAAAGCAAACATTACAGCAGGCACGTTGTCATCAGATGAGCAGTGTGTGTGTGTGTGTGTGTGTGTGTGTGTGTGTGTGTGTGTGTGAGACGGAGAGAGAGACAAGCACAGCTCTGCCTCATGACTCAGTGTGCCAATCAGTGTTTACCCCCTGAGTATCTCTCACCTGAGCCGTACCCGCTCACAACCATCAGATCACATCACAGCGCCGATGTCTCGTCCTTATCCTGAGAAAAACTCGCCGTCCGAACATTCCATCCAGCTCAACACGTGGATAAAAAAACTCAAACCCAGAAATTTATTCATCACAAAATATCCTAACTTCCTAACTTTACAACCTTACTGATGACCTTACTTAATTTATAATGTAATTTACAATATTATTTATATCCTTAGGTTATGTAGGTAAAATGTCTATTCATTAATGTTTATTATTAAATTGTATTTAGAATTTGTACTTTTATTATTTATTTATGATTTTCTGTTCAATACGAAAAAAGCTTCTTAAAAAACAACAAAAAAAGAAATCCTTAAAAATAAGATTAGATTTTTTTTTATACTTTTACAATTTCTTGTTTATTTATTTATTTATTTATTTTATTCACTGTTGTAAGACTGCCATAAAACAACATGTATGGAATTATTAGAATCATTAAAAAAGAATGCTACATAAAATAATTAATATATAAACAAATCATTATTTATTAATTTACATATTTTCCTTTCAAAATCTATATTTAATAAATTGTTTATATTTTATATATATATTTTATATTTCTTTATTAGTTGTTGTTCATTAAATTGGAATTACTATTTTATAATTGTTTTTTAATTCCAAAATAGCATCTTAAAATATTTTAAAAAAAATCTAATTTAATATAACTAAAATAATATTGGATTTTATTATTTACAAAAATTTTAATTAAGGTTTTAATTTGGCATTGTTTATTTATTGTTGTTTGACTTTTCCATTAAGCAACATTTTAAGAATTATTCAAAATAATGCATCATCTAATAGTTCCTTAATATGTAAACACATTTTTTCCTACGTTTATTTGTTAGCGTTTATTTACATTTAAAAAAAATATTCAATCATTTGTGTGGGTTTTTCTCTTCTTCTTTTTTTCATGTTCTATTTGGAATTTTTTTTATAGTCCCACAAGAACAGGTGGACGTTCACACGCCGCTGTCTTGTTTGCGTTCCCTTTCACACCGCGCTCCTTAAGCGGCGGTGGCGAAGACCTCAGCCACGGCAGATGTAGCGAGCCTAATAAGGGAGATGGAGAAGAAACTAAGAGAGAGCAGCAGCTTTAATTGGCCTGCTAATGAGCTTTTTAATACGCCGAGCGAGCTGAGCCGAGTGTAACGTGGAGAGCGCGGAGTGTGTAGGAGTGTGTGAGTGTGTGCGTGGGCGCAAAGGGCGACACTCTCGCATGGAGCCGCATGCCGATGATCCATTTATGATCGCATCTGTATGCGAGAGCGGCAGACCGTCTCTGCTGTTGACACGCCGTGATCCAATTTCCAGAGTCCACAGCTGCATGTGTGTGTGTGTGTGTGTGTGTGTGTGTGTGTGTGAGAGAGAGAGAGAGACTGTTGTAAATTGATTGAAATAGCTTTCACTGCTCTTGTCATTTCTTCGGGGTTAGCTGTTTTTTATGGTTCCTAAATGGCAAAGCCATTGGACAGTGACTTATGCTGAATTGATCTTCTCCCTCTCGAGTGGGTTTATTGGCGTGACCGTGGCATCGGCGAAGCTTTCTAATCTCTTGAGGTGCGACGTCATGCAGGTATTTTCAACACTCAGTATATCATATGAAGGAGAACTCATCGAGTTCTGCAGATCATAAAGCTGTTTTTTAAAGGCAGTAATTAAAGGCAGCATCACAAAAAAAAAAGAATCGTGGCCGTAGCTTCAAACCGAATAATTAAATTTAGGCAGATATAGTGATGTAGAAGAACCTGGATGTTGCATCATACTGTGGATTTTTTTTTTTTCGTACTGTTCCTCCCCTATCTATATTATAATTCTGTCACTTTCTCAGCCGCTCTCTTCTTCCCGTCATCAATAGGAAGCGAGCAGGTACGATTCGGGGGCTGGAACTTTCTCAGCTCAGCCCTGACACTGACGCGGTATTATGTGGGAATAGGTGAGGAGTAGCACACTTCATGATGTGCTGTTATAGGAAAATAAACAATGATGGGGTGGTGTGATGTGTGCTGGTACCAGTCAGTCTGCAACGGAGCGCTTTCAATTCTTTAAACAGCGATTTCTGACGATCCCACTGTATCTACAACAATTCTTTCATTTAAAAAATACCACTAAAGATGCCACTATGATCCGATGGTGGTTTTCAGTATTCGATCATATTACTGAATCTGCTACCAGTACAATTTAGATTTTTAAGACAATATGAAATGATTTTGATAAGAGACTGATGTTTAATATTTGATGCTACCATTCAGCCTGTGACTAAACAATTTTGAGATTGAAAATTTTTGGTGATAGCACTGAATACACTACGATACGATTTAGAATTTTCAGAGTATTGTTCAATATTTGACGATACGACTGACTCTGCTATGAACCTACTGTATTCAATTCATTAAACAACTATTTCAACTTTTTGGTGGAGCCACTAAATCCGCTACGATACGATTTAGATTTTTAAGAATTTTAATATTTTGACCATGACACGGAAGAAGACATTTTTTACCGCTATTACTGAGTCTGCTATAAACAATTTCTATTAACTTTAGGATAAATTTCAATATTTGACGACACCACTGGGAGTCAATAAAAAATTTTTTTAATATGCTACTATATTTAATACAAGTTTATATATTTGACAATATAACTTGAAAGAATTTTCAATATTTTACGATAACACTGAATCTGCTACAAAACAATTTAGATAGATTTTGAGACTCTGCTATGCAACTATTTCCATTTTTAAGATAATGATTTTGAACATTAGATTATTGTTAAACCGAAACATTTTGCAGATACGATATTGCATGACGGTACATCAAACGACATAAAGGCTGATATTCTGTTGTTTTTGTGAGGTTGTATCTCCAACATTATGTTGTGACCATTCATGCAACTTTATCCTAACGTCATTTCATCACCTTTCAAAAGCAGCGTTGTCCCCGTGTTGTGTTTTTGGTGGACGACCTCGCAACCTAATAATGACTATATGACAACATTATACAACTTTAGCTGGGTTGTTCCTCCCATAGCACAGTGATTAACTATTTCTTTATTATAGAATGGCTCGTCATAGTTTTACTGTTTAAAGTTCGCTTTTTTTATCTGTAAAAAAAGAAGGAAAAAACAGCTTGTTAATTCCTATAGTGGAAAATGTAAGTGTACAGCTGACACTGGAGACTCCTTCCAAAAATGCTTAACACACATTTCCTTAAAGAAAGTTTTAATATCAGCTACTGTGTGAAAACATGATTTTGATTCTTAAGTCAACCGTTTTAAATATTTGAGGACTACGAAATGATTAATTGCTTTTAAGAATTTAAATCGTTTTTGTAGTCGATACAGTGATAACATTTTCACTACAGGAATTTCTAAACTGTATTTAGATGTA